>CANNZV010001159.1:0-176852 GCA_947561585.1 Caprella mutica | reverse complement strand
GTTTGTGATTACAGTGGTCCTGGTTCCATATCCTCACGATGATGACAAGAGTGTTGACTTTCCTATTCCACTGGATTGTTATCATTGCATTCCCTATCCAGGGTAAGCTACAACCATTGCCCCTCTTGATTTTCTGTCTCCACAAACTTTCCCAATCAGAAATAGGTAATTACTAATTATAGCTATATCCCATATATATTAGTATTTAGGGTTTCTGGAGTAATACCCACAGGAAAAAGCCCACGGTTAATAACTTACACTTTGGTTTAGAATATGTGAACAAATGTGCTCAAAATACCAGATTACTTACTTAAGTACCTACCATTTATTTGTTTTTCTGGAATATAATTGAATTGGTATAAGCACATAAAAGTTTCAATTTTATACCAAGTTGCATAAAATGTTAAAATATTTTTGACTCACATATCCCATTAATATATTCTCCTGTATGTAAGCTAGTGAAAGCATAATCTTACAGATTATTAGGTTAAATATTGAAGCCTTTAGCCAGCAGAATGGCAAAATTAATTTTTTTTTCTAATATGGTCGATTTCTTGCTCTTAATTTTGAATAAAAATTAGTATCACAAAAAAAAAAATATTTGGCCAGTTACATTGATAGCTCTATCTCTCTAATAGCTATAAATATAAAAGAAATTAATTCTTTGGAATTTTCTGTGGATAAATTATGATTGTGTAGACAGAATATTGATTTTTTTAAACTATTTTAATTTTTAAAGTATCTGCAAGTATCGGTGATGATGTCTGATTTTGATTGTAGCCAATACCTCTACTTCCAAAAAGTAAAGATCACCAATAAGGGCCCATAACACCAAAGAATAGTCTTAATTAAAAGTAGGCATATAGCCACCTCCCTGTGTGATTTAACCAGACATGGCAGACAAATGAGTGGATAACTATTTCACTAGTGTTGCTGAGATTTCACAGAATTTGACCTATTATTATCAGAAAATACAGAGGGAATAATCATAAAAAAAACTTATTAAATTTAGTGACACTGTCCTACTGATTGATTTACCTGAGTAACTATTTATATTCTCTTACATTTTCAGATCATGAATCCATTTAAAATTCCAATTAAAAAAGTTTCAAACATTTCTATCATTAAATTGGTGGAAGGTTTAGATTCTTTCAAAAAATCTGATTATGACATTCAGTCCTTGATTGGAGATGGCGGATTTGGCAAAATTTATAAAGTGGGGAAAAACTCTAAGAATTTTGCAATAAAAGAACTTAAGAATAGTGAACACACTAAATATGAAATATCATTGTTCAGAAAAGAAGCTAAGTTATTACATAGATGCTTAGAACACCCAAACATTATTGATATATATGCCTATAGTATTGATGAGAATTGTATGCTTTTGGAATATATGTCTTTTTCATTCAAGTTTATAGAAATCGACCATATGGATGTGAGCACGCTCAAAGAACTACTCAGTAGCTTTGATGATATATCTAACTTCCAAGGCTTTGAGCATGTCACATATTATATTGCTGTTCAAACTATAGAGGCATTAAATTTCCTTCACCAAAATTCTATGGTTCACAGAGACCTGAAGCCACAGAATATCTTGGTCTCAAATATCCATTTCTCTGACACTATCATGAATAAGTTGGATTTATGGAAGAGAGAACCTGTAAAGTGTAAGCTGTGCGACTTTGGTGAAGGAAAATCTAAACAACTGCAAACCTTCTCCGCACTGAAAAGCTTCACTAGTAACCTGCAACGTGGAACTTTGGCATATACTTCCCCAGAAGTATTATTGAAGAAAGTGAATCTCCCTTGCTCTATAGAAATTCTCAAGAAAATAGATATCTGGTCATTTAGACTGGTTTTGTTTCACCTGCTCAGTCCAGATGCCAGGTATCCATTTTCTTGGGAAATAGAGATGCAGGAGGGAGTCTCAGCTGAGAACGTTATATTTGATAGCTATGAGAAGAACTGTATGCCTCAGCTGAGTGAAAAATATAAAGATAAGCATTACAATGAATGGGCATTAATAAAAAAATTGTTTGAAAAATGCTGTGCTTTCAACCCATTGAAGAGAATTTCTACTGGTGAAGCTTTAAACGTTCTGAAGAATGATAGAAGTATCACTAGTAAAGATGAATCTGTCTCCATTGCTTCGGTTGAAGAAGATAACGTGAAATCAAGATCCATTGGTATGTAAAAGTACAAAATACAAATAGTTATCAGGACTGTGGAGTCGGAATCATAAATATTAGACTCAACATTCCAGTATAATAAATAACAGACTCCTCAACTCTCACTCCAACAAACAATTTTATGATAATATATAGGTGTTATAGCCTCTATATTTCAAGCAAGTATTTTGTTAAATCATCCAAGTGTGTTGAATTTATTGTGATATAAAACAAAATAAAAATTCTTGATTTATAGTAATTTTTCATTTACATAAATCATGATAATTTTTGGAGTCTGTAATAATTTTTACTCTGCCTTCGACTACACAGCCCTGATAGCTATTTGACATGTAGATTGACTGGATTGCAATAAAAATTAATAAAATTATATATCTTAATTTTTCAGTTCTTGAAATCACTGAGTGGAATCCCCTTAATGAATCAATCAGTGATTTAATTGACGATTCAGAATACAGGATTATACAGCAGAGCTTTAATGAGTCGGTTGCTGCTGGACGTTTTGATTGGCCTCCTACTGTTGTCTTGTCCAGTGCTGAACCGTCTGTTGTCTTGTCCAGTGCTGAACCGTCTGTTGTCTTGTCCATTGCTGAACCATCCGATGTTCTACCTACTATTGAACTATCTAGTGCTGTACCATCCTCTGTCTTGCCTACTGATGACCTGTACAGTGCTGGACCATCTTCCGTCCTCCCAGATATTCAAGATAGAGTTGATGCTAGGGCTACTATAAATGATTCGGCTTTGGATCTTGATATTGGTGAGAAATTTTGCATATAAATTTGAAATCTATTCCATTTCTATAGCAATGTAGCTATGATTCTAATGTTAACCCAATATGACCTAAAAATTTTAACAATTAAAATCAGGATTCAACAAAATTCATGGGAAATGTAATATCATAGTCAGAAAATTCTACTCTTCAAATAATGGAGAATGAACTGACTAGCTATTGTATTCTGAATGTAACTTAATTTTTTTCACATTTAAAAAAACATATATATAACTACCAGTATTGAATACACATTTACTTTCAGTTGCTGAACATTCTGAGTCAGATGGAACTAATGAATATGACGAAAGAAACTACATATCTGATCATGGTAAATTAGTAGTATTTAATATTGATCTATGCGTTTCAAAGATCAGTATCTCTAATCAAAATCTCCCTACACTTACAGATTCATCTCCTGAAAGAGAAAATTTGAGGAGTGACTTCTGTTTTTCTATCTGGAAAGATGTTCATCTTGAAGAAGTCTGCTCTCTACCATTCGATATCGATGGACTATGCTACTATAAGATATCCCTTGATGATAAAAAAGGATTCAAAGAAAAATGCTCTGATGGTAGAAAATGGAAAAGGTATTGTACAAGCAGTCGGTCAAATTGGAAAGGAATGAGAAGGACTGCGAGATGCTCTGGCCGTAAATTTTGTGCTAATAATGAATGTCCATTCTTAAGGGAATTCGGAGAAGAAAATTGTGTACAGTTCAAAGTCTATAAAGGGAATCATCTCTGCAGATCTTGCAATACTGTTGCCAAATGTACTCCTTGTTCAGCTGTAAAAATATGGGAGTGGATTCCTGATTCATCTGAAGTATTTATCATGCATAATGGTGATCATATCTGCACTGCAGTAGACAAGAAAGCTTGCAGGAACAATTATTACATGGAATTAGTGAGATCAAATCCAAATAGCACCCCAAATTCTCTTATAAATTTGAAAATGAGTGAAGAATTGAAGAAACCTGTAATTGATTGGAAAAAGATTGAAGAGGAAGCTTCACTACTTGCTAATAAGCGAAAAATTCACAGTTCAAGGGAATTATTAAAAGACCAACAGTTACCACATGGGGACAACTTCATGGCTGTGACGGAATTAAGAGAAAAAATCAAAACTAAAGATAAATTCATGATATACAGGTTGAATTTGAAAGCTATCAATGATCAACCAACTTATATTTTCATGAGCTCCATTCATATGGCTGAACTGGCACGTTCTGCTAACTGTGATTCAAATTCCCTTTTAAGTTACGAATACATATACTTTGATGCTAAACACAATCAGTGTAAAAATTTCAAAACACTCACATGCTGGATATATCATCCAGTTTTAAGGCAAATGATGTGTCTTGCGACTATGATTGCTGAAAGAGAGAATACAGAAACAATTACGCTGTTCTTGGATATTTTTAAGCAAATGGTGATTGAAAGTTCTGGAGTTGCAAATTATTGCTTTTCACCAAAAGGGTTTATTGTTGATGAAAATCATGCCAACTGGCAAGCTATCAGGAATGTTTTTGGTGAAGAATTCATTAGCAAGACATTCTCATGCGAGTTTCATTTCAAACAGTGTGTTCATAGACACTCCAAAGTTCTGCAAAACCCAACCCAGTTCATTTCATTGTGTCACGAAATGTTGACTGCTGAAACTGTGGCATCGTTTTCGGAAAAATGCAAGAAAGTGGAGAAAATCATAAGAAAGTCAAAGCTTCATTATTGGTTCGAATGGTGGATGAAGCGGAAGTCACACATCTTTAGAGCCTTCAAACCTGCTGATACACCAAACAGCAATCTTGCTGAAGTTGGGCACTCAACCCTGCATTCATTTTCTAGAAAGAATGTCTCCTTACTAGATGCTGTATTGACTAACATATCCATTGCCATCAGTCAATCTGCTTCAATTACTAATTACAAAAGAGGTATAGGTGAAGGAGGTAGAGGAAGTGCTATGAATGAAAGGTCAAATAGAAAGAGATCCCGAGAGATGGAAAGAGTGACAAGAGCAGCTGTGGAGATAGAGAACGATGAGTTTTTGTCCGCAGAAGAAACTCCTTTCATTGCTGAGCATGGAGTCCACAGGCCTCCGATAAAAGCAAAAAAGCAACGAAAGAAGAATTAAAACTAATATCGGATGTTTATTTATCACAATGGATAAAAACTTATTTTTGAATCAATGCTTATCAAATCTAACTTAGATATAAACGAATGGAGAATTATGGCTTCAATCTTTGGTTTCAAACGAGATAATTGGATAGGATCTTAATATTTATCAACACTTATTAAATCTTACTTTAGCTGGTCTTTTTATTCAATCTTTCTCCATTTTCAATATCTTATATTCCTAGTGTGATTCAAACAGACTTGTCAGAATCATCAACTATGAGTTGATATAGTCGTGAAAGTTATATGGACAACTATACCAGTGGGAGAATATTTGGAAATCATAGTTATGTACCATATTTTTTTAAAGGTCCCCTGCCAGACGAAACAGATTTCTTTTGAATATTAGAAACAATCGTATTTAATTAGACAATGAATATTAAAAAAAATATCTTCTCTGCTCTACGACCATCGTCAATGGTAGTGGCCTCCAACCAACTGTGAGGTACCCAAAACGGGTCACAGGGCAATACCAACACTACGATCATAGAATACTGAAAGCATTGCCCCTCTGAACTGCCAAGATAACCCTCTGCTCTAACCAAAAGGTCTCTCACACATCGTCCGTAATGCGACGGCCGATTTCAGCAAGGAGTTCGGCTGTTGTACCACCATAGCTACCTGCCGTTTCCACCGCTATGGGTTTGAATCAATATGGAATGCCCAGAGCCGCGTATTTGCGTCGCTTCCTCCTCTCCGTCTCCTTGGCTGCGCTACCAGGTGACAAGCCGAATCCATCAAGTGAGTCGTCGCATAAGTGTCTACACATGTTGCATCCCTACAAAGACATCTCCCACCAGTTAAAGGGAAGACGGAGGAGATACCATCAACCCCCAGAATATTACCATATTTCAATCCGAGATTAAAAATGGAAAAGTAATCATTTGTACTGTTCCATATTTATATTAACTAAACTAAACGAAATATAATCATTTATAATTTCTTGTCCGTAACCTTTACTTGCTTTGACTCTCTCTTCACATAATGCCTATTTAATATGAGAAATTTTCTAGAATACTACTTGAAATTAATAGAGTTATGCGTATTTTTTGAGTTAATATTACGAAAGTGTTCTCTATATTATTAGTTTAAATTTTAGGTAAACAACTCTACATCATCGCTAGATCATTCGCTATTTTATTGTAAAGGCCAAACCGTTGCACTCTTCACGATATTATGAATTTTAATTATTTTTTTATTAGAAATACCATATAATGAGAAATCCTCTCGCGAATATTAAAGTTTGTGTGACATACACAATACATAGATTTTTGTTATTTCTAGTAAGTAATTATTAATTCGTAACAGTAGTATTGTGAAGAGTGCAGCAAACCTGCTATTAAAATAAATACTTCACTAGAATTTGAATTTCTTACTCTCATTTTAAATTCTCACTCGCATTTTGAAGTTATACTCGCATTTTAAATTCTCACTCGCATTTTGAAGTTATACTCGCATTTTAAATTCTCACTCGCATTTTGAAGTTATACTCGCATTTTAAATTCTCACTCGCATTTTGAAGTTATACTCGCATTTTAAATTCTCACTCGCATTTTGAAGTTATACTCGCATTTTAAATTCTCACTCGCATTTTGAAGTTATACTCGCATTTTAAATTCTCACTCGCATTTTGAAGTTATACTCGCATTTTAAATTCTCACTCGCATTTTGAAGTTATACTCGCATTTTGAAGTTATACTCGCATTTTAAATTCTCACTCGCATTTTGAAGTTATACTCGCATTTTAAATTCTCACTCGCATTTTGAAGTTATACTCGCATTTTAAATTCTCACTCGCATTTTGAAGTTACACTCGCATTTTAAATTCTCACTCGCATTTTGAAGTTATACTCGCATTTTGAAGTTATACTCGCATTTTGAAGTTATACTCGCAAATTGAATTTCCACTTTCATTTTGACAGGTGCCTACGCACTGCTTTAATTTATCACCAAATAATGCCAAGTCCTAGTGCAAATGGTAATAACAACGATATATGATAATAGCATCTTTAGAATTGTTACTCCTCAAATCTTATCGTTAAAAGAACACTGAATTGATCTTTATTGTGTTACTGTAGCACTCAGTAGCAGATAAGAATTTTCAATTGCTAATCTATATTACAAATCCATATATCTGAAATTTTTTCATGGAAATTTTATTAATTGAAGTGAACTCATTTGTGTCCTGTCCTGCTGTCTGGTAGGTGATGCTAGGACGCTTCGTTACTAGGACTATTCATTACCAGATTTTTCGTTCCGAATCGCTACTGAAGATTTTTTCAATTTGAAATGAGTTGTAGACTAAAAAATATATCATTCTCATACATTATAAATTGTAAATATGTACTGAATTTTTTTCCCCTATATATGTGAACCAATAACCGAAAATTTTCAAACATATTAGAAAATAGTATATAAGAATAAAGAGTTCTTATATCTTATATGATCGAAAATAATTTTACTTTCAAAAATTGCGGAAGGTAATGTTTTTTTTCATCAAGTTATTTTCATTCGGTAACTTGTATCATCTGGTAATTGGAATTTTACCCTAACGTTAATACATTTTCGGAAAAATGAAAAACAAAAGATTATTCTAATCTAGGCAGTAGAGCAAGCTCAAAGTTCTCGGACTGAACCACATATTCGATAGTGTGAGGAAAAATTAAATAGAATCATTGTTATTTAACTTCTATATAGTTTGGTATCCATGATATTTTCACTTCCAGCTTTTCTAATCAAAGAAATTAAGAGATGATTGTTAATTTTAATACCTCTGATTATAATCAATATATAACCAAACGAATAAAAAATGTTTAAAAAGTAGACATTATTTTTAAAGTAGTATAATCTTATAATGTATGGGATTGGTATAAAATGTAGTCGACACCACATTTCAAATTATGAAATAGTTTCCATTTCTTAAAACATAACGAAAAATCTGGTAACGAATAGTCCTGGTAACGAAACGTCCGGTCACCCTGGTAGGTATCCTTGCTAACCCTACATTATACATACATATCAAGTTCCAGGATTCAATAACTTATGCTACTTATACATATCAAGGATTCAATAACTTATCCTACTATAAAAATATAAGAATAAACAATATTATATTATATGCATTCCTATTAAGTAAATGAAAATATTCCGGTAAAAAGTATGACTTCATCATAAAAAAATGTATAATAAAAATAATAACAAATGAAGATTATCAAGTCACCAGTGTATTCGTCATCATAGGGTCTCTGTGGAAAATTTCTAAATTTGAAATTATCAATTCAGATATTCCTACGTAAGAAACTGAAGGTTGATGATAAAATGGAGATTATTCAACAAGGCTTATGGTATTCAAAGGTGACGTCATTATCCTCATACAAGTACAATTATACATTAAAAATAGAATGAATTTACTATATATGAATGACGTATGGATTCTTCAGTGTTTCACCACTTGTACACTTCATCCGATTCTTTTCGTATCACACATATAGTGGGCGATGTTTCAATGGACATTTTAACCCGAATTCATCTCATGGACCTCTAGCGATAGCCTTATTATAAATTAAATACGTCGTTTTATTTGCTTTGGAATGCTTCGTGAAAAGCTATAAAAAAACTAGTTTATTTATGATCATAATGGTTTAATACTACTTGATCGCTGAAAAATTATTTAGCAATCTATGGAATGTTCTACATTTAGTACTATGTAATAGGAGACAGTTGATGTTGGCCGATGACAGTTTGGTATTAGAGTGCAGATGGTTAATTGTGCGTTGTGATTTTTATTGTTCGAAAGGATATACACAGATAATTAGGATGTGAAGTTCAGCTTACTGGTGTGAATGCTGTTCGTTGTTTCACGTTGTAATGTAATTACTGATTATCTAATTGAAGTTATTTCTTAGTTTGTAGTATTTGCTCGTTGGTGCATAACGTCTATTTTCTGTTTAGAGTCTATCTATGAATAAAATATATACATTCTGTTTAGATTTTAATTAGATTTGGAGGTCCTAGATGGGTAGCCTAATAGCGCCTAAAATTCCTTTTAATAATTTTGTATTATTCAAATATATTTTGTAAAGAGAATTTATTTCCCAAATTGTTGCTCTAATTTTAAAGTATTGTTTGTTTAGTTTTGTGCAATTATATCTATTTACTCATATAGCTATTTTATTAAGACCTATAAGTCTTAAAGCATTACCTACTGATTTTTATGAATAATAATGTCATATGTTGAATGAGTACACTGAAAACTGCCAGTCACTTACTGGCAATTTAATGACTCTAGTTGATAATAACATTTGAATATATAAAAAAAGGCAGCCCTTCGTTGAGGAGTTAAGCTGACATTCATTTTTACATTAATAACTATATAGATATTGGATTACTTAATATTCACAGGGAAATAATATTTCAACAATGCAACTTTATTGAACACGCAGTTAACATAAATTCTGTACTCATAAGGAAGTTATAATTACCATTTTTAACATATTCACTAAATCACGTACATTTTAAAAAGATTGGTAAGTTACGTATATAGTCCTTTGTTTTTAATTTCCTATTAAATATAACCTTTGGTTTAGATACTAACGTTAAATCCCGTGCACTGATTTGTGATTACTAGCTAATTAGATATTCTCACAATAATATTTATTACATTTACATTTTATTCAATGTCATTAACACCTTCATTTCTACAGTTTTTATTTATTTGTAAAAAGTATTATTAATTAATATGCAATACAATTCGATCGAGTGGAATTTTCAGATAATTAGGTAGGTAATACTAGTTTAATAATCATATATGTTGGGTTGCAAATTCTAAATATTTCACAAACATCGATCGAAGTTGTTTTTATGAGTATAAGCGAATATTAAGCTTGAATACTTGTTCGATTCTCAAATTATAAAGACAAAAAAACTAATTAAACACTAAACCCGTTATGAACTGATAATGTAGAGATGTGTTGTGTAAACAAAGAAATTTTAATCTGTCCCTAAAATATTATTTCTGTTTCTTTTCTTACTATTTTCTAAGAGAGGTTTTAGTTTCAAATTTATGTATCGAATTTGATTTAGTTCTGTTATATTTGTTTAATAAAATATTTAAAAAAATCCAATAAACTTGTCTACAATTTACTATTATTTTTGTCCCTTTTATCTCCTGAACGAATGGCAAACGGCTTTTTTTATAAACTCAAATGTTATTATTGACTAAAGTCATTAAATTGCCAGTAATTAGTGACTGGCAGTTTTCCGCCTGGCAATTTTCCACCTGGCAGTTTTTCGCTTCGGCAGTTTTCCGGACACCGTAGAATGCATAAAAAAACCTGTCCAATAATGCTATGAATTTTGAGCCATTCATTTTGAAAATTCTAGCTTTACTTTGAACCCTCCTATTTATTTCAAAATCAGCATATTTTCTTTTGGTTTGTTTGTTTCACATTGCCCTTTATACATTAGACAACGGTTCGAAAATGAATATAAAAGAATAAATCGATTAAACTTTAAATCGATAATAGTTAAAAAGTTTAAATAGAAGAAGATTATTATAGTAGTGTTCCATGTGTTCAAGTTATATATGATAGTATTTTAGTAACTTATCACTAATACTATAAAAACTAATTGTTCCCTGATGGCTTACTTGAACTATTCCCATAGTGACACAATGCATTTTAACCGATAGATATTTTTTTTCTGTTCGACATTCGATCCACAACTCAGTGTTATTGTATTGCTTTTTTTTATTATTTTTTATGTTGTGAACATATGATTTACAATAATAGTTTGTCACGGCAATCCTACTGAGACCTCAAAAGTAAGGAGAACCATGTAGTAACTCTAAATCCTTGTTTTATTTGTCACGATTAGAAGTTACATTGCACGCAGTGCCTGGGAATAAAAGAGAAAAACCAAGTACTAAAACTACCCTGAAAAGTTGTAGGTCTATAAAAATGCATCTATAACAATCTATTTAAAATACACCTAAATCTATCACTAAACTTACTGGCTATAATCAATCACGACCTTAAGAAGTAAGTAATAGATGTAAAAAAGAAATAAAACATTCCTTTACATAATATCCCATTTCATATTGTATCTGATAATCCTGTACCTACACATTTTGTCTTTTATGCGTTTTATCCTTAGTCATTTTATCTGTTCACCATAGGTCAGTTGTATTCTAATATCAGGTTGTTGCAATTTGAATAAATCAATCTATAGCTGGTAAATTCATCCTATAACATGTAAGCTGTTCAGTGTTGTCTGATATTCTATTTTATGGGATATTCAGTTCGAGCTGTTAAAATTTTGTTAGATTGTATTAATTTCGGACCTTTGTAGGAATTTAATATGGTATAAATAAAATATTTTTAGGTAAAGAAAACGAATATGTCTGGAATAAAATGGGCAACGAAGATAAAAATTGTTTGGGGATTAAATGACCGGGATCCACCGGTAGTGATAAATTAACCTGAAACGAGTTTAAAGCTAATTTCACTCTTCAATATCAATTCTGACGCACATATCCAGGTCACTAATTCAAATCTAACTGTATGATGAGGGGTATAGAGGGATTGTACCTACTGTTTTTGTGCGTAGTTGCACATTTTCTTTGAACCAAGATCGTAGAAGATGATCACGGCACCAGTCTTGTTGAAAGGTCCACTAAGTGTCTTCACTGAAGTGGTTCTTAGCAGATGCTAACATTGGCTTCAGAATGTTTTCAACATAATATTTAGCGTTAATTTTGACGCTCTGTTCAATAAAAAATAGAAAAGACTTCCAGGTTTTTGAAACGGAAGCCCAGACCATAACTGAAGCTGGTTTCATGGTTCTGTATACAGTTTTTTGATAGTATAGAATGTTCCTAGCATTTCTACCAATTATTTTGTCATTCCGCCGGTTATGAGCCATCTCAACTGTAAAAAATTTTCATCAAACCAAACAATCTAACCAGCCGTGTCAGACTTCAATTCTCTCAAAAGAATTCCAATCATTTTTGCTTTACAGCTGCTGACAGGGATCGTCTCTTTTGAAGAGTTAAGGATTCTCACTTGACATGGTTCTAGGACTCACATCAGCTGTTTTGGCCAGCAAACGCCTGGATCTTCTTTGGTTGCTCCTAATTTACTCTCTAATGCATTTTATCATTAGTTTAGACTGTAGTGAGTGGGGTCTACCACTTCTTGGACGATCTGACAAGTCTCCTCTTCCCTTATATCACTTCACTGACTTCCAAACTGTCTACCTTGCAATTGAAAGAGTCTTTACACTAACGGAATCGGCTATTATTTGAACCCAATCATCTACATAGGAACTTTTTCTAAAAATATTTTAATCTTCGAAAATTTGTTTCCAAACTTAACAATCATAACAATTTTTGGAATTATAGGTATTGTATATTTTTAACTATTTTCCTTCCAAAACCTGACAGAAACACATTATAAAACATATGGTGTCACGTTTTCTTATTTCTATCTATATTATATTATAAAAATATATAACAACAATGGTGTTGATTAAAACATTGCAAAATTTATATAAGGTATAAGTTTCTCTGCTTGGCAGTATTTTACCTGAATTAATCAGCAATAGCTTTAATTTGTATCTATTCTATTACTGTCAAAACTGAGAAAAGTAGTTTTTTCAATGTTAAATTCAACGCAATTATTGCTGTTGTTCTATGTATTCGCGTCGGTAAGTTCAGATGGCGTTCCATAATTTCTAAAACAGAAATTTGCGAGAGTGTTACATCTGTATATGTGTATATAGTGTGATATCTTCCTGATAGTACAGACAGATAATCATTAAAAAGCATATAATCAAGCGAAGAATGGTATAACTAATGTTATTTAATAAAGCACTACTTTCTTTAAAAACATAGAGAATTCAGTCGCTATATTTTATAAAGATATAAGAATTAAGAATGATAAATTTCTTACTCGCATTTAAGAAATTCCCACTCGCATTTTGAATTTCCCACTCGCATTTCAAATTACTCACTCACAGTATCTCTTTTTGACTGTCACTCGCAGTTTTATACTCGCACTCGCAGTTTTACACTCGCACTCGCATTTTTTGACTCAATACTCGCTACTCGCAGTTCGGTGCACCTCGCTCAAATTGGGTTCATGAACTCTGTACTATGGGTAATGCTATTTATATATGCCAAGAGTGCAATGTATTCTAAACTTTGTTTCATGATTATATGGATATGTTTTTATTTTATTTGCCAAAGAATAACGGAATATTTTTTTTTTTACTGTGATATTATTATTGTGATATTAATGATAATGTTGTTCGTTTTATTTACTACAGAATTATGGAATAGTGTTTTTGTTAATGTGAAATGATTGCAGTATGATACCATTATTTATTTTAAGGTGTGTAAACTATTCATAATGGAAATAATAAATAATTATTATATTTATTTTTTGCTATGTAGCTATGATTTATACTTTCAATACAATAAAACATATGAATAAAAATGCTTTAATTAATTACCTTGAGAAGAATATGTTCGCAAATAAAGATTATGGGGCAAAGGGCCTACTTATGGGCAGTTTACCCCATGTGGGTGGGCGCTTGACCCCAGACATGGGGCAAAGCGCCTTTTTTGAAAACATTTATTAAAAGTCGTATATTTGTTTTATTTTTGAGGAAAGGGTCCAGTAAGTTATGCACAATGAAAGACAAGATACCAACGTAGAATATAAAACTTTGAGCGCTCATTTTTGTGATAAAATAAAGAAGTTATGACGGAACAACTGAAACTTTATTTGTTAGTATATTGTACCTACCCTAGTAATAACCACCAGTAGGTAGGTACAATATACTAACAAATAAAGTAATTTTAGAGTTATAATTAATAATATCACTCGCAGATATACTAAAATGTTTTGCACAACGTTTGAGAAATCACAGCAAGATGGCGTCAATGACTCGAGCAAAGTTATGCTATTTGTCACTAGATGGCGCTTTTTCAAAATAAATTAAATTTCCTTTTCTTTAATAAGTATTATTTAGATGAACAGAGTATGTAATCATACATAATTAAATATGCTGATTCCATTAAAACACATATTAACAAATGTTTGATTTTACCCGCACCCTCCCTTTAAAAGCATATTAATTTTTTTCACAACAGCTTACGTTAACTTACACATTGTTCTGCAAAATACTTTAGGTATCTGATCAATTTGCTCAATAGCTTTCTCATCTTTGGACATTTAACTGATGTAAGAAGATTAATTGATGAATATTTTGGCAACAGATGCAATGTTAATCACTTAAATAAGCGTTTGGTGGAGCACGTATCCAAGTAAAGTGACGAAGAGCGTCTTGAAGCGCGCAAGACGTTGCCTTAGGATTCTGGCCACCATTTTCAACACATTTTGTATATAGCCTTTAGAAGTGTTATCAATGAGTTTCAAATAAGTTTGTATTTCATGAAATGTAATTAACAAGCCTTATCTTCAGGAAAATATATTTGTTTCCTCAAAATTCTTATTTCAAATATTCATAGTGGGGGTCAAAGTCTTGCAAAAAGAAAAAAAACACGCTGTATTATATTGATTAGGATAATGAAAGTTGTGGATAACAGAAGTCACTATATTTAAATATACTCATGAATGTTAATGCAATGAATTAATATTATGCATGTTAACTGTCATTTATAATGTAGCTAAGTAATGAAGATTGAGAGTAACAATGCAAATGAAACTACTAGATTTCTGAATAAAATTCTGATTTTTTTTCAAGGTTTATGAAAATTATTCTTCAAAGGAAAAGATTGATCTCTCGCACTGCATTTATGTAGTGTTTTTGTTGTTACTCTTCTTTATAAAAAAGGACAAATTCATCTAAACTGATATCTAAAGGTCATGATACTCCATAAATATTCTTCCTAGCCACTACACAATACTCCATAAATATTCTATATTTATGAGTGCCGAAGAATATTCATGGAGTGTCGTGTAGTGGCTATGAAGAATATTTATGGAATGACGTGTAGTGGCTAAGAAGAATATTTATGGAGTGTCGTGAAGTGGCTAAGAAGAATATTCATGGAGTGTCGTGAAGTGGCTAGGAAGAATATTCATGGAGTGCCGTGTAGTGGCTAAGAAGAATATTTATGGAGTGTCGTGAAGTGGCAAGGAAGAATATTTATGGAGTGCCGTGTAGTGGCTTAGAAGAATATTTATGGAGTGTCGTGTAGTGGCTAGGAAGAATATTTATGGAGTGACGTGTAGTAGCTCAGAAGAATATTTGTGGAGTGCCGTGTAGTGGCTAGGAAGAATATTTATGGAGTGTCCTGTAGTGGCTAGGGAAAATAAGTATGGAGTGTCCTGTAGTGGCTAGGAAAAATATTTATGGAGTGTCCTGTAGTGGCTAGGAAGAATATTTATGGAGTGTCCTGTAGTGGCTAGGAAAAATATTTATGGAGTGTCCTGTAGTGGCTATGAAGAATATTTATGGAGTGTCGTGTAGTGGCTAAGAACATGTCATCCCTGCGTTATTACAGTGGAGTAAGTGTATATGTAAGTTCATAATTAGACTCTGTCAAATTGTCATGAGACTCAACAAGTCATCTCTATATACTATACAGGGTGGGTCAAAAAAGTGGAACCCAACTTTGATTTGCTATATAACCGAAACTACTAACGTTACGAATTTTCTAAAATCACCATTGTGTTTGTCTACTTTTTTTACATAAATGGTGAAGAAATCAAAACTATTCATACATCAATGTTGATGCTACAGGGATTATAGTAAACAGTGTCAAAAGTATGCTTGTGCACTAACGTAAACTTACGAAGATTGTTTTTAATTACAGAAAACAAAACCCATTATCAAATATATATATAATCTATATTTTTGTAACTGGTTTTGATGTTACTTATTTAATTATATTTTCTTTTTCCTTTAATTTAATTATAATGATATTTCGATACTTTTCTTTTGGCTCTATATAATTGACTTCTGCATGAAAATAAAATATTTAATTGTTAGTAATAATTTACTTAAATATCAATACCATAACTTTGAGAGTAAAGAGTGAGAATTCAGAGCTCTTCTTGAGGGAGGTAGGTTGCGAAGACGAGAGTGCTAGCGTTGGTGCTTGCATTGACAAGGCTTGGGGTTTGACGCTTGATAGATGATATATCAGTCGAACCTGCGACTGAGGATGATTACCACTGAGTTGCGTAGTAGTAATTGCGTAGACTGATTGCGGCGTAGTACTAGTTGCGTAGACTAATTGCGCCGTGGAACTAGTTGCGTAGACTAATTGCGACGTAGTACTAGTTGCGGCGTAGTACTAGTTGCGTATATTATGTACACATAATATCTAGTACTGATAATAACTAATATTACATATATTGAATACATTACTATTATTTTAAGGCACTGCCATATTTAGTATAACTTGTTATTTAAATATTTGCATGCAATGATATGGTAAGTAAGATAAGAATTATAGAATAGTAAATATTCATTATATTATGACAGATAATATAATAAGCTGTATATAAAGAAAGATGCAATTATATATTTATACTGTACCCAATTATTGGGGATGATGAAACTGAAGATATTGTGCTGAAGAAGTAGCAACGATGTTCAGTGTTCATAGATGAGCGTCAAGAGGGTAGGTATATATTGGGCATAGGTATGTTTAGCCAAGATAGTATTTTACTAACAATTAATATGTTTCCTAGGACTGTAAAGTAAGAATATGTTATCACAAACGTAAAGAAGGAATTCTCAATGAGAATAAGACTATAAGTATATCAAATGATATGTGTCTATGAAATTACGAATCACAAAGTTTAAGAACTATACACCTGTGTTTATATAACTAGTTCAGCGTCTATACTGACGGTTGGCGCGGAATATTCCAAAGAGGGGCTTTGTTTTCTTAGGCCTAGTGGATACACTGTTTACAAACTTTCTAGCTTCGCGAGGGTTGTTACTATCGGTAACAAATATAAGGTGC
Source organism: Caprella mutica (assembly GCA_947561585.1). Taxonomy (NCBI): domain Eukaryota; kingdom Metazoa; phylum Arthropoda; class Malacostraca; order Amphipoda; family Caprellidae; genus Caprella; species Caprella mutica. Next base: position 159,719 of record CANNZV010001159.1, on the reverse strand, counting down.
ACGTGTGATGATGGTTGATTAGAAATAAGATTATTTGTATTACAATTAAGAAGGAAATTCTATTTATTATTAAAGAGAATTAAGTTAACCTTAAGGAAGAGCATGCTGTTAGAATAAGATAATTAATATAATAAAGATAAGGAGAATTATGATTAGTATTTTATATTTAAGGATTATATTATATATAAGATTGTATGACGTGAGTCACTACAATATTTCTTCCTAACTATCTACCTAATCCCTCCATATGTTCCCCAATTTTTTTCCGAATTATCTAATTCAATCCATATTCTCATTATTGCCATGACGATCGCTTTGCAACATTTGCTAACTGATGTGTTCAACAATCGCATTATTGCTCTAATCTATGCAAATGAGTGGCCACCAAGATCACTGGACATGACACCAGGTGATTTTTTCTTATTTGGACATTGAAGAGTAAGAGTACTCAACTCCGCCTGTGAAATTAGACGACTTGAATGAGAGAATCACAAGTGAAGTGAATTTACTCTAAGAAAATTCTACATTAATTAAAAGTTATGGAAGCAATGAGAACAAGGATTGAGTTATTTCAAGAAATAGAGGACATGTATAGAAATTAAGGAAGGAATTTAGACTAAATAGTTTTTAATAATGGTCTGTTATTGATATATTGTAAAGGATTGTTGTGATAGGTATTTTTGTTTAGAAAAATAATTTTAGGTAAATTTTTTTGTTTGAGCGCAAGCATACTTTTGACACCATTTACTATAATCACTGTAGCATCAATAATGATGTATGAATAATTTTGAATTTTTCATCATCATGTAAAAAAAGTAGACAAACACAAAACTAATTTTAGAAAATTGTTAACGTTAGTAACTTCTGAGATATATCAAATCAAAGTTGGGTTCCGCTTTTTTTGACCCACCCTGTATAGTGGAGTAAGTGTATAAGCTCATAGACCCATATGGTCATATCAGTAGACGGTACTATAAGTACAAGGCATAGGCCACATGAGGCTTAACAGTTAACACGTCATCCCTAAGACCCTAACATAATGTTATTGGAATAAGTGTAAGAGCTCATTGAAATTATGGCCTAGCACGTCATCCCTAATTACCATAAATATAGTGGAGCAAGTGCAAGGGCAAGTTTTTTAGTCTTATAATTAAATGACTCTCTAATATCTATCAATTTTGGCTGAGATTGTTGTCTCTAATATATTTTAATTAGCCTCCAGGGGCTCTGTCCTGACCTGAAGCTGTCTGTGGTGAATGGAAGAGAAGGGGCCGGGTGGCGTCCCTTGGTCCCCGAAATGTTGTAATTTGGATTATGGATTGTCTTTTTTTCATTTTAACCATGTTTATCCTTTTTTTAACGCTACTTGCAGTTTTGGAGGATAGCGCTAGGGTTATGCTCTTCAAGATTTTTGTGTTAGGTAGGCTCGTAGGCTTCATTTACTATCAACTCTTGATTTACCCCTTCCAACCGTGATTGCAGCCACCACCGGTGCTTGTGTCCCGTTTCAACACATTCCTTGGTAAGTTACTGCATTCACGGAGTATCTTTTCTGCATCCATGAGCATTGTCACCGACGGTGGTAAGTGACTTTGTTCATGGAGCCACTTTCCTTTCTAACCGCTTCATCTAGTCCCTTGTATTTAATTTCCTTTTGTGTTTATTTTTGCTGTGTTAGTGATTTTTTGCTCCCTATAACCTCTTGTTTGCTTGCATACTTTGAGTGTTACCGGTTGCCACTATCATGGTTTATGTGTCACAACCAGGCGTGCGTTGGCCGGCTGTAGCGGTTGTTTGGAGGCCGTGTAAGAGTTCTGGGAACTCGCAACTGGGTTGCGCTTATAATAAGGAAAATAACTCTTGCCTTAAAGATTTAGCAAAAAGTCTCGAAAATCGAGAAAGGTCAAGACCCTCCTAAAAAAACGCAAAATTTAAGTTATTCCGCCAAATAGAAAAGCTGACCAGTCTAAAAAGATGCGGAGATGAATAAGAAGAAATGAAAGGTGAAAGGATTGACAAGTGGAAGTGTGAAGACATTGAGTGTAGCTCTGTGATAGTAATCACTGAATCTCTATTTACAAATCCAAGTGTCTGAAAATAACATAAACTATCACCTTCATTTCGTGAATTAAATAAAGGAATAGCTATAGTTTATCACAAAAAAGGGTGATTACCGCTCCGCCATTAGGCCCATTACATGGAGCCCATTACTGCAAGTCATTGCATTTGCTAAATGGCGGAAGAAGCTTCAGCTCTCCCACTTAGTCAAGATTCTAGGTCGGGTTGTAGCAACTTAGCTTTGCCTTCACAAGAATCCACCATTGATAGAAGAAGCGGTATGACTAAATCGCGAAATGAAGATTACAAACCCCGAAATGAACAAAATGAAGTGACTAAATACCGAAATGAAGATTATAAACCCCGAAATGAAGTAACTAAATACCGAAATGAAGATTATAAACCCCGAAATGAACGAAATGAAGTGACTAAATACCGAAATGGAGATTACAAACCCCGAAATAAACGAAATGAAATGACTAAATACCGAAATGAAGATTATAAACCCCGAAATGAACGAAATGAAGTGACTAAATACCGAAATGAAGATTATTAACCCCGAAATGAAGTGACTAAATACCGAAATGAAAATTATAAACCGCGAAATGAACAAAATGAAGTGACTAAATACCGAAATGAAGATTATAAACCCCGAAATAAACTAAATGAAGTGACTAAATGCCGAAATGATGATTATAAACCCCGAAATGAACGAAATGAAGTGACTAAATACCGAAATGAAGATTATAAACTCCGAAATGAACGAAATGAAGTGACTAAATACCGAAATGAAGATTATAAACCGCGAAATGAACAAAATGAAGTGACTAAATACCGAAATGAAGATTATAAACCCCGAAATGAACGAAATGAAGTAACTAAATACCAAAATGAAGTTTATAAACCACGAAATGAACGAAATGAAGTGACTAAATACCGAAATGAAGATTACAAACCCCGAAATGAACAAAATGAAGTGACTAAATATCGAAATGAAGATTATTAACCCCGAAATGAAGTGACTAAATACCGAAATGAAGATTATAAACCCCGAAATGAAGTGACTAAATACCGAAATGAAGATTACAAACCCCGAAATGAACAAAATGAAGTGACTAAATACCGAAATGAAGATTATAAACCCCGAAATGAAGTGACTAAATACCGAAATGAAGATTATAATCCCCTGAAATGAACGAAATGAAGTGACTAAATACCGAAATGAAGATTACAAACCCCGAAATGAACGAAATGAAGTGCCTAAATACCGAAATGAAAATTACAAACCCCGAAATGAACGAAATGAAGTGACTAAATACCGAAATGAAGATTATAAACCCCGAAATGAACGAAATGAAGTGACTAAATACCGAAATGAAGATTATAAACCACGAAATGAACGAAATGAAGTGACTAAATACCGAAATGAAGAATATAAACTCCGAAATGAACGAAATGAAGTGACTAAACACCAAAATGAAGATTACAAACCCCGAAATGAAGTGACTAAATACCGAAATGAAGATTACAAACCCCGAAATGAACGAAATGAAGTAACTAAATACCAAAATGAAGTTTATAAACCACGAAATGAACGAAATGAAGTGACTAATTACCGAAATGAAGATTACATGTGGCTGCGGAGGGCAGCTGTGAGGATGAATAAAAATCCTAGACTTTTCTCCATTTGTAATCGGTGTTTTCTGCAAAAACAGAATCTAATAATACTTTGCATTTTAAATAATAATGAAACATAGTTATAAATGCATGACTAATAAATGAATAGAATTTAGTAAATAAATAATTTGAAGAATATTTACCACATTTGTAAAGCTGGCATTTAGGACTATAAATTTTATAAATGAAAAATATGTATTTTAGGTTATCTTATGGTACCTAATGCTGAAAATTGAACAGAAATGTAATATTGCAAATTAACTAAAGGGCAAGAAAGTTAACATCTAATAAAGATTTAGACTAGGCTGAGTTGCAAATTTGACATATATGAAATTTCAAGCATTAATGAATGTATAGCTTTGTTTAATAAAGAATGGCCTAGATTAGTTAATAAATTGCAAATAATAAATAAATAAGGAAACTTACGACTGTTGTTGTTGTCGGGATCCACAATTCACAAATAATAATGCAATTGCAAACAAAGTGTTGCCATATGATTGATCAAGCAAGAGTTCTAAAGATATAAATCGAAAACAATCAAATTTCATTTCGGTATAAAAATAATAATAAAAATATTTGCTGGAATGACAGCACATTCCCCACTTTGCTCGCACGCAGGCGAGTAACATTATAAACTCAAGAAACATATATTACTATAAAAGATTAGGTAGATAAAGTACTATCAAAAATAAAGGAAGATAAAGTACTATCAAAAATAAGCATGGCCCTTTTGGTTTGTAACACGAACGTGATAAATATCATAAATGTAATCAATTTTCAGTCTTTTCAATTAACAGAACCAGATCATGGACCTTTCTTTCGTAAGATTTTGTACCACTTCTCACGTAGACACTTCGCACTAAGCCATCATCGTTCACTTTAGTACTCTCGACGATTGCGAGAGGCCAAGCATTTCTCGGAGATGTTTTTTCACGCAGTAGAACGATGTCGCCAGTCCTCAAATTTCTTTTGGGAGTCTTCCATTTTCTCCTGACTGTAAGTTCCTGTATGTAACTATTTTTCCACCTCACCCAGAATTGGTCTGCAAGGTATTGAATTCGCCTCCAACGCTTAGAACCATATTGGAGCAAGTCTCTTTCAGTAAAAAGTTCAAGAGAAGAGGGATTCGGATTGTCCTTCAGTGTCAGAAGCGAATTTGGGGTGATAGGGGCAGCATCATTGGGGTCTGAGGAGACTCCGTAGAGTGGAGTAGAGTTCACAATTGCGGCAGATTCTTGAAGAAGTGTTGCCATTTCATCTCTAGAGAAGACATTGTTCCCAGTTATCTTCATTGTGCCTTCTTACTGAAGCTATCTTACGCTCCCACACTCCTCCGAAGTGGCTTGCGCCTGGAGGGTTCAAGAGCCATTCGCATTCGTTGGTTTCAGCGATTTCCTTCATCTTTTCTGTGTCAATCGTTGGGCTAGCCTGATTTAATGCACCAATGAAATTACTTCCGTGGTCGCTACGAAGTCTTTTGCAATAACCTCTAATAGCAAAGAACCGTCTTAAAGCATTAATGAGTGCCGATGTATCCATAGATACGAGAGGCTCCAAATGTACGGCTCTTGTAACCAAACAGGTCAGAATAAGAACGAAAAGCTTTTTAGTAGCAGATGTTCGTCGCGTATTCACTCCATCGTGCACATACAAAGGTCCGAAAACATCCATGCCAGTATTGGTGAATGGCGGAGAAGTTTCTAATCGATCCGGAGGGAGGTTGGACATCATCTGCGAGGAAAAGTTTCCTCGAAGCCTCCTGCAGAGAACACATTTCTTCAGCAGCTCTCCAATCACTTTGCGACCATTTTCGAAATGGTAACCTTGACTTCTCACGTGGCCATGCGTGATATGGCGTCCTTGATGACCCACTTCTTCATGGAGATGTTGAAGCAGACGTGTTGAGAAGGTATGGTTATCGGGAACCAATATTGGGTGAGCCACATCGAAGGGAACAGCATAGCTCAGACGACCTCCCACTCTTAAAATTCCTCTACAGTCTAGAAAAGGATTCAAGTTACTCAGGGGATGGTTATCTGGCAGGTTTGGATTTCTTGTTAACAGAGAAATGAGGTCAGCATATATTTCCTTCTGTGCAAACAGCAATAGAGATTCCTTTGTGTACTTGATTGTTACTCGGAAGTTAGATCTATTCTTGATTGCTAGCAATTTGTGTGCGAAAGTCAACACTATTTTCGCTACCCTTAATAGAAACTTCCAGTTACTTCTTCTAGTAGCTAAATTCTTCAAGGGACAATCAACAAAGTCATTCATGTTGGTGATTAGTGTTGTAGTTTGCTTCATGGTTTCAGGTAGCTCAACGTCGGATAAATCGAGATGTTGCTTCTGTATTGTGTCGTTTTTCAGTTCATCTGGTCCGGTAAACCAACAGCTATCGAGGAGAGACAGTGGGTCCATTGGGCGAGATGCCAGATCTGCAGGATTATTCGTTGTCGAAACATAAGACCACTGATCCGGTGAAGTTACTTTAATGATTGATTCGACTCGTCTAGTCACATATCGGGTGAAACACCTGGTTGTGTTGTTCAGATATCCCAACACAATTTGACTGTCAGAATAGTAACTCACTTCATCTATTTTGACATCTATTTCCTTTAATACTTCTTGGGAGGTTACAGAGGCTTGCAACGCTGCAGTTAGCTCAAGGCGAGGAACTGTTGTAGCTGCTCTTGGAGCCACTCTTGATACAGCAGTTACAAGAGAGATGGTCCTTTCCTTCTTTTCATTGAAGGATCGTAGATATATGGCGACTCCTATGGCTTGAATGGAAGCATCACAATATACATGTAGCTCTCTCCTTAACACGGTGCCGAAGTCCTTGGGAACGAAGCAGCGGGGGATCTTGAGAAGATGTGCATTAACCAGCGACTTTTTCCATGCGTTCCAAGCAGGTAAGTACATCACTGGTAGCGGATCGTCCCAACCACATGCTTCAAGTTGGTCGGTGTTCTTATCTTTAGAAGGTATAACCATTCGTTGTATAAGGCGACCTCCCAGAATTACAGGAGAGGCAATACCGATAGGATCGAAATAGGAGTTAACCGCTGCCAGAACGCCTCGTTTCGTGAACGGTGTATCGGAAATGTCTGCTTTAGCTACGAATGAATCAGCTTTGAGCTCCCATACGACGCCTAAAGTTCGCTGAGATGGGGACTCGTCAAAATCGATGTGATCTATATTATCAGCAATATCCTCCTTATCGAAAGCTTTCAAGACTGCTTTATCTGAAGAAGAAAACTTATGGATGTTTATTCCGAATCCATGTAGAAGTTCTTTCACTGAAGTCAGAAGTTCAATTCCTTCGTCAACGCTTTCAACACTAGTGACGCCGTCATTCACATAAAAGGATTTGAAGATAAACTGTTTGGCCTTTTCAACTTCTGTCATGGTAGTGTTCTCAGCCGCATAGCGCAGACCGAATGAAGCTACGGCTGGAGAAGAGCTTGCACCGAAGATATAAACATTGGCTCTGTATTGTACCAAGCTTTTCTCTGGATCGTTATCCTTATACCAGAAGAATCGCAGATAGTCTTTCTGATGTTCTGGTAGATAAAAGTTGTAGAACATATGTTCGATGTCACAGGTTACGCCTATTCTTCTGTTTCTGAAGCGAAGTAGTACTGATCTGAGATTGTTAGTCAGATAAGGTCCTTTCATCAGTGTGCAATTCAGACTGACTCCTTGGAAGGAAGCTGATGCATCGAACACTAATCTTTCTTTCTTTTTCTTACGATGAGTAACTGAGAATAGTGGTAGAAACCAAGTTTGCCCGTCTAGTTTGGGGTTAATTTCCTCTGAAGGTACTCTTTCTATATGTCCTTTCTTCAAGTTGGTTGCCATACTCTTTACACATTGATCTAATTTGTATTGATCTTTCTTGATACGCTCGAGTGCGACTTTAGTTCTGTGAAAGACTGCATTTTTGTTGTCCGGCATCTTTGGTGACATTTCTTTGAAAGGAAGTGGCATTGTCAATTTTCCTTCATTCAGTGACACCTCGTTCGTCATAAGAGAAAGGAACTCTTTGTCTTGTACAGATACGTTGATGGACTCTTCATCCTCCCATTCCTTGAAAATGTTTAATTTCTGTTAATGGAAAAACAGAGTTAGCCGAATAGGAGAATTCATTAGGTTGAGCAGATGTCCTCATTGACTTGGAATTTTTCGATCTTGAAGGGTCATTGTGCCAGGCAGAGCCAACTAAAGTCCAACCGATTGGAGTCTCATGAGCATAAGGTGCTTGGGTTCCATGACATCGAGTATATAAGATTTCACCAGCATCCGCTCCTATAAGCATGAGAACGGGAACATCCTTATCCAAGTCGATAAAGTGCTTCTTCAGATGCCGCAGGTGATTGTGCCTTCCAATTACAGAAGGTGTTGCTACCTCTGCTCTTGAATCAGGTATATACGGGTTGGTTATTGCTGTAGGTAGGTTGAACCACTCTGTTTTCTTGGTCCCACGCACCTGAAGGCCGTTCACGATGAAGCCGCTAACATTGTTTTGGAGACCACTCAAAGTTCTCAGGGAATAGTCGTGCCTATGACCATCCAGTCCCAATTCACTGAGAACAGTTGGATCAATAAAAGTGTTGTTGCTTTGCTCATCAACAATAGCATAGGCTTTTAGAGTTGTGTCGGATCTCTTGTGCCTAATGTGAATGAGCATAGTTTTTGAACAAAGTTTCTCTTCGGTTGAAGAGCACAAGTCAACACAGAGGTTTTTAGTTTCTTTATAATTTGGCCTATCCTTTTGTCTATGGAATTGAGGTTTATATGCATCGTCATGCATAAGAACGTGGTGTCTCATTTGGCATTTGTCGCATTTAATATCAAAAGTGCATTTCTTGGACAAGTGCTGTCCGAAGCATCTGAAGCATAACTTTTCATTCCAAACTAAGCTTCGACGTTCTTGGAAGTTCATTTTTTGAAATTTCCAACAATCTTCAAGGAGATGGTTAGATTTCTGATGCAGAGCACATGAAGACTTTGATGCTTGTTTTGTGATCTCACTAGTATGCGTAACAACAGGGGGTTCCTCAATTGTGTCAGCTCCAGAACGCAAAACTGTCGCATTGCGTTTGAATCTTGGTTCGGCGATGAAGTCACCAAAAAAATCGTCATTTAGTTCAGTATGTATCTCTTGTAAGAACGTTATGAAGACACTAAGCGTTGGGTTTCTTCCCCCAGAATTGATTTTAGACTTCACCCCAAAAGATCTCCATTTGGTTTGTAGAGGATCAGGTAGTTTAGTCCAGAGAGTCCTCATATCTTCTCGGAAATTGTAGCGAGAGAGGTCTGGGATACTGCTCATCTTTTGGTGGATCAACCTGCATAAGTCTATCAATCGCCCAAGGTCCCCTTTTTCTCAATATTTCTAATTTTTGGGAAGTCTCTGACCCTCTTTTCTATGTAATGAGAACTATGAAGTGAAGAACTATATCTTTCGGCAAGGATGCTCCATATAAGATCAATAGTTCCAATATTCAATTCTTCTCCAGATGCCTCAACATAATCCTCAACTATAGCTCTTGGTGTTCCAGCTGTATTGTAGAGAAGAATCTGCAAATGGTCAAATGGAGTCAAAGTCACACCACTCATCCTAGATTTGAGCAGTGAACTCCATAATTTGAAATTATTACCCTTTCCATCAAAGGGTGTTGTCGATTTAACAAGTAGTTGTTGTTTCAGCAAATAATTTGCTGAAGAATCTTGATGATGGATATAGGCTGGCTGTACATATCCTGAATTTAAATTTAACTGATTTGGTTTAAATTCAGGTAAAGGTTGTGCATAAGTTGGATGGGTGGTAAAAATTGGTTGGGAATGACTAACTAATGGGGTTGGGGTACTCATAGTTGCTTGGATGTTATGTGTGGTTACATGGCAATGACTATGAGGCAAACTTTGAAAAATTGATGTTGAAATGGGGAAATTGGTTGGCATAGCTACTGTGGTAGGCATGGCAAATGAAGTGGGAATGGGAACATTGGATGGCATAGCTACAGTAGTAGGAATAGCAAATGAAGTTGGAATGGGAACATCAGTTGGCATAGCTACATTGGTAGAAATAGCCAGTGATAGTGAAGTTGGAATGGGAACATTAGATGGCATAGCTACAGTGATAGGCATAGCCAATGAAGTGTGAATGGGAACATCAGATGGCATAGCTACAGTGATAGGCATAGCCAATGAAGTGTGAATGGGAACATCAGTTGGCATAGCTACACTGGTAGGCATGACAAATGAAGTGTGAATAGGAACATCAGTTGGCATAGCTACACTGGTAGGCATGACAAATGAAGTGTGAATGGGAACATTTGTTGGCATAGCTGCAGTGCTTGATGGCTCTGTAGGTTGAAGACAAGCATTTGAAGATTGCATTTCCAATTTCAAAACTGATCCAAAAGTCTCACTTAAACCAGACTGACTTTGAGCAATGGCATCCTCAAGAGGACAATTCAGGGAGGGAGATTCATCTTCAAAATTTAAAGAATAAACATCATCTGGAGTTTTATTTGATATAAGATCAATACAAACCCCGAAATGAACAAAATGAAGTGACTAAATACCGAAATGAAGATTATAAACCCCGAAATGAAGATTATAAACCCCGAAATGAAGTGACTAAATACCGAAATGAAGATTATAAACCCCGAAATTAACGAAATGAAGTGACTAAATACCGAAATGAAGATTATAAACCCCAAAATGAAGTGACTAAATACCGAAATGAAGATTATAAACCCCGAAATGAACGAAATGAAGCGACTAAATACCGAAATGAAGATTACAAACCCCGAAATGAACGAAATGAAGTGACTAACTACCGAAATGAAGATTATAAACCCCGAAATACATTGTATTGCTCATTAAAAACCTAATTGAAGTTATTATTGAACAAAATATAGTATTTAGTTAGTAGCTCAATATTGGATGCTTGAATGCACAACTTTCTCCCACAGAGTAGTTTCTGTTCTTTTATAACCTTCAGACCAAAAATCTTCATCAAAAATTTAACTGTAATTAATGTTCTTCTATATTTTGTATATAATTGTATACAAAAAAATTAACCATTCTGAATGAAAATGAACTAGTTTTGAACCAAAAAAATATTTTCTTCTTGTAGAAATCAATGCAATTTGAAGGGGTAGTAAACTTTATCAAAATATGGCATTTTTATGATTAAAATGAAGTTAGACATTAGTTTTATACATATGATAATATATTGGTTTGGAAAATTCGTATTTATTGAACAAAAGTAATATATAATAATTTGATTGTAAGTGCAGTTTACTCCACGTTTGTAAGGAGGGCGTTGCGAATTGTGTAAGTTTTCATTAATTTACAACTGTTTTCAGGTTTGTAGATCTAGAAGTAATTCATAGATGGCGCTGAACGTTGATAAAAATTAATTATTTTTTTTTGAAGAGAATTTTAAAGAATAATTTGACTGCACCATAATACAGTATTAATAGTATTTTGTCATTTTTTCAATACGAGAGAAAAAGTTTGTCCAAAGGTTTACTACCCCTTTAAGGTTTTCTGGGTCACGTCACAATGCGGTCACGTCACATAATTCGATAAGCTGATTGCTATACCCTTGGTCTCTGTACCCTGGCAAAGACTGTTTAATTGAGAATTAAATTTTAGAGGAGCTAAGCGAATTGCTGAAGTACGCCCCTACGCAAATAGAACGCGAAAAACAAGTTTATTCCTCTTTGTGTAAAGTAGAGTGCGGATATTCCGATGATGGTTGCAGTCATGTCCCTGATACTCCCTAGTTCCTTGGTTTTAGTGATACATGATAAATTGTACAGCTATCACAGAGGAATAATAAGATTTAAATGTTGTCTGATATAGCTAATCAATTCAGCAATCCATAGTGAGGACTTTCAGTAGGTTGTGATGGTGAAAGTTGTTCTTCTGTTCTCTGTCACATTCAGAGCGAAGTTGCAGGTACAAATAAATTCTTCCAACACTGAATTGAGTTAGTGCCATCCATGAATTAAATAGTTAGAACTATTTAATTCATGGTGCCACTTGGTCAGGATTTCCATATAAAATAACTGGCAGCGGTATTTGTTGGTTTGTGACAGAGAGCGCTTGCAGCGATCTATGTATAAGTTTCAGGGCGTCTCATTTCAGTTAAGTTTTAGGTTTAAGAACTAAAGTTTTGATAATTATATTAGTGTTCCATCCACCTGCAAGCTGACTGCAAGCAGTATATTATTATTTATGAGAGGGAAATCTCCAACAGGATATCCCCAAAAATAGGATATCCTCTGGGGACCTCAAGGGGATGTCGAATGGGAATATCGCGGGGATATCCTGCGAAGATCATTTTATTACCTAGGTCCATACATTTTTATATTGACTAAATTATAAGATATTTTGTGGTAGTGTATGGTGGTACGTATAAATAGTCTTCAGTATCAGAATGATATAAACAAATGTAAATCATGCTCATGATTTTTAATAATGTATTATAGTTACTAAAATTTATTTCTACAATTTCTGTGTCAAACTTAATTTTGGTATTAATAAACTTTATCTTGGAATTTATTAATTTCATTTTGGTATCTTTTGTCCGTATATTTTGAATGCCAGGATTATTCATAGTATTGATGACTCTGCTGGCTTCAATATCGTTATTTAAATCAGGATATTTCGATCAGTTTTCCTAATTAGATCGTTTTCAGGTGAAATAAATTTTCTTTCATATCAAGTGAAATGAATTTTGGTATCTCATTCATTTCTGTATTTATATAATCTTCATTTCGGTATTTAATCACTACATTTCGTTTATTTCGGGGTTTATAATCTTCATTTCGGTATTTAGTAACTTCATTTAGTTTATTTCGGGGTTTATAATCTTCTTTTCGGTATTTAGTCACTTCATTTCGTTCATTTTGGGGTTTATAATCTTCATTTCGGTATTTAGTCACTTCATTTCGTTCATTTCGGGGTTTGTAATCTTCATTTCGGTATTTAGTCACTTCATTTCGTTCATTTCGGGGTTTATAATCTTCATTTAGGTATTTAGTTACTCCATTTATTTATCATTCTATCATTTACACTCTTCAAATACATTCAAATTAATTCTGTAAGCTTCATTTCGCGATTTACCTTCATTTTATGTTCATTTCGCGAAATACCTTCATTTCGCGATTTAGTCATACCCTAGAAGAAGTGACATCAACGCAAATGAAATATTGGAGGAGACTCAGCTGACTTCTTCTGACTCCAATGGAGATCAGGAAATGATCATTTCTTCTGCTTCTGTGCATTCCATACCACTACCAGAATCTGAAGACAATGAAACAAGCCAGATTACATGTGGTCAAAGAAATCATAATCAACCTTCCAGAACTACATCTTATGAAGCCAGCCAGAACCCAGTCTGTATTTGGTGCACAAAATTCCACTGACTTTTTCAAAAAGCTGAAAAAATCCACCATAAATTTCCAGTTATTTGGCTGATCCACCAACATTTTCCCAATTTATCCACTGATAATTAATGGTAACATAGGAATAAATAGCTAAAAAATGATAAAAAATCCACCGACTTTGCCAGAATATTATTTTCAAAGGGAAAAAATTCCACCGACATGTCGGTGGAATTTACCACGAAATACAGACTGGGCCAGAACATTGGGACAATTCCTGAAAGCAGCCCAGAAATAGAACTTAGTTTGAAACTTTGAATTATGATCATAGATTTACCCTTCCTAGTCAACCATTTAACTCTGGACCTAACACTAGTCACAATAATTATAGACACCAATTCACCATCTAAAGTCCAAGAAATGCAAAACCTTGATCTGAATGAAATTGAAATGCCTAGCCAATTACCCTCAACTAGGTAGTGAATTGTGCTATATGAACAGCCAAACAATATCTGAGAAAAGTGAAAAAGTTCAGCAGAGACCAAGACGAGTGTTACCCCAAATTAATCCCACACTAGAAAGCATGGGGAAAAACAATGTAATGCTGATTAGACTACAAACTGAAAATAGTAAAGACATACTCACAAACCAAGTAAAATAGTATGTCTCATAAACTTGCCATTTGTCTCTCCTGACTCTCCAGCTCTCTCCAAAATTCAACAAATTCTCTCCAAAATGATCAAATTTTCATAAATTCTCTCCAAAATAACATTGTAGCATAGGAGAAAAATAGATAAAACTCGCCATAACTGTCACAAACTAGCCATTAAAATGGCGAGTTTAAACATGCTTTATTACTTGGCTCACAAATCCAATATTGATAAACAAACTAATTTATCAATCTGACTTCAAAAAACTCAGGATTAAGGACATTAGAGTAAATAAGAAGAAAGCTATTATAGCAATTGAGAACTCTGAAGCTCTAAGTGACCGAGAAATTGATATTCTAACCAAAGTAGATATGTTAATAATTTACCAGTCTGCAGAATATGGAACATTTTTCCAATACTCTCTGCGGGAGTTTTTGATTGAATTTTTAGAAATTGGAGATCTCTGCGGGAGATCTTAAATTAATTCCTATGTTACTATTAATTTAGCTGCGGGAGATTTTGAATCTGCTGCTGTGAGTCAGAGAATGACTCTCTCAAAATAAAATCTCTGCGGGAGAAGAGACACATTCTACAGACTGGTTAGGAAATCATAAAGCAAAGTGCTACATCCCTAATATGGACAAATACACATATGGAGTCATTAATCCAATTTCAACAGATGTTGAATTGGAGGAATTGAGGCAGCAAATAAAAAATGAAAATGATATAAATGTTGTTAGAATAGAGAGACTTAAAAGAAGAGATGGAAACACATGGATAGACTCTCAATCTCTCAAGCTTGTTTTCAACTCTTCTTCTGCTCCAGCTGAATTGTCCATATATAGAATGAAATTCAAAATCTGTCAGTGAAAATCAGAACCTTCATACCATATCCCATGCAGTGTTACTGTTGTCAGAGACTGGGCCACACCAGCAAAAGTTGTACTGCCAGAACACAGAGGTGCATGTTGTGTGGAGGCCCGCACTCAAAAAACGAGTGCACTGCAGCTACAAGGTTCTGCGTCAACTGCAAAGAAGAATGTCATTCATCAAACTCTAGACAATGTCTGTCGTGGGGACCATGAAAACAAAATAACGATGCACTGTTATATATTCTCAATTACAAAATCCCCACAAATTCCAGCAGCCATTCCATAGATGCAATATGTGGCCACCTTTTCATTAATCTAGAAAGAACAATAAAATACTAAAATTACTAAAGGTTCAAAAATCAACAAGATAAGACAAAATTGAAAGTTAAAATTGATTGGCAAAAAATGGCGAATATTTTGCCATGCATGAAAACTTGGCATACCTAGATTAAAATAATGACTAGATAAAAATTATGGCATGAATGTAAAAAATGAAAAATAATGAATATTGTAAACTATTTGAAACTTTAAAAGCATATCACATAAGCTATTGAAAAGAACCTCATATTAACTATTTAAAAGAATAAAATAAGGCAAAGGGTTAAAAGATCAGATAAAAATTAATGGCTACCTAATACAGTTCTATAAAATCTAAAATGGGAATAAAAATAATCTCACAGATTCTTACCAGTGTTAAGAGCAATCGTTTGAGAAATAAAAGAGAAACTAATTGATTTAAAATGAGATCACAGGTAAAACTTTAATGACTGGCTAAAATAAAAACTCCCTACCTAAACAATAAAAGTTACCCTAAAAAAAATGGTCTAAAATTTATTTATTCATGGCCATGACACTCCCCCCCCCCCCTCTGTTTGATAGGAGACTTTATGGATGAACCATGTCAGAAGTCACAATAACCAAATTCATGTATGCACCTAACAGTCTGGCGACTAGCTGAACTCGCAGGCAGAGGTGGAAGCTTCAATAAAGCTTTCCTCGCTAGACCATCCTCACTTCGTTTCAACTCCAACACACGCGCCAATGGCCAAGAGTTACGAGGGGCCGCCTTGTCACGTATCAGCACAACGTCACCAACAGATAGCTACAGATGACCGCTCCCTCTTCCACTTCCTACGTCGTTGAAGATTCTGTATATAGTCTGTTTTCCACTTCTCCAAAACTGCTCAGACAGCTGCTGGACCCATCTCCAACGTTTCCTGTCGTAACAAAGGATATCTTCCTGGCTGAAACAACCCAGAGTGGGAGGATTCGGGTTAATCTTTAGGGTCAGAAGATTAGCAGGACAGAGGAGTACTGCTTCTTCAGGATCAGCAGCAATCTCCGTCATGGGAGTATTGTTAACTATGGCTGCAGCCTCCTGTATCAAACTAGAAAACTCGTCAAGGGAAATCAGGCTGCTTCCCAGACAGAGTAAAGATCCCTCCAATACAGATCTCACAGAATGAATCTTGCGTTCCCAACTGCCAGCAAAATGACTAGCGTCAGCATGGTTGAGTCGCCAGTCATCCCTGACTCCTTGAAGATCTGAAACCACTTCTCCAAGATCGACCGACTGTAGTTGACTCCTCGCGCAAACGAAATTGGTTCCTCTATCCGATCGTATAAGCTTAACTCCGCCTCTAACTGCAGTAAACCTGCTGAATGCATTAAAGAAGCTGCTTGTGTCAAGCGAAGGAAGTATTTCTAGATGAACTGCTCTAGAGACCAGGCAGACCACAATCAAAACCTTAATCTTCCTGGTTGCCTTGGTCCTCCTAGTAGATATGCCGCTCGTCATGAGGAAATGACCAAACACATCTATCCCCACATTCAAAAAAGGGGGAACCTCCTCGATCCTATCAATTGGAAGATCTGCCATCCTCTCTGTACAAGGTTTGCGTCTCAGTTTCTGGCACAACACTAAGCACAAGATTTCAGTATCTGCCTGATTAGTGCTCGCCCTCCCTGGATTTGATACCCCTTTTGGATGACTGCACCGTGAGTCAAATGTCGACCCTGATGGTTCACGTTTTCGTGAACTTCACGAATAATTGTCATAGTAAGAGGATGGGCTTTTGGTAGCAGAATAGGATGCTTGGAGCCGAATGGCAAATTTGACCTTCACAGTCGACCACCAACACGAACGATGCACCCACCATCCAAGAATGGAGAGAGGTCAGCTATGTCCAAGGAATCTGGAATTGGCTTGCCATTAGTGAGGGCTTTAATTTCATGCAAGAGGCAGTCCAGTTGGGAACTTCTAATCAGTATAAGCAAAAAAAATCAGAATCTGAACTATAAGATCTAGGACATAAAGAAATTCCCAACCGTTGCCGTGCAGTATCTAATTTATAAAATAATATCATCAGTCTTGAAACAATGTGAACTAACTTTTTAAGACTACTTATCTTGGAACACAGTGAAGAGATCGAAGAGACCTCCCTGATGCCATCCGTGTGCATGACCAACTTAGCAACCTTCTCCTCAGGCAGCTAAAGATCCGAACCTTTGAGGACCACTGAGGCAGAGGTGACTAGAAGTTTCCTGTCCCACAGGGAATCAGGACCTCGTAGCCAGTTAGTCTTTGCCAGAGTACGTGGAGTATGTGGCCTAGACGCCAGATCTGCTGGATTTTCACTACTATTCACGTAACTCCAGCTATCCACACCTGACAATTCCAAAATAACATTCACTCTTCTTGCAACGTAATTGGAGAATCTTCTTGAGGAGTTTGTAAGGTACCCAAGTACTATCTTGCTGTCCGTGTAGTAGAATACTTTATCAGGTTTCCTTCTAAGGTCAGTTTTAGTTTTTACGAGGTTCCGGCAGGCTTCCATTGCAGCACATAGTTAAAGTCTTGGGATTGTTGAAGCTGCTCTTGTGGCAACTCTCGAACCTACACTGACAAAAGCCACATGAACCTCACCAGAGTAGTCAACAGATCTGCAGTATATAACGTGTCCAATGGCACAGTTTGATGCATCTGCATATACATGTAGCTCCTGCTTGCACACCGAAAAGTCAGCAGGATAGATGCAGCGATCAAACTCCATCCTCTCAATTAGATGAAGATCCCCGACCCAATCACGCCATCTCCGTACATACGAGTCCGGGAGCAGATCATCCCAACCAAGAGCTGCAAGATTGGTACTAAGATTGTTCTTACTCGGCAATACCTCACGCTGGATCAGCTTTCCGGTCAGTATAATTGGGCTTGCAACACCAATTGGGTCATAGAGGGAACCAATAACCGACAAGATCCCTCTCTTTGTAAAGGGCCTATCTGGAGTAGTACTCTCAAGGAAGAATGTATCCTTTACTGGGTTCCAATCAACTCCCAACGTTCTTGTGGAATTACAGTCCTTGGGAGTAAGAGAATGCATTCCGCCAGCAATCTCTGTAGAAGGAAACTGCCGAAGAACCTCAGATGAGTTGCAAAGTATTTTGTGCAATCTTATGTTAAAATGACCCAAGATGGCCCTGGTACCGGTTATAATCCCTATAGCCTGCTCCACGCTAGAAGCAGAGTATATGCCATCATCAACGTAGAAACCCTCTTGGATGAAAGGGATGGCCTCAGGATATCGAGCAGCTATTTCATGGCCCGCAGTATACTTCAAGCCAAAACAGGTAATGGTGGGTGAGGATCTACTGCCAAACAGATGACAGGTAGATCTATACTGAACGAGGTCCTTGTCAGGGTCGTTCCCCCTGAACCAGAAAAATCTATAAGAGTCTTTCTGCTGTTTTGGCAAAGAGAAAGAGTTAAACATCTTCTCGACGTCTGACACAAAGACAACAGGTTGTTCACAAAACCTCAAAAGTACGCAGAGAGCTGTTGAGATCCGGTCCCTGAATCATAGCCTCATTAATACTGGTACCCATATACTTAGCTGATCCGTCATAAACCAGCCTGGTTTTTTCTTTCTTTCGTTGTAAACCGGAAATATAGGAAGCCACCAGGTTTTATTATATTTAAGGTTCATTTCACCATAAAAAACTACTTCGACGTGACCAGTACGAATATCGCTTTCCATGGAGTCCATACACGACTGCAGGCGGACAGGATTCCTCTGCAGACGCTGGAGAGAATTCTTGGTTCGATGATACACCACAGATCTGTTGTTAGGAAGCAAAGAATCGTCCTTGAATGTTATAGGCAGTTCGATGTGTCCACCTTCATCTATTCTGACTCCATCCTCCATAATTTCCAAAAATTTCTTGTCGTCCCTAGAGAAACTATACTCATCGTCATCGTGAAGAGCCTCAAACGAATAATTATCCTTGTCGAAGGGGTTCGCATCAGGTACCTTCAATCGTACATTCACATGGGTTTGAGTGCAAGATGTATGCAGAACTCTATTTAATGACTTCCCGCTGCCAGCAGTCAGACAGGTCTGTCCAACCAAGCGCCGTTTTGTAGACATAAGGCTCCCTCCTGCTGTGATTCTCGAACAGCATAGTCTCAGCACAGTCTCGCCCGATCAAAAGGAGAACCTCCGCCTCGTCGTCAATCTCACAAAAGTTACTGGCCAAATGCCTAATATGCGGATGAGCCTCTACCACCCTAGGGTCTGCTACCTCATGCTTTACATCAAAAATAGAGGTAGAAGAGAGCAGCTCCGGCAGATGGATAGTCTGACCAGAGCTCAAGCAAGATGCCTTTAATCCCGAAATGACGAAACCAGTCTGGTTAATCTCATTATTATTAGCGAAGCCCAGCCTGTATTCTCTCTTCGGGAATTTTTTACTGAAATAATCCGCTACTCTCTCATCAACAAGAGAACAGTTTGACTGGGGGTCAATTATGGCATAAGCTCTCATGGATTTAGATTTAATGCCCACCATAGAGAGATTCACCAGAATCACCATTGAGCAGTTTCTTCCCAGTCTCAAGTCTGAGCACACTTGTGTGCACATGGCTCTATTTTCCCGAACTCTGTAGATCATGGGTCGATTGTCCCGAACCGAGTGTCCCAAATTGGTGGGACGAGATCTTCCGTGCTCAGTCCCAGCTGCAGACGAACTTCTCACAGAACCAGAATTATGCATAACACTCGAATGCTCACCACCACATTTTTCACATTTAACTACTTTATGACACTTTGACACAAAATGGTTACCCAAACACTTAAAACATATTTTCCAGTTAAACACCTTCTGCTTTTTATCTACATATGGAAGCCCCTCAAATGCGTTGCACTTATCTAAATTGTGGCCAGATCGCTCATGATGCATGCACCAAGTCTCACCATCCTCCTCGTTTTTAGGATAGGTCCCAATGGTCTTCATGACGCGACCAACTCTCCTGCCAGTACTGGGGGCAGTATCGCTGTTATATGGCATTGGGAAATCTTCATCTGCATAAAGTGCAGACTTACTAGTCAAGAACTTCACAAATACGCTGAAAGGAGGGAACGCACCGTAATTTCTCGATTTGTAATGCTGCCCACTCTCGTTCCAGGCCTCCTGCACCTTGAATGGCATCTTGCAGCGGACACGATTCAACCCAGTAGCACAGTTGAACATTTGAAGCTCCATGTTGTAAGGCATATTAAATTCTATCACCCTACAGATATCACACAGTGAAAGCATCTGGCTGCCGATGTCCCTGCCACGGATTGGGGGCAACTGATCCAACTTCTTCAAAATATCAGACGATATCGCACTGGAAGAGCCAAATCTCTGCTTGAGTCGCTCACATACATTGACTATATCCTGATCAGTAATCTCAGCTCTTGAAGCGATGTGGTTTCTTATTATAGTTCTTGGATCGCCAGTGGTATTTTCCTGTAGCAGAAGGATTACTTGGAGAGGATTCAGCGGTGCAGAATTCAGCTTCTGTTCCATTCTTCTATAACAGCTCCAGAAGTAGTGAGGAGAGCCATCAAAAGGATCAATAGAGAGCTTATCCAGTTCTCTCACTAATGAATAGTTATAATCACATCTAGAGTTACTCTCAGATAAACCATATCCGTATGGTCGTACAAGCTCAGAATGGAAGTGAGCAGCAGCCACCGGAGGATACAAGGGTGGCATATTCACATTGTTAGACATCAAAATATTGCGTGAAGAATGTCCCAAGGGAGCAGAATGAGTCCAACACAGGTGCAGAATGAGGCACCTGTGAGGAATGGGGAGGCACATGTGAGGAATTGGGAGGCACATGTGAGGAATGGGGAGGCACATGTGAGGAATGGGGAGGCACATGAGAGGAATGGGGAGGAATGGGGAGGTACATAGGAAGGCTGCAAAGGCACATAGGAAGGCTGCAAAGGCACATAAGAAGGCTGTAAAGGCACATAAGAAGGCTGCAAAGGCACATAAGAAGGCTGCAAAGGCACATAAGAAGGCTGCAAAGGCACATAAGAAGGCTGCAAAGGCACATAGGAAGGCTGTGAAGGCACATAGGAAGGCTGTGAAGGCACATAGGAAGGCTGTGAAGGCACATAGGAAGGCTGTGAAGGCACATAGGAAGGCTGCAAAGGCACAAAGGAAGGCTGCAAAGGCAAATAGGAAGGCTGCAAAGGCACATAAGAAGGCTGCAAAGGCACATAAGTAGGCTGTGAAGGCACATAAGTAGGCTGTGAAGGCACATAAGAAGGCTGTGAAGGCACATAAGAAGGCTGCAAAGGCACATAGGAAGGCTGCAAAGGCACATAGGAAGGCTGTGAAGGCACATAGGAAGGCTGTGAAGGCACATAGGAAGGCTGTGAAGGCACATAGGAAGGCTGCAAAGGCAAATAGGAAGGCTGCAAAGGCACATAAGAAGGCTGCAAAGGCACATAAGAAGGCTGCAAAGGCACATAAGAAGGCTGTGAAGGCACATAGGAAGGCTGTGAAGGCACATAGGAAGGCTGTGAAGGCACATAGGAAGGCTGTGAAGGCACATAGGAAGGCTGTGAAGGCACATAGGAAGGCTGCAAAGGCACAAAGGAAGGCTGCAAAGGCAAATAGGAAGGCTGCAAAGGCACATAAGAAGGCTGCAAAGGCACATAAGTAGGCTGTGAAGGCACATAAGTAGGCTGTGAAGGCACATAAGAAGGCTGTGAAGGCACATAAGAAGGCTGCAAAGGCACATAGGAAGGCTGCAAAGGCACATAGGAAGGCTGTGAAGGCACATAGGAAGGCTGTGAAGGCACATAGGAAGGCTGTGAAGGCACATAGGAAGGCTGCAAAGGCAAATAGGAAGGCTGCAAAGGCACATAAGAAGGCTGCAAAGGCACATAAGAAGGCTGCAAAGGCACATAAGAAGGCTGTGAAGGCACATAAGTAGGCTGTGAAGGCACATAAGTAGGCTGTGAAGGCACATAAATAGGCTGTGAAGGCACATAAGTAGGCTGTGAAGGCACATAGGGAGGCTGCACAGTCACTGGGGCAGGCTGGGCAGTCACAGGGGCAGGCTGAGCAGTCACAGGGGCAGGCTGGTCAGTCACAGGGGCAGGCTGGACAGGCACATAGGGTAAGGTTGTAACTCCACTAAACTGCGTCCATCGCTTTATTTCAGATCACTATTTTGTGAATAATTTCAATAATATTGATCGTACAGTTTTGAAACTTTGGTCACTGGAAGATTGCTTCTATGTTAGTATCTTGCTGAAATATTTTTTGAATCCATGAGAAAATTGGAGAGTTATGAATGTTTATGTATTTAAAGACATTTTAACTGTCCATCGCTTTATTGCAGCTCTGTGAAAAGGCCAAAAAATGGGTGATTAACTTCTACCGAGAGGGTTAAAATTGTAACAGGTCCTGCAGAAGGGATGACTCTTCTATATTTAGCTAATGAATTTGGGAGGGATAAGATAAACATAGCTTCTATTGTGGAAAATCCCGACACCAACCCAAGGAGAGATGAGGGTACGAGGAGAAGCTTTTTCCCCTCGAAATATGCAAAAACTTCCCAGGCAGGTTATAAGGCAGCCAAATAACACTAGTGCCTCAATTTTCGACAAGGCTGTCATTGGTTATTCGTCCAAACAGTGTCTTAAATGAGACGACAAGGAACTTGGAGCCCATTTCCAGGCCTCCTATGGACAAGACCCAAAATGAAAAAGGCATTAGATGTACACAGAATTACATGAAAACAAACTTCCTACTTGTTCTTTTAACAGATGAGGAAAGAGCCACACTTGATTGTCTGGATGGATGGGTTAAAGTTTGGATCCTACTGGAGCTGTTTATCCACACTGGTTTCGTCGTCAACAAGGAGGCTGTGGCTTTATGTTTTAAGCGGGCATCATTGTTGAAACGTTAATTGGCCCTCTCCGAGTACCAGAGGGTGTAAACCTAACAATACAATCCTACATTGCCTCTTTTGTTGAGTACTTGTTCCCTTGGCCTAATAGTTTGCAATTACCTCGTTGGCAAAAGATGATTTTCTTGTATTACTTCGAAAAATCTCATGCTTGAAGGGTTACAACTTCTTTCCTCACATCTCTGGGCATCAAGTGAGAGACTTACATGACTTGATTGCCCTGTTCTCTGGTCTTAAGCCCCATTGAACATTTCTGACCGTTTCATTTGAGACATTACATCAGGACTGTTTTGACGTAAAACCAATGACAGCCTTGTCAAAAATGGAGGCACTAGTATCATTTAGCTGCCTTATGACCTGCCTGCGTATTTTTCGCATATTTCGAGGGGAAATTCTTTTTCTCTTACCCTCATCTCTCCTTGGGTTTGTGTCGGGATTTTCCACAAAATAAACTATTGTTCTCTTATCCCTTCCAAGTTATAAAGCTAAATATAGAAGAGTCCTCCCTTCTGCAGGACCTGCTACAATTTTTACCCTCTCGGTAAAAGTTAATCGCCCATTTTTTGGCTTTTTCACAGAGCTGCAATAAAGCGATGGACAGTTAAAATCCCTTCAAAATATATAAACGTTCATAACTTTCCAATTTTCTCATGGATTCAAAAAATATTTCAGCAAGATACTAACATAGAAGCAATCTTCCAGTGACCAAAGTTTCACTACTGTGCGATCAATATTATTGAAATTATTCACAAAATAGTGATCTGCAATAAAGCGATGAACGCAGTTTAGAAGGTAGAGGAGAATCAGCAATAACACCTATTATACTTTCATTAGTATGACCATCAATATCACTGTTGGAGTCCTGACCATCAGAGATAGCATCAACATAGCTCTGCACCCTATCGCTCTTCTGAGAGCTGACACTATGCAGATCGATGTTGGAGGACTGTCTAACACGGCACCTAAGGATGTAAATAAATTTGTGGCAGGACTCACGAGTATCCCCACGTTCTCTCCGAACTTCTGCAGATCTGCTGACAGCACCAACCAACAGAGATCTCTTGATAAGCGTCTTACTAATAAGGTCATACTCCAGATGAGCAGTTTTTGCCCTCTGTATCAGGTCCATACAGTCCTCAGCAGAGGAATCCGCATAATCATCAGTTGCAAGAAGAACACTAATCTTTGAGTAAGCAAACTCTTGTTGAGCTTCAAGAACCTTCATGGATGTTGCCACCTTGCGGCGTGTAGCATTGGAAGACATCTCCATTTTATGTCAAATAACAAATCCAATTTCAATGATTTAAAGATGGCACAAATTCACCTTGGATTAGAACCAATAAATTAACTGTGGATCAGGTACCACTAAATTCACTGTGGGCCAAGCATAAATTCACTTTGTATAAGAATTATCAAATTCACTGAGGATCAGGTAGGTACCAGTACCACCAAATGCACTGTGGTTTAGCTAGCACAAATTCACTTATGACAGGAATAATTGCACAAATTCTAGTCCACAATTTCCCAAACTGAGCAAGTTAATGTTATTTCCAAAAACAGAGCACCACTGATTAATGTCGTGGGGACCATGAAAACAAAATAATGATGCACTGTTATATATTCTCAGTTACAAAATCCCCACAAGTTCCAGCAGCCATTCCATAGATGCAATATGTGGCCACCTTTTTATTAATCTAGAAAGAACAATAAAATACTAAAATTACTAAAGGTTCAAAAATCAACAAGATAAGACAAAATTAAAAGTTAAAAACGATTGGCAAAAAATGGCGAATATTTTGCCATGCATGAAAACTTGGCATACCTAGATTAAAATATTGACTAGATAAAAATTATGGCATGAATGTAAAAAATGAAAAATAATGAATATTGTAAACTATTTGAAACTTTAAAAGCATATCACATAAGCTATTGAAAAGAACCTCATATTAACTATTTAAAAGAATAAAATAAGGCAAAGGGTTAAAAGATCAGATAAAAATTAATGGCTACCTAATACAGTTCTATAAAATCTAAAATGGGAATAAAAATAATCTCACAGATTCTTACCAGTGTTAAGAGCAATCGTTTGAGAAATAAAAGAGAAACTAATTGATTTAAAATGAGATCACAGGTAAAACTTTAATGACTGGCTAAAATAAAAACTCGCTACCTAAACAATAAAAGTTACCCTAAAAAAATGGTCTAAAATTTTTTATTCATAGACATGACAATGTCCTTCCCTTACAACAGCTAGGGAAATTGATAAAGTGATGGCAGAAAAAAGGGTAGACTACATGACAGCCAGAAATGTCGTGACTGGTGGTGGTACTTTGGGTCATAGAGAAAATACAATAATAAACATAAGAGAATACCCAACACTGACAGCACATGCTTCAAAGTTTCCTCTCCCTAATTATGCTGAGAAAGCAGCAGCCCACGGAACAAGTTTTAGGACAGAGCATACATATGTAAGTCAGCAACCAAAGAAGAGCTATAGAACCATCTCCACACAAACTGAAAAAGAAGAAGATACTGGCCCAGCTGGAAGATATCAAAATGATGAAAAATTCTTCACCAAACTGAGGAACATGATACTAGACATCTTGGCTCTGAGTTTACCAACTACAAGAGACAAATCAGATAATCAACAATCTCGCATTTCTCTAGCTGACAAAGCTATGAAGCAGAACTTCGGAGTAGATCTATCTGTCAGCAATGATGAAGCAACATTGGATGAAAACGTTAATTTGAAACAAAGAAGGAAAAGGAAGAAAGTCCAATACACTGAAAAGACTACAACTGATGAAGAAGATGTTTTGAGCAATAATGCATTCCAAGACAGTGACCATGAGTCCATGATGGAGAGGAAATATGGAAAACTTGAAAAGACAGTTAGGAAAAAAACAGATAACAACTCTATTCCCAAATCAAGAAGAAGTAAAAGAAAAAAGAAAAACAACCATGACAATTCTAAATCCCAATGAATTCTCAAAACCATGATAACATGAAAATATTACAATTAAATTGCAATAGTATTTACAATAAACTCTCTGAAATAAAACAAGTTTTGCAGCAGCACGCTCCTGATCTAATATGTTTATCTGAAACATGGATAAAAGACAAATACATTCCAAAATTTCCTGATTATTTAGCTGAATGGAAACACAGAGCCACTTGTGCCTTTTAATCCACAAAAATGTTCAATACCAAAACATGCAATTGATACCCTATACAAGTGGTGTCATTGAGATACAGGTGATTAAACCAACACTGCACAACTCAAACCCATTAATCATAATTAATCTCTATAATCCAAATAAGAACTTGACTGTAGAAGAAATGCTGCATTATTTATACTTCCCAGTTAGAGCACAACTTCTTAATCACAGGTGACTTCAATGCTCACACCCCTTTATTGGACTCAACTTGCAGAAGAACTAATCCAACTGGAATCGCTATAGAAAAAATCCTACAAGACACCAACATATGCCTAATTAATCCAATTGACATGACTACCTACATTGACAGAAAAATGGTAAGAAATCCTGCCTTGATCTTTGCTTAACCACTCCTGGTATCTCTGGGCTGACCTCCATTGGTAGATGTGGGAAGTGATCACATACTTATGGAAATTATAATAGAAATGCAACACATTAAACATCCATGGGTAAATATTCCCAGATTCAATGTTACAGAAACTAAATTCAAAGAATTTAGTATGCATCATATTCCTTCCACATGCCAGCAACCTACTGATATAAATACACTAGCTATAGATTTAACTAACCGTATCACACAAAGTGCAACTGAGTGCTTTGGTCCACCTACAGCAGCAGTGAGGAGAAGGAGAAAGGCCCCTTGGTGGACAGAGGAGTGCAAAACTACAGTAAACGATAGGAGAAAAGCCCACAAGACAATGCAATCCCATCCAACAATGGAAAACATTATAAATTACAAAAGACTTAATGCAATAGCAAGAAATACAGTTAAGAAAAGCAACCAGAAATATATGGAAGAGTTTGCATCAAGTCTCACACATGATACTCCTATAGGCAAATTTTGGAACAAAGTAAAAGCCTTCAAGTCCAGCTGCACCCCCCAAACCTATCCCCTTGAAATTGATGGGGCACCTATTTTGAGTCCAATTGAAAAAGCAGAACATATGAATAAACTACTAACAGAACAACAAGAATCAAAAACACTTCAAGAACATATGAAGTCGATGATTGCAGACCACTACCAAAGAGAAGACAACATAATAAATGAAACAGAACTACTCATGTGTCTACAAGAACTCAAAAATACTTCTGCAGGACATGACAAAATTACTAACAGAATGATAAAAGAATGTCATCAAAATTACAAATCGGAATTACTGTCACTATTCAACCAGAGTATCAAGACTGGTTCGTTTCCATCTTCATGGAAATTTGGCCATGTGACGCTAATATTGAAGAAACATAAACCTAGAGAATTAGGTTCATCTTACCGACCAATAACTTTATTGCCATGCCTTGGGAAATTATTAGAGAGAATAGTCAAGAAACGTCGAATATTACTTAAAAAAAAACAATCTACTCAACTCTGCTCAGTATGGTTTCTGTCCTGGACAAGGAACAGAGGATGTGATACTGAACCTTAAAGACAAGATTGTGAAGTCAATTGCAGCTTCAAAATGTTGTGGAGTGATCTACCTAGATTTGAAGGGAACCTTCGATAGAGTTTGGAGGCAGGGCCTACTGTACAAACTGGCAAAACTAAACATTGATGGAGCATTACTGAGATGGCTGGCTAGCTACTTGCTGAACAGAACTCAGTCAGTGGTTTTACATGGGACAGTTTCTGAGGAATTAAATGTTGAATCTGGTGTACCTCAGGGTGGAGTACTCAGTCCATTATTATTCAATATAATGATGCATGACACACCAACTGATGATGATGTGAACACCTATATCTTTGCTGATGATATCACCATTGCAATAACTGAAGATGATGGAGAAAGACTGGAACATCAACTACAGGAACATCTCACCAAGCTCTCAGACTGGTTCAACACTTGGGGATTTGAGTTGAGCACAGCCAAGACAAAAATGCAAATTTTCTCAAAAAAAAGAAAACTGTACACACCATATCTAACCATTAATGATGATCCAATTGAGAATGTCAGTGAGCAGAGACTTCTTGGAATTATTTTTGATGCCCCTTTACTCAAGTGGAAAGCACATGTCAACAACCTTGTAGAAGACTGCACTAGACGTGCTGATATAATTAAAGCCCTTGCTTCATCAAGACACGGTGCATCACATGACATTCTTAGAACTGTCTATGTTGCTTACATAAGATCCAAAATAAACTATGGTGCTGTTGCGTACTCATCTGCTTGTGACACCAACATCAAGAAGATCCAGACAGTAGAAAACTGTTGTTTGAGACTCATCTTAGGAGCTAGACGCTCTACCCCTATCTTATCACTCCAAGCTGAAACCAACATTGCCCCACTGAAGATAAATTTTGATTACCTAGTAGCCAAATCACTGATAAAACTTCATTTTAAGCCATCTGAAAAGGAAACATCTGAAACTGTCCTCAATAGTTTAGACATAGAGAAGCAAAGGATACTCCTAAACAGATATTCTATAGTTAATCTTAGCAGACAAAGTGTACCTATACTGTCAAGTATACCGCAGTGGGAGTCTTTGACAGACAATATCGTCACGGATCTACCTACTCATATCACAATGATGAGGATTTCAATAAATACATTGAACTTCATTACAAAAATTTCACATGAATATATTCAGACGGTTCAAAGAAAACACAAGATTCCCCCTCAGCTGCTGCTGGCATGTATATACCAAGTGAAAACAAAGCTGTTTCGTGGAAACTCAACCCACAACATTCTATCCTAGGAATAGAACTATTTGCAATGCATAAAAGTTTAGAATATGTTGAAACTAACATACAAGGAAATTGTATCATCTTCTCAGACTCCATTGCCGCTCTTCAACTGATAGAAAACAACAACAAAACGTACCTGGTCATAAAAGAAAACAGTTGATGTACAGACTTTGTAAACATAGAAACATTCTACTACATTGGGTCAAAGCTCATGTGGGTATAAAAGGAAATGTAATAATAGCTGACATGACTGCAAAAAAAAGACATGAAAATGACAAATCAACTATGTACCTATTACATAAAGAAGACCTTCTTAACATATTGAAACAAAACCACAAGAATTTCTGGAACACATATTGGTCACAAGCCTGCATTCAAGAACAAAAGGGTCTCTTCCTCAAACAAATTAAAGATAATTTAACACTTCAGCCACCTGTCAAGACAGGAAACCGTAAGACAGACACAGCCATCTTCAGACTCAGAATGGGCCATGCTGGCCTTAACAAATACTTGTGTAAAATCGGGATATATCCAGATGAAATGTGCAGCCACTGCATGGAAGAAGAGACAATTGAACACTTTCTACTGGAATGCAACAAATACAGAGTGCAACGTGGTCACCTCTACATAAAGATAGTGACACTAACCAGAAGAGTAAGAGACCTTACATTGAAGCTTGTTCTTGGAGAAGAGGACTATCCTGATAATATAAACAAGGAGATCATCAAAGCACTGTCAACTCACCTGAGAGAGACTGGCAGACTCGATGACCTGTAGAGCATAGACACAAGTAAACGTGATCCAAGAGGCCCTGCAGCGTGCTGCAACATCCTCTTCAATCTGGCAGTAAAGTAAAGTAAAGAAAGGTGAAATTGGAATGAGGTAAAACAGAGTATGAGAAAAATGTTGAATAAATTGGATGAAAGAGGAGAGGAAATTGAGAGAAGGAAATCTGGTATTGTTTAATGTTCCAGAATATCAGAAGGTTGTTGGTAAAGATAGGCAAAATGATGAAAGGCTTGAAAGCTTTTGTATAACGGTTCTAAACCAGACTGCAGGAACTGGTAAACTGTTCTCCAAAAAATGCTCTATTTTGGCTTCTGTTTTCAGTCTCTCAGACCTCAATAAAATTTATGTAAATATAGGAGAAAATTAAAGATTGTTTGCACAGAAAATGTTAAAAATGTCCCATATTCTGTAAAATGGGTTTTATATGAATAATGATGGTGTAAATTATCAGATCAAGATTATAAAATTAAGAAAGTTTTCAGAATATGGTAAGTTCTTAATTATTGGTCAGGTCTGCATTTTCGGACATGTAAGAAAAAATTATATACTAATTATTATTTCTTATTTATTTTAATTGGTATCCATAATACAGTGATACCTGCAGGTATCATGGATACCAATTAAAATAAAAAGAAATAATAATTAGTATATCGTTTTTTCTTACATGTCCGAAAATGCAGACCTGACTGATAATTAAGAACTTACCATTTACCAAGTTACCCTAGGTAAAAAAAGGAGGTGCATGATAAGCCTAGACCAATTTTAATGAAACTTTCGTCTCCTGGGGAAAAATGGAACATATTGAAATGGGTGTAGGTCATAAGCCCCCCCGGTCATGAGCCCCCCTGTTTTTGAATCCTTATTTACCTATATTATTTAATCCTTATTGACACTTTTGTAGTTCATTACTGATTAGCAGAGCTGGGCGTTCCGCACGAATGTTCGCGAACCTTTATTCGCGAACCGGTTCCGACTGGAAAATGGGTTCGGACATTCGGATTCGGAACCTATTCAAAAACGGTTCGGACTTCAGTGTTCGGAACGTCTTTTTCTCAAGTCCGAACCTCCGTACCCGGGGAAAACTGACCTCTTCATTTAATTATTTTACGTTCTGAACATGTACCGTACCTCTCGGCTACTATTATATACATAGGTTTCTGCTTAACACTTAAGCGAAGAACATGCGACTTTCCCCGCTCTTCTTCCATTACGTTATTCATCCTTTCTTGAATAGCGGTAAGTTTTATAATAATCTTAACAAGTTAATTCTTTAATAACGGTTTAATTTCCCTCAAATCTCAATTAAAATTGCTTGAAATATGTAGAACTATAGGTAAGGTTATAAACGTATATATTAGGTAACATGACATAACACCCTACCCTAGTAACTTAGCCGTTGGCTAACCAGTCCTCATGGAAAAATAATAATAACTTAAATTCAAGACCGATTTTAAAGCTGTCTTTTCAATCGTTTAATTTTTCGCATAAATACATACGATTAAAAAAAAACGAAGGTGATAAATGGTAATATACTCATATTATGAGCATTCATTCAAATCTATAATAATATTAGGAATATATCAGAGATCTTTCCAGGCATTAGATGCAAGATTGGTTTTCACTACATATATAAGGGTGAATATTTCACTATAATCAGTTAACTGTAACTCTTATAGCGGCTTAGCGAGATCAAATATGTGAGAGAATAATTGCGCACACCAAGCTTCGTACAATAACATCTTATAAATATAATTGGTTTCTTGTCTTAGCTTGTTACTTTTATTTTGAATGAGATTTTTTCTTTTGCTTTTACTAATGTATGAAATACTAAATATCAAATGAAGGTTTTTAAAAGAAAATATATTGAAATGACTCAAATGAGCTAACTTTTGATGGCTAAGTAGGTTGGCTGATCAGATAATTTAAGATTAATTATTCGGCTATTCGCTTTAAAATTGAATCGCTTATAATTTATATATAGGTATTATAATATTATATGTATATAAGTTATAATATAAATAACTTTGAGTAATAATCACAGAAATCTTCACTGTCTGACCTTTCTAATATATTGAATAGAAGAAAAAGTTAAGCAAGCAAATAGAGTATAGGAATACCATAATATGGTATCTTATAGTACTTTCATATTCAAACAAATTGATTTTTTTTTTTTTAAATCATCAGTTCTCTAGATAGAATTAATCAAAAATGTTGTAATATAAATGAAAAATAGAAAACTAATAGTAAAAGCTTAAAACATATTTAATTAGATACTTGGATACTTTAATATGGATACATTGTCTTGCATTGTTATGACGACAGAGTTGGTCTTAATTTTTCTTTGCATGAAATTCGGAGGTCAGAAGAAAATTCAGAATAACAACTTAAACTGCGTATTGGAGTGGAGACTGGAGGGGAACTTTAAATATACTTAATGCTCATTCAGTCATACTCAATGATACTAACTTATTAAGTAGAGTAAGTACAGTGGAACTCCCTTATAGTGAACTCCTGTATAGTGAATCACGCTGAATAGTAAAATCCGGTATAGCGAACTTACCTCTATAGTGAACATATTTAGGTTAGTCTACACAAGTATTCGTAAGTTTTCTTTGAATCTCTTATTCCCATTTAGTAAATTCTCTAAATTAGTTGTATTTCATGAAACAGCAGTTCTACCAGTGCAAATCCTCTATAATGTAGTCATATGAAGTCACAGTATAATTATTATTATAAATTTATTATATTAACCCTAGTGAATTTTACGTATGTTTTATAGGCATATATTTTTTAAATTACTTTATATATTTCATGTCATTTCTTCAAATTTACTGGCCTTTCTTGACTTTGTTGCTATACATAAATACCAACTATATTTTTTAATTCAAAACTTAAATATTTGCGTATCGGGGTAAATCAGCGTAAATTATGGAATTAATTGTACTTTAGTGACGTGTGGCAACGTAAAAATACAGATTGGTTACCAAATATGCACGAATATGTCCACGGTTTATGTAGTTGAGACAAATGCGCGAGCTATGATTGTTTCACACTCTATCCAATAACAGTTCAGCTCACTCAGTTGCCAATCTCTTATATAGCTATGTATTTATTTCTCCTTATATATTCAATATTTTTACTTGAAATTTGGTACACATTAGTTTAGTACAAAAACTAACAACTTGTAAAAATACAGTAACGTAGGTTTATAAATAAGACATGTGTTTTTTAACATAGAGTGAAACCTTCTGGTTGTAACTTGTTTCTGACAAATAGTTAGTATCTTGTTGAAAAAACTTTTTTTTTTATATAGATTGCCCTAATAGCCTTGGAAGCATAAGTTAGTAAAAGGGCGAATGTAAATGTGTAGACTATAGTTCACTTTTGTTTTTCTTATTTTTAGATATAAAATATATACCTAAAAAATCAGAGGTTAGCTTACAAATGTTCGGACTAAATGTTTGGTTCGCAACAAATGTTCAGACCAAACTTTTGCAAATTGGGTTCGCTATACGGAGGTTCGGAACCCAAAATCGACGAAGATTCGGAACCTAAAAAAGGTTCCTCCCAAACCCCCCTACCAGGTCATTAAACAATCATGAAGTGTGCAGTACAACAATCTAGCGGATACAACAAACTACATTAGCAACTCTCAGTTATTTCTATCTAAGTAGTTCTTCATTTGTTTAACTAGGTAAATAAGGATTAAAAAACATGGAGGGGGGGGGGCTCGTGACCGGGGGGGCTTATGACCTAGGGGGGCTCATGACCTAGGGGGGCTCATGACCTAGGGGGGGCTCTTGACCGTACCCAATTGAAATATGCTAAAAATCTTAAGAATACTGGAGAGGTGTTAAGTAAAGTAATCATTGTACCGGATATGATTAAGGAGGAAAGAGAACATGATAAGAGTCTCAGGAAAGAATTAAAAACTAGAAGAGAGCAGGAACAGTTTGTATTTGGTGCACTGAACTCCTGTTACTCCTCCGACTTTTTCAAAAATCTGAGAAATAAAATAGTTGCCAACATTTTTCATCAATTTGTCTTGTCCTCCAACATTTTTCAAGTTTCCCCTCCAAAAATTAATGGTAACATAGGAATTAGCTATAGCTAATAGTCTAATAGATAAATATCCTCCGACCAGTCTGCAAAAGATGCATGAAATTGTGAAGTTTATCTGGCGACCATTGAGGTCTTGAAATTAGTCTCCTGAATTATTCAGTAACAATTTTCCAGTTAATTCCTATGTTTACATGTAATTATTGGAGAGTATTTTGAAATTTTAAATTTTTGACCATTTTGGAGAGAAATTGCCCCAAAAAAAGAATATCCAGAGTCTATTTGAGCATGCTTTGCAGACTGGTCCTCCGACATTGCAGGAATTTTTTATTAGAGAAATTGAATATCTGCTGACATATCATTGGAATTCACTCAATTCAGTTCAATTCACCACCAAATACAATCTCACTCTGGAGCAGAAAGAGGATAAATAATCTATTCATTAATCTTTAAGAACTCTAAAATCATTAATCATTAAGAGGAATTTTTAAGTAGCAGATTGGTTGCAGAGAAATATAGTAATGATTTAAAAATATGTTCTATAATTATTAAAATAGAAGAGGATTAAACAAGATAAAGTTAACAGAATTGTTTAATGGGTTAAAATTGTCTGGCTGTGATAATTCAAAAAGAAATAGTATAGTGCTTCTAACTGAGAGCCAGACTGCGAAGCATGCATAATCAGTCTCCATATATTTAATTTTTGGGGTTATTATTCTCCTAAGATTTTCCAATTTCTCTCCAAAATGGCCAAAATTCTCTCCACTAAATACTTGTAAACATTGGTGGTAAATTCCAATGATATATCAGGAGATATTCAATTTCTCTAATAAAAATATTCCTGCAATGTCGGAGGATATTTAGCTATTAATTCCTATATTATCATTAATTTTGGGAGGGGAAACTGAAAAAATGTTGGAGGACTAGACAAATTGATGAAAATGTTGGCAGCTATTTTTCAGCTTTTTGAAAAAGTCACAGGAGTTCAGAGCACCAAATACAAACTGGTAAACATAGGGATTAATTAGAAATTTGTTGCCGGATAATTCAGGAAACTAATTTCAAGGCCTCAACTGTCGCCGGATAAACTTCACAACTTCATGCATCTTTTGTAGACTGGACTGAGAGAGAGATATAGGGTCACACAGGTAAATTGCGGCCCTTTAATTTTTAATTGCAGCTCTCTCAAGAGAGTCTAAAACATTCTGAACTTAAATTACATCAAAATGTTGCATAGCTATCAATATAAGCGCCAGTCTGCAAAGCATGCACAATTGGTCTCCAGATATTTAATTTTTGGGGCAATTTCTCTCCAAAGATTATCAGATTTCTATTCAAAATGGCCAAAAAACCCAGTCTGCAGAATGCGTCTCTTCTCCCGCAGAGATTTTATTTTGAGAGAGAGTTACTCTCTGACTCTCAGCCGCAAATTCAGGATCTCGCGCAGGTAAATTAATGGTAACATAGGAATTAATTCAAAATTTCCCGCAGCAAAATTAATGGTAAAATAGGAATTAATTCATGATCTCCTGCAGAGCTCCAATTTCTAAAATTCAAATTCAAAACTTCTGTAGAGAGTCTTGGAAAAATGTTCCATATTCTGCAGACTGGCAAAAATCTTCAAATACTCTCCAATAATTACATGTAAGGAATTAATTAGTAAATTGTCGCCAGATAATTCAGGAGACTAATTTCAAGGCCTGAATAGTCTCCGGATAAAGTTCATGCATCTTTTGCAGACTCGTATAAGCGCAGTGCATGCTATAATTTATTTTTACTTTTTAACATGTGTTTTGAAGCTATGTTGTTTCTGTTGTTAGAGGCCGCAATTTACCTGCTTGACCCTAAAGTCGATGATACACTAGCAGCAATTGCTGCATTGGTTGTGGCCCGCAACTCATGCAGCCTGTCAAATAGTAGATTTTAGACAGCAGTGACTACCATTTGCGAAGATCCAACATGTTAGATTCACCCCACACTCAGGGCAGCATTCAGTGTGGCTGCAGCGGTTGACCGGGAAGGTGTTGCTCCTCGTCATTCCTAAATATGTTTTCACCAGAGTTTGAGTGGAAAATACACAAATTCTCAGCGTGGTGACTGCTGCAGTAATAACTGTAATGTATCAGGTACAAACTGTTTCCATGAGTTCATGCATGAATTGCGGTCCGCAACCAATGCAGCAATTGCTGCTAGTGTATCATCGGCTTAAGAGAGTAGATATTTCACAGCAGTTGCAGTTTGATTCTGTAGTAGAGTGTATAGAGGAGAATGACAAAAAGGGAGGAGGACTAATGATTTTATACAATAAGAATTATGTGGTTTGTGAACAGTATAGGTGTGAATCAAGAGACCTTTTTTTTGTAAACTCAAGATAGGGTTTTTTTTGGTGAAAGTGTTATCAGTGTACAATGTACATGGATGTGAAGGATGAGGAAAGAAATGTCTAAATACGAAGGGAAATAAACCGCATATTAAATGATTGTGATGAAATAGAAAATTTTATGGTACTATGAGATTTTAATGGCCATGTAGGCTTTATTGGTAAATAGAAATGGGCTCTACATTTTGGATATAATGAAAATTATAATTTGGTTCTTAATAGTGATAATAAGTGCATTGGTAAAATTACAAGAGATGAAAAAGGTGAGAAAAGCAGTATTGACTTTATTTTAATAAATAGTTGTCTCTATAATAAATTTAGAAGCATGTACATTGATGAAAATAAGAATATATTTGATTTCTCAGATCATTGTTTATTGCAAGCAAATTTTGAACTCAATAATGAGAAGAATCAAAAAGTAGAATAGATTGAAGAAATAAACTATTATTGTGTGAAAGATTGTACGAGGGATAGTTATTTGAGGGCATCGTTCCCTGATTTTGAAAAGTTTTTTATTATTGAAGCTACGGTTGTGAAACTTTGTACACATATATAAAATGAATTCTAAGATGTTTTTGTGTTTGACATTTTTTCGATTCGACCCATAGAAAAGAGTTATTCAAATTTCAAACAAATTTTGAACAGTGTGTAAATTAATAAATGGATACTAAAATTTTAGAGCTATCACATTATTGTTTTTTGCATTCGATTCTCCACAAGATTCTTTACAATTTGTGGAAGCATTTTTTTGATTTTTCAAATTTGTTTTTGAATTATTGAAATTTTTAGTGAAACAAAATATAATTAAAAAAACATAAATTTCAAAATTTAATATTCCCAAAATTAATTCGAAAATTTAATAAAACTCTTCGAGAGTTTGTAGAGAATTCCAGGGAGCATCGAATGCAAAAAATCGCAATGCCGTAGCTTCAAAATTGTAAACGCCTTAGGCTTTTGAATTAAAAGATTTTTAGATCTCTGATGTAATAGAAAATGCCATTCAAAGTTTGATAATACGACTCCTGTGAAGGTTTGCGGGTAACTGAGGGGCATACCTTGGTGTGCATCTGATTAGTGGCACGTTAGATACCAGATATAGCCTGATCATTAATTATTACGAATTATAATTGGCTGAGAGTTGGTTTTTAGAGTACATATTGACTCCCTGTCACCCGGTCCCCTTTCTCCCTCTCCCCAGGGGGTTAGAGTAACATGAGAGCTCTGGTATTTTGCATACACTATGAGAAGGTTAAAACGCAACTATTTACACAATAAAAATTTGTTCTTTAATTTTGGCATTTTTCCTGGGAATGGTCCCCTTAAACAAACAAGAGGAAGTGATTGGGAATGAGAGTGGTGTGATTGATATGGGTAAGTTTGATGCTGAAGAAATATTGAAAAAGAAATTTGTGAAAGAAATAGAGGTAATCAAACATGTGAACCAATCTGGTTCACAAAGGAGATGGAAATTAATATACAAACTAAACAATATTATAACAGAATGACAAGAGAAAAAAATTTACAAACAAAAGTATATGATCAAAAGATAATAGTCCAAGAAATGATTAAAACAGGAATAACTGAATATGAATTAAAACTCACACGGGATATAAAAAACAATGAAGACAGAAGAAAATTGTAGGATAATATTAATAAGCTTCGAGGGAAGAAAGATTTAAGTTGTAGTGGTGGTGTTCATGATGATGAGGGAAATGTATTAGAAAAGCAACAAGCAATAAGTGAAGTTTCAGAATTTTGGAAACTCATTTATCAGAGACATCAAAATAACATTGCTAACATCTGGGATGATGATAAGAGAGGTAGCTATGCTCTTGACCTGGAAGGTGAACAAAATATTAGAGTGGAGTTTGATAGGGTTGTTTCTCAAGAATTTTCTGATAGATACAATTTTGTGAGGAATTTATGGGAGAGGGTAGGCTCTGAGCATGCTGGTAATAGAAGAGAATTGATAAAAAGTGCTGAGGAGTTACCATATATGAATGTCCCACATATTATAATTGAACACTATGACATGGTTGGCAGAAACACAACAGAAATGAATTATGTGAGAAAACAGTTGAAGCAGGGAGGACCAAATGGCATGAAGAGTGATGTGTATAGGTGGTTAGAAGAGAGTGAGTTGTGTGTGAGGAAGTTTACTGAGGCACTGAATAATGTATCTGCTATGGAGACTGTACCACAATCTTTGAAAACTTCAAAAACAGTGCTGATTCCCCCATAAAAACTAAACCCAGATGTAGAGATTTAAGACCAATAGCATTAATGGACATCTCGTATAAGTTGTACATGGCAGTCTGCAAACAGAAAGTGAAGCATCATTTAGTTGGAAACAATCTGTTGAGCTGTTTCCAAGCAGAATTCATAAATGGAAGACGAATAGAGGATAATCTTATTTATTTTTAATTTTGTATTCAAGAGAGTAAGAAAAGTAAGACTCCTCTATTCATGGCTGCCATTGATTTTGAAAAGGATTTAGACAGCAGTAAAAGAGAGAAAATAATAGAAACTTTGATGATATGATAAATATTGTGGCAAATTTATACTCTGAGGATAGGACGATGTTGTTTGTAAATGGTGAAGATGTGGGTGAGGTTGAGATTAGTAGTGGCATTAGACAAGGATGCACTATATCCCCTTTGTTCTTCATCATGGTTCTCTCCAATGTAATAGATGGTCTTGTAAAGACAAATAATGGTTTTAAAAACAATTCTGTATGTGTACCTGCACTTTTCTTTGCTGATGACGGTTTTATTCTAGGTGGAAGCTCTTATGAATTTGAAAAATTAATTAAGGAACTGATAAAACTGGCTTCAGAGGTAGGACTACAAATACATATAGAGAAGAGTAGTGTCATGGTGTTTTGGGAAAAAACAAACCATCAACAGTTGAGGGAATATAAATTGTGAGTGAACTTAAATACTTAGGATTAGAGATTGGTGATGATAGGGTCTGTTTCAGAATATATAGAGAAGAGAAAATGAAAGCTGCCCAGAGAATGTCTAATATGACTTTTTCAGTTAAATCGAGAGCTTGTAATAAGCGTATGATTGGCAAAATTTATTGGAACAGTGTTATTTTACCCTCTGTACTTCAGGCGTGTATAATATGGGGGGGGGGGGGGATGGCCTTTGTGGCAGATGCCCTCTCTTGAGGTCTGAACTTTTTAAAAATAAATCTACGGATTAATAAAAATATATGGATTAGCTACAGAGTACAGAACTATGCATTTCTTAAATTCAAAAACAATTTTAAGGTTTAAGAAAAATGCTAATATTAATAAGATAAAATCCATTCTTCATACTTTATGAACATAATAACGTCCTCCCATTTCGCAATTAAAATAATCAAGTAACTGACCAGTCTGAAGAATTATCCATAGATTTTTTTCAGAAACATTAAATATTCTTAAAAGTGCCCCCCCCCCCCCCCTTCTTGACCGAATCCTAGATACACCCCTGCTTTACTTTATGGATTAGGAATAATAAATTGGAACAAAACTGAGCTGGATAAGTTTCAGAGAGATGAGAATAAAGTTTGGAGAAGTATTCTTGTGGTGCAGGGTATGCAAGTTTGCCAAGTATGCTGTGAATGGAGACAATGAGTTAATTCGTTGCTTTGTTAGGGAAATATTGTAGAGCGAAGATCGTTGTTGGGGTAGTAGGATTCCGGAATACATGGAGAAAGTAGGAATAGGAGGCATTGACCAATTGACTGATATGAGTGAAAATGAAATTGTAAATCAGGTTAATGAGTGGGATGAAGGGTTGTGGTATGAAGAATTATATTCAAAGGTATCTGTTCGTATATACAGTAGTTTTAAGAAAAATATATAAGAAGAGAGATATTACGATAATACTTTTGGATCTGTTTTGTTATTTCGTGCAAGAAGTAACACCTTGAAGCTCAAATGGAGATAAATCTTTGAGAACAAGAGTACAATTTTCAATCTGTGTGGAGTATCTGAGGAACACAGAATCACTTTATTGTACAGTGTGAGATACTAAGGAGTGTTAGAATGGTGCATGGTATGGTTGTAGTGAATGAGTAATCTATTTTACTGTTTGATGGCAATCTATATGTGGAAAATCAAAGATATTTTTGAAAGGTTTATGGAGCAAAAGACTGAAGATCTTGAAAGATTTGTATACTGATGTGTAGAGGTGAAAGTAAGGAGTGGCAGTTTGTATGGTAGCACAATGTTTTTTTGAAACTGATTTTGTGTGCTATTGCTGGTAGATAAATTTACCAGTAGCTATATAGCTATATATGGTTTAGTCTTTTGGTCTCAGGTACTATCTAAGGCAGGGGTGGGCAAATACAGCACTCAGTGCTCTTTTGGCACTCAGAGTGGCACCAGTGCCCACCTGGGTAAAGGTGCTTTATTTTCTTCCAAAGAAAATTTAGTATTTTTAGCCATGACTGCTTTATAAATTTCAAGGATAATATAAAAGAGGATGGTCAACTAATTGAAGAACAGTATATTTGTGAGTCTATGAGTGAGTACTCACCTTGATACTGCCATAGTCAATTTAATCCGTTAATAAGGTATTTTTAGTTCATTATTAGAGTAGTGCCGGTGTTTAAAAATTTACTTCTGTCTTTTTTTATCTAGATCAGTTATTCTTACACTGGAAAGAATTTGTGCAATAGTTTTTAATTTCTTTTTTTAATAAGGTATGTAGCCATTGTCATTTATCCTGTGATTTTATGAATTAGTTATTAATTTCTTGTTACTCATGCAAAATAACTTAATTTTGTTTTTATTGTAAATTATTTTAACATGAAAAAAGAAAAGCAAAATTATATATCATTTATTAATTTCTCTTAATACAAATAATAAATCTACAACCAATATTTATGTTCAAAATATGTACAATTGCACGACGAACGTACATCAATAAAATCTACAACCTAAATTTAATTACTTAGTATCCCCTGCAATTTAAAAAACTAAAAGAAAATGGAAATGGCACTGTGATTCCATATTTTGGCACTGAAAAACACAACCTGTGCCCACCCCTGATCTAAGGGATAGTAATCCTATTGAGATCAGAGTAGTGGGATAGGATTGGAATGGTGGTTGTTAGCTGTGCAAATTTCAGACCAAACTGATGATTTTTATTATTTTATTTCTTTTTACAAATTATATACCTATATTAATAGCAATATATATATATATATAATTTTCTCCTTTCTTAAGTTTTTTTTTTAATTCAAAAATAAAATCTTTCCAGAGAAGTATTGGAAATGATGACCTTATGTTGTATGTTTTTATTTCAGTAAATTTTTTTAACATTGATTTTAATTATTGGTGCTTGCATGATCGGAGCCCTGAAGGGGTGTTCTTCTTTTTGCCGTTTGGACATTTCTTTATCTCCAATATTCATTATTCAATATTTTCAGCAGTCGAGTTCTTTCTTTCACATGGTAGCGTGGTTATTAATTAGTGCTGAGCGGCGATTTAATTACGTGGGTTACGATTCTTCCTAGAAAGAAAAATCAATTTGTTTTATTTACTGTTTATGTTACGTGTCAATAATAATCATTAATTCCATCACTCCATTAAATATCATCAAATTTCATACCAAAATAACAAGGTTAAATAAATCAACCATAGTTTAAATTAGGTGCACTCTAATTATGTAATAGATCACACTAATGTTTGAGAAATAGTAAATCCTACATAAACATCTTAAATTTAATTCATTTAATTAATCAAATATCTACCTATGAAGGAGTTTAACTTACAACATGGTTAAATCATTGGAGGTTGAGAGTACACCTTTCACAAATAAACGCTGACACAATCACTGAGGAAATACGGATGGGGTTACTGGATTTCTAATGGAGTTGGTGCGGCTGGAACCTCTTCGGGAACCACTGTACTAGTGTGTTTGTAAAGTCGGCAGTACTCCACTGGAACTTTGCTAATTGAAGTGG
This sequence comes from Caprella mutica, assembly GCA_947561585.1. Lineage (NCBI taxonomy): Eukaryota > Metazoa > Arthropoda > Malacostraca > Amphipoda > Caprellidae > Caprella > Caprella mutica. The sequence continues at coordinate 117,708 of CANNZV010001159.1, read as the reverse complement.
TCGACAACTCGTGCAAATCACGGTACTATGATGGTGACTCTGGCATCAGACTCTTACTGTTAATTGAATGTCTGCTCTGCAACACGAGAAGTTTTTCTGCAACGTTAGAAATTGTTCTGCAATGTCAGAAGTTGTTCTGCAAAGTCAGGAATCATTATACAACAGACTTCAGTTCTTGGCTCCCTCATCCTGTCTCGTTTGGCTTTGACTGTACCGTAAAGAATACAACCTCTGCTGCCGAGATCCATTGAGTTGCAAGATTCAGCCACTTGCTAAGGATCCTATTTCCACCACTATGATTGGCGGAGATCTTCATTGACAAAGTCCTGCGATGGTAACCCAAGGCTGGGATGAGAAAAGACTTCACAAGGCCTGGGTCTTATCTCAGTCTGCAGAACATGGGACATTTTTAACATATTCTGTGCGAACAATTCTTAATTTTCTCTTATATTTACATGTATTTTACTAAGAACAGAAGCCAAAATAGAGGATTTCTGGGAGGACACTTTACCAGTTCCTGCAGTCTGGGTCTTATCCAGACCGGTAAACTACTTAAGACTCTCTCGTAAGCAGAGAGTGACGACAGACAGAGTAGGACTCCATCATCTCGATCCATCGCCTATATACTCCCCAGATTCATCTAAAACTACACCCAAATCCAAACGTAAGGTGCCTCTGTTCTCGCTTCTCCAATTCCTATTGGTTCTCAACCCTCCTGTAGGCTGTCCCTAATTATACCCACAACTAATAGAAACTGACAAGTTCAAAAATAACTCCTCCTATATTTCCAACTTAAACTAATTACTCCCTCACAGAAAAGAAATTTCAAAATTGAAATCTGTTAGAGTACAATAATTAACTTCAAATAACAAACCGGTCTGAAGATTTTATTACTACAAGTATACATGCTCCTTATTTTAAAGTTTTTAGAAGAAATATACACAGGATAGATTGAGGGCTCAGACTATGATGATAGATAGTCCGGTGCGCAAGTACACCCGGTAAGTGCGCAAATTCACCCGGTTTTCCCCCACGATCTTTGCGCAAAGTTTTTCGATGATAACTTTTATTCTATTGATTTTAAAAGAGTTGGAACTTTAGTGTGCACCTAGGTCTACCCGTCATCTATCTGCACACAAAAAATCAGATTGCTGACTTCTCCAGTTTTTCGTAAAATCAAAGTATGCCGAAAATGTGCCAAGCCACCCGGTCTGACGCTATTGGTTAACTTTATATTTAGCTTGCATTTTCTCATTGATAATGAAATAATCTCTACCATATGCAATTAGGTAAGAAATGACAATAAAATTAGCAAGATATTTTTATTTGTTATACATATTTACATTCACATTCACACTATCCCACATCTTGAATCCCTCTATAGCGTGGGACATCCACACTCTGTCCCATGTCTTGAAAATGGAGTGAGGTAAGTTGTGGGACATAAGTATGTCCCTCTCTGTCAGAAACTTAATAGACGTGATACCATGCGTCTTGCAGAGGGGGACCACTGTGTCAACAAAGAGGGTTAGACATCTTATTTCCCCCACCCCACATATTAAATCCCTCTATAGCGAGGGGTATCAGACGTTTTAAGACGTAGGACAAACAGCTTTTGGTTAGATGGGTGGCTATATTGCATTTACCAATTTTTGAATCATATACAGTAGCTACAGGAAAAATTATTATGGATTTTTCAAAATTGGAATTTTGTTAACAAAAAGTTTAATTAAAATAATTTCATTAATTGCTAATGGATTTATTTTAATTCACTGATACAGTGGTAAGTCTTGATCATTTATTAATACTTAGTTTGGCAACATTTAGCATCTGTAAATGCTTAAATGGTTGGTTCCCCATTCTCCATCTTTTTCAATTCAGCTTGTAGCACCTGCCTATTTTATTATGATGCTCTTATATGGAGAGGACTTTTGGCCATCTCAGCGCAATAATATAATTGGGTGCTTTGGATTTTTCTAGACAAAACATGGCATTGAAATTTATTTTAGCATGACTTCTGTATTATGAAAATTAACTTTCTTTCTTATATTTCTAGGAGTTTTGAAAGATTCTAAGTTATCTACATCTTGATTCATGTAATTGGACTGAAATTAGTAAGAACAAACAGTTGGCAATCATGTTTCCAAGGGTGAGTCTTAAATGATAAAGATATATATTATCTTTTGGCTTCATTATACAGCTTTTGATCTTTTAATTCTGAAACATATTATTATTTTTATTGAGTTATTTTTCTGGAATAAGAAGAGTTGAATTAAATAAATAGATGAGGACTTAATGTTCAGATACCTATGATGAATGTACATTTTTGTTGGCCCTTTAATCTAACTAATCTGAATCTGACGTTTTTGTTATATTTTTCTTTATTTCAACTTAAGAAGTCGGATCAATAGAGAGGCAATTGTCCTAGCACCATTTTCATTAATTACTGTTATATTTCTACAAGCTAATAATAACTTTTACTTCAAGTGAAGTAGCTATATTCAATCCTGAATTATTTCTTATTCATACATTGACTAGTCTCCAGGATATGAGACGTCATTTTCTCTTAAACATTTCCTTCTACATTTATTTCCTTCTAAGTAAAGAAGATAAGTAAATAATTCCTTTATAAAGGGAGCTATATACATTATTTTTGACAAACATTCTGCCAGTCTCAAGGATATAGAACATCTTTTTCTCTACATATATGAAATGCAAAGTATATGCAATTTTAATTTCCTTATAAGAATATCTAGCATATGTTTCTTATGCATTGAAGCCAAATAGAAGCTTTCTACAATAATACTGTAGCTATCAGTTACTTTGTTCTTTTGTTCTGTACTTTCAGATTATTCTTTATTCAAACATATTGTTTGCCATGGACAGTAAAGAATATCTCTATGAACATTTTGCCATATTTGGCAAACTACAGTGCCCAGATTATTGATATTTTTCTTGAATCCATAGTTCACACCTTTGAACCTGCACTAAGATATGCATTCCTGCCTAACTACTTCTTCTCAGTCCTTTGTATTTATTTCCTTATGATGTCAATGACATGGTGTAAGAGTAGTGCAAGACTTTCTGTTAGATTAAATTATGCATTTCTTCTGTTATCTCAATTAGTCTCTATAATTATCCATTTTGACAATAGACACTTTTAAAGCTACAATTAATTTAATAAAATAAAATCATATTTTATCTTCCTGAGTTAATATTTGAATATTTATATTTTGTATTGTTAGTGAAATAAAGTTGTATGTATAAATACTTTTTGAGAAGAACTCTACAGAGTTTTAACTTTCCAAAATTCAAATTATTTTGTTTTTAATTAGTATTGTAACCTAATGTGAGGAATTAATTAGAAATACTCACCTATTTCCCACTCTCCACGATTTATAATTTTCCCCATTTAATGTACTAAGATTCCCTCTCTCAATTACTTGGGATATAAAATTTATATTCACTTCAAGTCTGAAATTACATATACATCTATGTAATAAAAGTATTTTTTTTTTTTCAAATTTATTTAATTTTTTTGAGATGATTTATTATTAATTTATATTGTAGGAGGGTTGGCCAATATCCCTGACTACTCAAGACTATATGATAAAAAGGAATATTAAATACTTAAATGAATAAATATTCATTATGATAAATCAAATGAGTAATATTGAGGGGAAAGAAGCTGTGCAATTATAAAAATGTTTATATGCTAGGAAGTGATGACCAAGTTTTTATTCTATTGTGTCTCTCATTCTTAGTAAATAAATTCAACTTATTGCCACTGACTATATCGTTGTAGCTAGCTAGTTTATTAGTTCTGATTACATAGTTATATTATTTCAAAAATTATTAGATGTCATTTTATTGAAGTAAACTCATTGGATTCATTGACTGTTATCTTTTCATTTAGCCACTTTATTTTATTTTTTCTTAGATATTTCTTAGTGCTGTTTTCATTGATATTTTCATCTCATCTATGTTTTTATCTAACTTCTCCTTCAAGGTATTTTCTAATTACTCTTCATTCTCATTATTATACAGTAGATCTCCTCTATGATGAATCTAGAATTCTGAATAATGAACTACCCCTGATAGTGAACAAATTTTATTTCGTAAGTCATAAAACAGTCGGTAGTTTTTGAAAACTGATTGACAGACTAAATTAACTTGAATATCTAATAAATCAATTGTTTCAGATGGAGTCTGTAGGTGAAGGTCCTGCAATACCTGATGGAGAGGGAATTATTGCTGACTCATCCAATGTGATCTACTTGGTGGAAGAGGAAGACATCAAGCCAGATATTGCAGATCTCTTGCGTCAAGCTGTGGATGTTGATCCTCTAGGAAAGGGAGTAGACCAAGAGGAACTTAACCCTCATAATAAATTCTATAATGATGTTAAGAATGAAGTTTCTGATGATGATATAACTATCAAACATGAAAATATTGATTATGAGAACAGAAGTGAAACTAATTCTGAGAAGAATCAAACACTCGAAGGAAAAATGAATGATAAATATTCATTAAATACAGAAGATTATGGATCATTTTCTAATGAAATCTTTGGCCATGATAATAGTCCTAAGAAGAAAATTAACCGTGAAATATGTGAAAAGCCATTCAAATGCAAAAATTGTGATAAGGCATTCTCTCGGTCATTTGTTCTCAATAGACATCAAAGAATTCACACTGGTGAGAAGCCATTCAAATGCAGTTATTGTGATAAAGCATTCTTTCGGTCATCTGTTCTCAATAGACATCAAAGAATTCACTCTGGTGAGAAGCCATTCAAATGCAGTTATTGTGACAAAGCATTCTCTCGGTCATCTAATCTCAATAGACATCAAAGAATTCACTCTGGTGAGAAGCTATTCAAATGCAGTTATTGTGATAAGGCATTCTATGAGTCATCTGCTCTCAATATTCATCAAAGAATTCACACTGGTGAGAAGCCATTCAAATGCAATTACTGTGATAAAGCATTTTCTTCTTCACCTGTTCTCAATATTCATCAAAGAATTCACACTGGTGAGAAGCCATTCAAATGCAATTACTGTGATAAAGCATTTTCTTCTTCATCTGTTCTCAATAATCATCAAAGAATTCATACTGGTGAGAAGCCATTCAAATGCAATTACTGTGATAAAGCATTTTCTTCTTCATCTGTTCTCAATAATCATCAAAGTATTCACACTGGTGAGAAGTCATTCAAATGCAGTTATTGTGATAAGGCATTCTTTAATTCATCTCAGCTCAATAGTCATCAAAGAATTCACACTGGTGAGAAGCCATTCAAATGCAATTACTGTGATGAAGCATTCTCTTGGTCATCTGTTCGCAATATTCATCAAAGAATTCACACTGGTGAAAAGCCATTCAAATGCAGTTATTGTGATAAGGCATTCTCTGAGTCATCTGTTCTTAATAGACATCAAAGAATTCACACTGGTGAGAAGCCATTCAAATGCAGTTATTGTGATAAGGCATTCTCTCATTTATCTACTCTCAATAGTCATCGAAGACTTCACACTGGTGAGAAGCTATTCAAATGCAGTTATTGTGATAAGGCATTCTCTCGGTCATCTGTTCTCAATATTCATCAAAGAATTCACACTGGTGAGAAGCCATACAAGTGTAATTATTGTGATAAGGCATTCTCTGAGTCTTCTGCTCGCAATACGCATCAAAGAATTCACACTGGTGAAAAGCCATTCAAATGCAGTTATTGTGATAAGGCTTTCTCTGAGTCATCTGTTCTTAATAGACATCAAAGAATTCACACTGGTGAGAAGCCATTCAAATGCAGTTATTGTGATAAGGCATTCTCTCATTTATCTACTCTCAATAGTCATCGAAGACTTCACACTGGTGAGAAGCTATTCAAATGCAGTTATTGTGATAAGGCATTCTCTCGGTCATCTACTCTCAATAGTCATCAAAGAATTCACACTGGTGAAAAGCCATTCAAATGCAGTTATTGTGATAAGGCTTTCTCTGACTCTTCTGCTCGCAATGTGCATCAAAGAATTCACACTGGTGAAAAGCCATTCAAATGCAGTTATTGTGATAAGGCTTTCTCTGACTCTTCTGCTCGCTATATGCATCAAAGAATTCACACTGGTGAGAAGCCATTCAAATGCAGTTATTGTGATAGGGCATTCAATAATTCATCTAATCTCAAGAGTCATCAAAGAATTCACACTGGTGAGAAGCCATTCAAGTGCAAATTTTGTGATAGGGAATTTTCTAGTTCATATCTTCGCAGTAGACATCAAAAAATTCACCCTTGAATAGATCCATTTAAAGGGGGAGTTCAGTCATTTTTTGTTCTCATAATACTAATGTTGAAACCTTTTTAGAATTATACGGTTGAAAAAAAACTAAATTAGCGATATATATCATAATTTATGAAATCTATTAAGTGTCGGGGACCCTCCTATGGATGGTGCCACCACTTTATACTCTTTGTTCTCATAATATAGCTGATAATTTGTAAACAATACAACTTAGAGAAGTTTCTATCTAACTCAAGTTATCGTTCAGGTTCGCACTTTATCAATATATATAATTGTCTGGAAGGACAGTTTTCTATCTCGCAAATTCTTTTCACCATTATGGCAGATTCTAGTCTGGTTATCATTTGTTCACAAAACATATAGCGTGCATATGTACGTACCAAATATTTAGTACCAAACCCTCTGCAGTGGCGCCATTTATTTACAATATACTTTTTGATCCCCATACCATTTGATTCCCAGTCATATTTTTTGTTTGCTCATATATTTAGCATACTATAATTTATCACGATTTTTATTTCTATTTAAAAATTGCCATTTACTATTTAAATAATAAATAAAACTTGTGAAACAATTTGATGTATAATAAATTTATTTAATAAATTTTATATATAATGAAAAAAATAACCGAATTCAAACAGCTAGAACTTATTATCGTAACAAATTAATTATTTCTATTTACAAATAATTTACATTCACAACTAGTCAGAAAAATATTAACCAACTCTTGCAAGTTAAAGTTACGTATATTCACTTCGCAATTTAAATTAATATACCTAACTTTCAGTTAAGCTGTTCTTCCTTAAATATTACAAACATTATGATCATGCATAGGTGGGATAGATTAAGTATATTTACCATTAAATTATTTTTGATCTTTCCCACTTGCATGATGATAATAATTGTTATAGTTACGGCAAAAAAGCATAACTGAAAACACCCAAAAAATTGTCAAAAGTTAGTCTTCAAATAGGTCCTATATCAGGAGAAATAATTATGAGACATGCTCTTGATTTATTTGATTAGTCATATGTGCTAGTTATAATAAGAGTGGGGTATACCCATAGTAAATAAATAGAGTCAACCAAGTACAATATTGGAACATCCGAAAAAACTCAGTGTGTGACGTCACACAGAGTTGTTTCTACTTGTTTTTAAATAAAAAATGTTCTATTATTCATTCAATTGTACATTATTATGGAAATTAACTTAAATGAAATTGTGTTCTTATCAGGTTTATAATAACTCTGAAACACTTATAATATTCAACTACTAATACTTTTAATATTTGACGCCATTTGTTTACATCGTTTCAAAAGAATGGATCAAGTTCACCGTCAATGAATTCGGAACTTAGCATACTTCTCTATATATTTACTATGTGTATACCTGTATATTTGATTTTGCCATTAAACATTTTTTTGTCGCCGGAATGTATATTTGAAAGCATATACTGTTACTTAATTGAATAAAAACATATTTGCTTTCTTGTTAGCTGTCCTTACCCTTATTACTTAGTTTCTTTAAAAAACTTCATCGACTGTAAGGTGCATATTTCTATTATATAATTATTAATATATTCACATATAATAAATGAATAATAGGTTTATAAACAGAAAATGAGAAAATATAAATGGGAATCAATTGACCGGGAATCAAATGGTATGGGGATCAATTGACCTAAACCCACTTTTTATATAAACATTTCTAAAAATTAACGAACATTCTAATGTTACATAAATAAATATACTGACTCAATTTAGGACCAATTGGGCGATAGTTTGATTTTGACTGAACTTCCCCTTTTAGTGAAATCATTATAATAATGCATGGTCTCAGTTATCTAATCTCAAAAGTCATCAAAGAGTTCACCCTGGAGAGTTGCCATTGAAGTGAAAATATTGTGATGTTCCATTTTATGTTTTGTATAGTCTCATTACACATGAAAGAGTTCATACTCTACTAATTTTTCAGCTATTTATTTTAATTTTGCATTAAGTTATTTTCGTCTATTTAATTATAGATAACATAATATATTATAGATAAGAAAAGTTAGAGAGCAAGTTAACTACGTTGGTTCAATTTTTTAATTGTAAGAATTGTGATGAACGCTTCGCATCAGTCCTCACCTATAAATCATTGGGGTCTGAATATGTTTCCTCAGTCAGCCACATATAGTCTTGAGGTAAACATCTTACCAATTCACTCTCAGCTAACGTTGTTAGCCATGCACTGTTCAGTATAGGGTGTTTGAAGTATAGTAAGTAGAAACTATATTCTGAGTTACTATTACCCTTTGATATTTAACTTATTATGATAGAGATCTAAGAGAAAAGAAAAGATCCATAGGAAATAGTATAGTGAGCGAGTATTTGGGTATAGAACCTAATACCAATACAAGAATTGAGTAAACAGAATAAGATTAGGCTATTCACGTTCAAGTACTAAGTAGAACAGTACTCTTAGTAAATAGATATAAGATATGACCGAAAGGCCAATATCACATTGGTGACCCAGTATGGTGTGTAGAAAATATTTATTCAAATCTATATAATCTTTATTTTCTAATCCATTTATTTATAACGGAGAGCAGGTTTCATTAATTAGAACAAAATTAGCAGAAATAATTTATTAGCTATAAATCTGTCACGGATTATGATTATGCTACCTCCTTGAAATTTGCTCTCCGGCATCACTGTCATGCTCTGTATAAAGTTTTTCCAGAAAAGGGCAGTCCAGTCCAGTCTAATCCATGATTTAAAAACAAACCTAACACGAGGTTGCTTTGTTGCCGCCATGCGATGTCAAAAATTGTGAATACTAAGTGGTACTAATTTTCGAGCTAGAAAGGGATAATTAGCCATTGGATAAATTGATCCAGCGAACAACCACCCGGAATTACCATAATTCACTCTATAAAATGCCCAATCATTGAAAAATGGAATCCTGAAATCCACTAACGGAATTGACCTACTTCACCCTATGAAATGTGTTCTCTTTTGAATTGGGATAGTAAAGGGAAGATGATAGGCTAGATTGGTGAGACCGGAGCATGAAGTACACCCCATGGAAGGACATTGGCCGACGTCAGGAAGAACTTGGAGCGATGCTGGAGTTATGGAAAGCTAATTTGCTGATGGCATGCTTGTTCAGATTGTTGAATGTCTGCACCTCCAATTCCTTAGTCCTTTGTAAACCTATATTTTCAATTTGTTGTGGCTGTTCCAAATTACAAATGAGCGTCACTAACTCCATTAAAATTTCTATTAGTTATTTGCGGTTAAAATTCTTAGTTGCACCTTATTTAACTGTTAAATTCTTGATACATAGTTTATTTAAATTTATTAAAATGTAGTTTATTTAAAATTCTTTAAATATAGTTTATTTATGAAAGTTAAAATTCCTAATTGAAATTCATTTTACTAGATCCGAAAATTAATATAACTTAAAAGATAGATTAAAATTGTTATGTAAAAATTATAGTATTGTTAATTTAAAGTTGTTTAATATATAGAAAAAATAAAACGTGTATTAATATCCCCCATATTGGTCACTTCATTCTTATAAATTCTTAATAAAAAGGAAGATTTCATGTAGTTAGTTTAGTTTTCTATGAAGTTTTCTATATGGTGTGGAAGAAAATTTACTAGTGAAAACGTGATAATTTTTTTAGAGACGTATTGAGTAATAAAGATTGAAACGAAGAGCATATCTGATAACAGGAACGAAAGTTCGGACAAACAGACATTGTGATTCAGTCATTATTTTAAAGCAATACTTAAACTAAAAACAAACATTATATTATAGCAAAAAGTGAATACATAAAAGTGAAGTGATTAAAACAATTAAACTGAGTGGTGTAAATCAGTTCAATTAGAGAAACAGTTTGATAAACAGGGAAACCAGAAAAAATCTACTAAGGTACAGTAACGAAAAATCAGTTGCACAAAACTGACATTGTTGAATCTCTAGATCAAAAACCTAAATCGTCCTTTAGTGTAAAAGGACGAACAAGGAAAAAGGTGGAAAGGTCATCAGTGATAATTAATATCATAAATCTCAACATTAGGGATATAAAATTAGAACCGAAGAAGTAAAAAAATTCAAGAAATAAAGACACTAGCGTTTAAAAAAATTTTTATAGGGAAATTTAGCATCAGTTTAAATTTAAGAAATGGGTAGATTTAAGGTTTGATTTTTGTATTTCTTATATATTCTTTCATGTTATAAATGTTAGCTACAAGCTCGGGGCGAAGTTTGACTTCTGGGAGCTAGGGGTTTTGGTGGCAAAGAAAAACACAACGATATCTTGAAACGCACTGTATTCCTGACTTTTACAAGTTGCAGATCATGTGGTGCTGCAAAATAAAATAAAAAAAGTTAAACTCTATAAACATCTTAAGTTGGAATGCTAAAACTTGACAATGATTAAAATAAATCTATACAGCGCACAATTCTCCTTAGTGAATCAGTAGGTATTTAGATTTATTTAGACTTAATGATTATATAGGAATGACATTTATTGAAGTAAATAGTACCCCAGAGTTGTGACTGCAAATACAGCACAGGTAACAATTTACACCCTCCACAATATTAAATCAGAAGAGCAAGCTTAGACTAACGAATATGATGTAATCACCCTACCCTCCTATACTTGTCTACTTACCAAGTATTAACGCTTTCCCCCACTAATGCTCCACACAGCCCCGAGATCTTGTACTAATATAAACCAATAATCATCTATAAACGAACAATCAGTGAGTACTCTAATGTATCTGGAATATATAAAAGATAAGTTCGCTCAAAGACCAAAGACAGACACAGACCAAAAACAGACACAGACCAAAAACAGACACAGACCAAAAACAGACACAGACCAAAGACAGACACAGACCAAAAACAGACACTGACCAAAAACAGACACAGACCAAAAACAGACAGACCAAAAACAGACACAGGTTCATTCGGACACAAACAGATTCATTCGGACACAAACAGATTCATTCGGAAACAAACAGACTCACGCGGAAACAAACAGACTCACGCGGAAACAAACAGACTCACGCGGAAACAAACAGACTCACGCGGAAACAAACAGACTCACGCGGAAACAAACAGACTCACGCGGAAACAAACAGACTCACGCGTCCTATGTATTTTGCAATCGAGTACACATGGAAGCAGCTAACCTTGCCGCTACAAGTTCTAGTCTAGGGACAGTTACTTCCTTCATAGGGTTAACCCTAACTCGTCCCCATACGAAAACACAGTCTTTCACTCCATTATCATACTCTATCCTCGTGTAACACACAGCCGAGTGCCCCTTCTGGCTAGCATCACCAAAACATGCAATTGAATGTTAGATACATTAGATGAATATCCTAATATGTTTCTAGGCACAACAATAATTCCAAGGTTCTGCAAGCTTTCCTTCCATTTGTAGATGCTCTTGCGCTCTTCATCACCAAGAAGTGTGTCCCAATCAAATTCCTTACGACGTACCAGATTTTGGAACACTAATCTACCTTTCAACACGGTAGGAGCAGAAATTCCTATTGGGTCGTAAATTTTTGCAATGGTTGACAGCAAGTTCCTCTTAGTTCGCGGTTCAATTTCCTCAATACACACAGCCAGACTCAGAACATCTTCCTCCTTTCGCCATGATACACCCAAGCATTTCTGTATTTGATCTATATCAGTCTCTCCCCCCAGCGCATTTGGAATTCTTCAAAGTTCCCGGCAAACTTTGTTAGATTGAATCCACCATCCGCACACACTGATCTTAGCGCTTCTGCATTCTGACAGAGCTTCTCTGTGTCATTACTGCTCTTAAGACAATCGTCCACATAAAAATTCTTCTCCATGATATTGCCAATCGCTCCATCCCGATCAAATGCACAAACATCTGCCACCCCCCATCTGCCAAGTGCGTAATTAGCTATGCTCGGTGATGAGCAAGCACCGAACAAGTGTACAGCCATCCTGTACTCCGTGAGACGTTCCGAGATCACTTCTCTGTCCCACCAAAAGAACCTGAGGTAGTCCCTCTGTTCAACAGGCACTGATATTTGGTGGAACATTGCTTCTATGTCCGCCATGAATGCCACTTCACCCTGCCGGAATCTTAGTAGCACATCCATCATTAGGGTTGCAAGATCGGGTCCGGTTAGCAGCATAGCGTTTAAGGATTTGCCGTGAGCTTTTGCTGCACAATCAAAAACTACTCTGATTTTCCCAGGTTTCGCAGAATGAGTCACTCCGAAGTGCGGGAGGTACCATCTGCCTGATCCTGCATGAACCTTCTCCGCATAGTTGTTCTCCAACATAATATTTATGCAATCTTAATACGCTTTTCTTTCTTCTGGATTACCCATTAATTTTCTCCGAAGACCAAGGGCGCGACTTAGAGCGACTCCCCGGCCGTTTGATCCCCCTGTCCGCTCTCCGCGGAGAGGTAAAAGAATTTCGTAACGGCCTTTAACCCTTTTACAACAACCCTCCACGATTTGTATCCACTTTTCGTCCTCAACGGAGAGTCCATTCTTATCATCGTCCAAACCTTCGAAGCCTTTCGAAAAGGCGTTCTCTATCAGTTTCCATACCTCGCCTTCATGACAACGCACCCTATGAACGGGAACAGACTTCACACCTTGTTTCCCAAAAAGGCCATGTACCGTCCACCCCAACCTAGTCCTTATAGCGTAAGGACTACCTTCGGTCGGAGAGGCTCTGATCTCTAAAGGCTCTAACGCTTCCAGAGCATTTGTCCCAAGCATCCGTTCCACTTTTGTAATATTCCCTATCTGCAGGTCTGAAAGATGATCCCATCTCCCGATCACCTCTGCATCCATGGCATCTTCCTTCCCTACTGGTATCCTATCCAACAAGTAAACTGGTGGGAGCGTCACCCAAGTGTTCTCGTGCTCACCCCTCAAGAGCAGTCCAGTGATAAGTCTTAACTTTCTGTTTCTCTGCGAGTGCACCGTTTCCGTGCATAATTGGACTTCTGGTAGTCGATGCACGGTCAGCTTTAGTTTTTCGATCAATCCACGGGAACAGAAAGAAACTGCACAACCACTATCAAGAAAGGCCGAAGTACGTCCCTCTACGGAGTCGCGTCCCTTCACGATGACAGGCAAAACAGAGACGCTTCCCATGACTAACTCACCCTACGCTGATACTCCCCCAACAGTAGCTCCAGAGTTTGCTCCACTATATTGATTCTTTTGGGGGCGTTGAGAGTTACGTTGAGCTTCTCCACTTGCAGCAAAGTAGTACGGTTTTCCTTGTGAATTTAACTCCCCATTAGCAAGACCACGAGCCCCTAATTGCTTATCATGAAAGTCCTGTTCTCTCCCAGATATCGATGCCCCTAGTCTTTGATCCCCATGCAGTAAAACATGATGCCACCTTCCACACTTTGTGCAAACCCGCGGATCCGTACAGTTTCTAGCCATGTGACCTTCATTTAAACACAGAAAGCAGAGTTTTTCGTTTTTAGCACAGCTCATACGCTGTTCAACACCCAATCTCTGAAATTCACGGCAAGAGTCAATGGTATGCGACCCCTCACACAGCGCACACTGAAGAAGCGGTTCTAATCTTTCTGATGTAACAGATTTCCCAGTTCCACGCGTGGACGAGACCATCGGATTGTCTTCTTTAATGATGGGATCCTCACATGTAACTGCGTTCACGGTTGCTCTTATCTTTGGGCGAGCTCCATAAAGGTACCAGTATTTTTGCTGAGTATTTCATTCTCCATTGCTACCTTGCCAAAGACCGGATCTGAAGCCACACGAACATCTTCATCCACAAAATCCATCAGGTCTTCGTATGTAACAGATTCTCCATTTTCTTTCCTCTTCCTATGCACAATTGCCCTCCACCTCTCCTGCATAGTATAAGGAAGTTTTGACACAAGAGAACGTATGGTCTTTGGATGCTCAAGCTCAGTTTTGCCGTAAGGAATTTGAGCGACAACGTTCTTTATTAGCCTCAGGGTAATGGCATAGGACTTTAGTCCTTCCACGTCGTCACGCATCAAGTTACCTCTAGCAAATAGTCTTTCCATGTAAGCCGCAGCCACAAGTTCAGGGGCTCCATATTTCTGATCAAAACATTTCATAGTTTCTTTGAATCCTTTCTCAGGATTCATGTATAGTGCAGCATGAACTAGTTCTCTTGACTCTCCCTTCGTATACTGGTATAGATAATCCAGTTTCACACTGGCATCTAACGTTTTAGACCTAAGAATGGATCCCATGGATTGTTTGAACGTGATGTACTTCTCTGGTTCACCTCCAAACATCTGAATTTCACGTTTAGGCATGCACATCCTTAGGTTGCTTGCAGTTAATTCATGAATCAGCTGAGAGTCGTTGGGAAGAGTAGCATTCCTATCCTGGCTACAGCACTCGCTATTAATTTCTCTATTGTGAGCAACAGGTTCAGGTACCAATCTCCCAACGGAGTTGAGTACTCCAGTTTTATTACGTCGTACATCAATTGGATTCTTTATTTCAGAAGTCCCGACTCCGATAACTCCTTGAAGCCGTAAACCTCCATTTTGTGAGGCTCCTGAATCCATCATCGCATATTTATTACACATGTTTTCCTCTGCTAACCGAGCCCTCTGCTCACCTTCCTTCTTTAGCCTCTCTATATGTGCCTCCATTTCCATTTGCTCCATTCTCCGCCGCATCTCGTCATCAATCCGCGATTTTTCATTTTCTAAGAGTTTTCGCTCATTCTCTCTCCTTATCGTGTCAATGTGTTCAAAGTTAGCAATGCGCACTTCTTCCTTAGCTCGCTCCACGGCGATTTCTCGAGCACGTTCCACACTCCAGTTGCTCGCGATACATTGGAGCGAGATCTCCCACGAATTCTCCTCTTACTAGTTAAACCACCCACATCAGCTCTCAAACATTCAACTTGATATATGCTGTCCTCTGGTCCGACGGAATCCACTAGGCTTCCGCAATCCATGCGTCTCGCTTCCCCCATGAATATTCGGCTACGACCCTGATCATTCCAGTGAGAACCACTCGCACCTACACCACCACTCGCACCTACACCACCACTCGCACCTACACCACCACTCGCACCTACACCACCACTCGCACCTACACCACCACTCGCACCTACACCACCACTCGCACCTACACCACCACTCGCACCTACACCACCACTCGCACCTACACCACCACTCGCACCTACACCACCACTCGCACCTACACCACCACTCGCACCTACACCACCACTCGCACCTTCACCACCACTCGCACCTTCACCACCACTCGCACCTTCACCACCACTCGCACCTTCACCACCACTCGCACCTTCACCACCACTCGCACCTTCACCACCACTCGCACCTTCACCACCACTCGCACCTTCACCACCACTCGCACCTTCACCACCACTCGCACCTTCACCACCACTCGCACCTACACCACCACTCGCACCTACACCACCACTCGCACCTACACCACCACTCGCACCTACACCACCACTCGCACCTACACCACCACTCGCACCTACACCACCACTCGCACCTACACCACCACTCGCACCTACACCACCACTCGCACCTACACCACCACTCGCACCTACACCACCACTCGCACCTACACCACCACTCGCACCTACACCACCACTCGCACCTACACCACCACTCGCACCTACACCACCACTCGCACCTACACCACCACTCGCACCTACACCACCACTCGCACCTACACCACCACTCGCACCTACACCACCACTCGCACCTACACCACCACTCGCACCTACACCACCACTCGCACCTACACCACCACTCGCACCTACACCACCACTCGCACCTACACCACCACTCGCACCTACACCACCACTCGCACCTACACCACCACTCGCACCTACACCACCACTCGCACCTACACCACCACTCGCACCTACACCACCACTCGCACCTACACCACCACTCGCACCTACACCACCACTCGCACCTACACCACCACTCGCACCTACACCACCACTCGCACCTACACCACCACTCGCACCTACACCACCACTCGCACCTACACCACCACCCGCAGTCATCTCCTGCTCCAGGTCCTCCCAAGTAGTATCTCTATTCGAGAGAGATTTGTGCAATCGGCACAGTAAATCATTCTTACCGCCAGAGGTTGCCTCACCTAAATAATCTAGCACCCTCTTCAATCCAAGAATAGTCAACTTTTCCATATTGATCCCGTAAACTAAATAACAATAAAGTCTCCCAAAATTCAAAGGCAACCTATACCTATCAACTTAAACGAAATGAGATCACTAAGTCCTACACACAAATATGAATTCTCAATTAAGATAAACCATGGAGGGGTGTAATTGAATGAGCTTAAACTGTGCCCTAACTTAATCAGTCACAAAAAGGGGTACTCATCTATTTTGTAGTGCAGAAGCAGCAGAATCCGGCCTCCCAGGATGATGAATAAGACAGTTCACCCCAGAACACTCCTGACGCAACAGTAAAGAGAGGGCGACTCAAATCGTAGATAGGATCCAATCGTAGGCAGGGGGCGATTAAAATCGTAGGCAGGGGGCGATTAAAATCATAGGCAGGGGGCGATTAAAATCATAGGCAGGGGGCGATTAAAATCATAGGCAGGGGGCGATTAAAATCATAGGCAGGGGGCGATTAAAATCATAGGCAGGGGGCGATTAAAATCATAGGCAGGGGGCGATTAAAATCATAGGCAGGGGGCGATTAAAATCATAGGCAGGGGGCGATTAAAATCATAGGCAGGGGGCGATTAAAATCATAGGCAGGGGGCGATTAAAATCATAGGCAGGGGGCGATTCAAATCGTAGGCAGGGGGCGATTCAAATCGTAGGCAGGGGGCGATTCAAATCGTAGGCAGGGGGCGATTCAAATCGTAGGCAGGGGGCGATTCAAATCGTAAGCAGAGGCGATTCAAATCGTAAGCAGAGGCGATTCAAATCGTAAGCAGTGGCGATTCAAATCGTAAGCAGTGGCGATTCAAATCGTAGGCAGTGGCGATTTAAATCGTAGGCAGTGGCGATTTAAATCGTAGGCAGTGGCGATTTAAATCGTAGGCAGTGGCGATTTAAATCGTAGGCAGTGGCGTTTTTTATCTCAGGCAGTGGCGTTTTTTATCTCAGGCAGTGGCGTTTTTTATCTCAGGCAGTGGCGTTTTTTATCTCAGGCAGTGGCGTTTTTTATCTCAGGCAGTGGCGTTTTTTATCTCAGGCAGTGGCGTTTTTTATCTCAGGCAGTGGCGTTTTTTATCTCAGGCAGTGGCGTTTTTTATCTCAGGCAGTGGCGTTTTTTATCTCAAGCAGTGGCAACTTAAATCGTAGGCAGGGGCGATTCAAATCGTAGGTAGGGGCAATTCAAATCGAAGGAAGGGGCGATTCAGATCGTAGGCAGAGGCGATTCAATTATAAACAACTGTCAACCCCACTGAAGTTAGGTAGAACGATACTTGCACTGTTAGCTAAAAGCTCGGGGCGAAGTTTGACTTCTGGGAGCTAGGGGTTTTGGTGGCAAAGAAAAACACAACGATATCTTGAAACGCACTGTATTCCTGACTTTTACAAGTTGCAGATCATGTGGTGCTGCAAAATAAAATAAAAAAAAGTTAAACTCTATAAACATCTTAAGTTGGAATGCTAAAACTTGACAATGATTAAAATAAATCTATACATCGCACAATTCTCCTTAGTGAATCAGTAGGTATTTAAATTTATTTACACTTGATGATTATATAGGAATGACATTTATTGAAGTAAATAGTACCCCAGAGTTGTGACTGCAAATACAGCACAGGTAACAATTTACACCCTCCACAATATTAAATCAGAAGAGCAAGCTTAGACTAACGAATATGATGTAATCACCCTACCCTCCTATACTTGTCTACTTACCAAGTATTAACGCTTTCCCCCACTAATGCTCCACACAGCCCCGAGATCTTGTACTAATATAAACCAATAATCATCTATAAACGAACAATCAGTGAGTACTCTAATGTATCTGGAATATATAAAAGATAAGTTCGCTCAAAGACAGACACAGACCAAAGACAGTGTTGCAACCCGATTATTGCATAATTAATCAACGACAACTAATTATTAATAATCAATTACAACCACTACAGTAATTCGCTGATTAAAATACAACGCAATTGAATTCAAAGGTATTTCTAAACTTATGGCAACACTCTAGTTTCCTTCTAGAAACATACGCGCTAAATACAATTAGGCCTAGCTACTCTTTGTTTAGTTTCCGCCCACGATTGTAAGGATAATTATTACCGGTTAAACGACATTAACGAGTCTGATACAACAGAGTGAAGAGTGCCGATACAGTGCTAGTGGAGCCAGTCTAGGGAGACGCATAGCCAGTCTACGGAGACAGTCATTCCCAGTCTACGGAGACAGTCATTCCCAGTCTACGGAGACAGTCATTCCCAGTCTACGGAGACAGTCAATTCCAAGTCTACGCTAGTCTAGAGAGACCAGCACATTCTGGTCTACGGAAACACGACTTAACCTACGGAAAACTCACAAATCTACGGATACTTTTTTTCCAATTTCCAGCCCTAGCATACGGACACAGCAAACACCAATCTTGGCTACATAGCGATAACAGATTGTTACGCACGAAGGAAGTACCAAAGATTATCACTGCAGCGATACCTCACTCGAGAACTACTCGAACCAAAACTACGGACCAATCTTACTCAAGACATAAGCTGAGTACAATAGGAATAAATGGATAAAAAATAACTCTTGTTTGATTGCCACATTTATTAATTCATCATTTATTTATGTATTAATTAGAACTGGAAAAGAAGAAAATAAGAGGATAGGCTATATCTAGATAAGTAATAATTAAGTAAGATAAGTGTGTAGCTTAGAAGTGGATATAATAAAACACTTTCTAAGACTAGAGAAACACATTGGAAAAATCTTACAACAGACACAGACCAAAGACAGACACAGACCAAAGACAGACACAGACTATAAACAGACACAGACTATAAACAGACACAGACTATAAACAGACACAGACTATAAACAGACACAGACTATAAACAGACACAGACTATAAACAGACACAGACTATAAACAGACACAGACTATAAACAGACACAGACTATAAACAGACACAGACTCATTCGGACACAGATTCATTCGGACACAGATTCATTCGGACACAGATTCATTCGGACACAGATTCATTCGGACACAGATTCATTCGGACACAGATTCATTCGGACACAGATTCATTCGGACACAGATTCATTCGGACACAGATTCATTCGGACACAGATTCATTCGGACACAGATTCATTCGGACACAGATTCATTCGGACACAGATTCATTCGGACACAGATTCATTCGGACACAGATTCATTCGGAAACAAACAGACTCACGCGGAAACAAACAGACTCACGCGGAAACAAACAGACTCACGCGGAAACAAACAGACTCACGCGGAAACAAACAGACTCACGCGGAAACAAACAAACTCACGCGGAAACAAACAAACTCACGCGGAAACAAACAAACTCACGCGGAAACAAACAAACTCACGCGGAAACAAACAAACTCACGCGGAAACAAACAAACTCACGCGGAAACAAACAGACTCACGCGGAAACAAACAGACTCACGGGGAAACAGACAGACTCACGCGGAAATAGACAGACTCACGTTTAAACAATTACAGCCACTTGCAAACTTTCAAAGCCGGCACTCCTCACTTCCCAGTAATGACACCTCCAACCCTAACGCACGATGTACATATAACAACTGAAATGCGCAACCGTCTGGCAAGCGATAAAGAGTAAAATCTTTTGTAACCGAAAAATACTGACCAAGGTGAGCGGAGAGCGCCCTCTACATGCCAGCACCACCAAAATTCAGTCAACGAGATGCATGTATTGAATGCTTGACATGCATTCAACAATAAAAAAAATGAATTCATGTCAGAACACATCAGAATTTGTAAATGAAAATTATTAAGAAATTTTTTTTGAAGTAAAAAAATCATTTATAAAAGCTAACGTGATAAAGTAAACGAAAAATAATTTTTTTAAATTCTTTTAATGAACAAGTTAACAAACAATGTAGTTTGTTTTATGTATGTGAAATCATATAATTTTTTTAATGAATTGGTTTAAGTGAGCATGATTGTATGCGTTAAAGGATTAAAATTAAGAATAAATTTTTAGAATGAAATGAAACCGAGAACAAGAATCTCAAATTTATATCAACACATTTCTTTTTTAAGATTTATGATGATGTAACAGGGATAAGATTTACAAACTAAAAATATCATATCATCACATTTCTTTTTGAAAATCTTTGATGATATCATTTAAATTTTTTAAGTGAAATTTATTATATATGTTGAACTGTTAAATTTAAAGGTCCCCTCCAAGCAAATTTTTTTATTGTTTAAATCAACGGGGCTAATGTTTCTTATCATTTTATTGCAAACCCCATAAAATTTGATAGCATATTTTTAATTTTATATGCTTTTAAAGATTTTTATAATCCAAACTCTACAAAACCTACTTTACTTCCGACTTTCTAATTTTCAGTCTGAAGAAGAAGAATATACACCATTTGTTTTGATTGTCAACTAGGTATTTGGTTTAATAAATCTATTTATTATTCGTTTAAAGGTTGAAATTTGGATAAACTTATAATAGAAACGTTTATATAGTTTTAGAAACAATTAATATCTTAAAAGAAGACCAAAAACGCATTGTTTGTTTAAAAATCAAAATTTGAAATCTAAACAAAGAGTGTACAATCTTCTTTCTCAGCGTCAAATTGGAGAGTCGCTCGATTGTTGCTCACATAGTATTAAAAAACTTTAAAAGCAAATAATAAAATATATGCTGAACCGAATTGTATGCGGTTTGCGGAATAATGATCGTAGACCTTAGTTCTATAATATTATGTGATAAACTCATATTTTTCCCGGAGCCTGGAGAGGACCTTTAAGATTAATTTTAATATTTCACTGAACAGAAATAAAAATAAATTACAGAATAGAATAGAATATCTTTATTGAATAAAATTGACCGTACATCTAGGAAGCACAGCCGGTCAACTGTGGTTCCCTATTTCAAATCGTTCACATTTATTGATAGAGATATATTCAAGCCCTTTTATAAGATAAAATTATCTTTTCGGGCAAATAAAAAAAACATTTTATTTACATCATAGATAAAACAATATAAATTATTAGAGTTGTCAATCAAATAGTTTACCTAATCTCGGTTATTCATTTTAAGTACACACAATATCAAAAATAGAATCCAATCCATTTTACAAACTGAGTCAAGTAATATTCACTCACGACCCGAGTATTTTTCCACAAAATATAGTTTAAGATTCTTCTTGAAACTGACTAACGAAATGGAATTTCTTCAGGAAGAGAATTCCACAATTTTGGGCCACTACAAGATATTGATCTTTCACTTAATACTAGTCTTTGGAAAGAAGATATAGCAACATTTCTATTTCTAGTATTATAATTGTGCACAGGGTATTCAAGTAAAGTTCTCCTACTAAACATATAAACACCCAAAACATAGTTATAAATATCTCTTATGTTGAGTATCTTAGTTTTATGAAACAATGGCATAGTATGTTCAAGATAAGAGGAACAAGTAATCAGTCTAACAATCTTTTTCTGAAGCATAATTATAGGGTTCAAATTAATACCAGCAGAATCACCCCATAACAATACACCATAAATTAGGTGAGGATAGACTAAGCTATAATAGAGATTTACCAGAGTATATTGAGGAACATCCCTATAAATTTTATAAAATATACCAACAGTTTTTGACAATCTCATACAAATTGAATCTATGTAATTAGAAAATGACTGATTACGGTAAACG
Organism: Caprella mutica; assembly: GCA_947561585.1. Classification (NCBI taxonomy): domain Eukaryota; kingdom Metazoa; phylum Arthropoda; class Malacostraca; order Amphipoda; family Caprellidae; genus Caprella; species Caprella mutica. The sequence goes on along the minus strand of CANNZV010001159.1, from coordinate 95,472 downwards.
GTAACACCCAAAAATTTAATACATTCGTCATAAGGAACTTGATTACAGTTAACATTTAGTACAGATGGGATTTCAATATCGTGAGTCCGGTTAGTAATAAGGAGGCAAGTGGTTTTTTTGGAATTAAAAGAAAGGCGATTATTAATTGTCCAATTATACAGATTCGCAAGTAAAGTTCTTTCTTCAGACATTAACTCAGTATAACTAGAATTTGAACAAACTACCGTCGTGTCGTCAGCAAACAAGGTAAAATTAACGGTATTATCAAGGTCTGGCAATTCGTTCTCGTATAACAAGAAGAATAGAGGCCCAAGATTATGTCAACACATTTCTTTTTGAAGATTTTTAATGACAAAATTTGAATAGATCAAATTTATGCCAACACACTTCTTTTTCAAGAACTTTGATGGAATAAATTTTTAGTATTTCATAAGCACGATCTATCACACAGCGAGTAATAAAATGTTTAAAAATTTATTGTTACGCACAGGATATTGAAAATAAATAAAAAAGGATTGATCATTTTTATTAGTTAATGAAATAAAATAACAAAACGAATTTTTACTCAGTAAAATAAATTTAAAAAAATTATTTTTTTAATTTTAATGCATTTAAAAAAAAATTTAGTAAAAAAATTTTTTGATCACAGTTAACTGATTGTTTTTATAATTTAGAAAAAGTATACCATGATTACAGGTGTCTGAAGTTTCCAAACATACTATCAGCTTCATAAACTGAAAGAAGGGGGGAAAGATGAAGGATATTTGTAATATGATACACCATGAGAGTTTAAAATTTCATTTAAACACAAGGTGTAACAAATAAGTAAGTTACCAATAATTTAAATAGATTTTTATTAGAATAAAATTTATATTTTGGATTTTCATCGCTGATAATTTAATATTGAGAAAGCTTCAGAACTTAGTGATGTTGAGGGGGGGGGGGGTGATGTGATGAACGCTTCGCATCAGTCCTCACCTATAGATCATTGGGGTCTGAATATGTTTCCTCAGTCAGCCACATATAGTCTTGAGGTAAACATCTTACCAATTCACTCTCAGCTAACGTTGTTAACCATGCACTGTTCAGTATAGGGTGTTTGAAGTATAGTAAGTAGAAACTATATTCTGAGTAACTATTACCCTTTGATATTTAATTTATTATGATAGAGATCTAAGAGAAAAGAAAAGATCCATAGATAATAGTATAGTGAGCGAGTATTTGGGTATAGAACCTAATACCAATACAAGAATTGAGTAAATAGAATAAGACTAGGCTATTCACGTTCAAGTACTAAGTAGAACAGTACTCTAGTAAATACATAGATAAAAGATATGACCGAAAGGCCAATATCACAGAATAAACATACCCATGGTATGTCATAATTCCTTATTTCCTTTATCCTATAGTACGCTATATATTCACGTGTATATGTTGATGACTGATGAGTATGTTATGAAGTAAAATTGGATGTTGTATGATTCTTTCATGTTGATGTTGTTGCACTTGGTAGATCAAGAATTTTAGAATCAATATATTGTAGGATTTAGGATAATGAGTTAGTAGATAGTAGACAATACTACGGCAATATCATGCTAGCTATAAGAGATTGATATAACCTTACGTTAGGTAGCTTAATTATTCGAAATAGACTTAGCTTAGTGGTTCGAAACATAAGTTTAATATTAAGTTAGATATGCATAAATAGTGCTACTTGATACATTTGAAGTGAATAAATTTGACTTTAAAGTTAAAAAATTAGAATGAAGAGACCAAGTAACACGATCTAATTGAATACATAATTTCAATAATTCCAAAACAAATATCAGTATGAGCCATATCAGGAATTACTAGAATTCGATGTCAGATCAAAAGGCTGGGGTTCGAGTCACTCCGGGGTCATCACTTTAGTAATTGTTTGGGGGGGGGGGTTATCTCTTATTTATTTATTATTAGTTTTTCATATATGACTCCATTTTACTTTATCTCCATTTAATTACATTACAGCAGTAGAGCCACTTAATCATGCAGTACATATGAAGCTCTCAACTGATTAGCATCTAAACTGTGCTTATCTAAAACTACTTCTAGTGTAAGCGTTTCTGACGGTACATCTTAAAACTTTTAAGGTCCCCTCCAAGCAAATATTTTTATTGCCTTATTTAACGAAGCTAATGTTTCTTATCATTTTGCTGCAAATCGCACCGAATTTGGTAGCATATTTTTAATTTTATATGCTTTTAAAGATTTTTATAATCAAAACTCTACAATAACTATTTTATTTCCAACTTACAAATTTAAGAAATTTTAAGTCTGAAGAAAAAGAATGTACATATTTGTTTTGATTGTCAACTAGGTATTAGGTTCAATAAATCCATTTAATATTCGTATAAAGGTATATAAAAATGATTGAACTTATAATAGAAACGTTTATATACTTTAGGAAACAATTACTATCTAAAAAAACGCATGGTTTGTTTATAAAATTCAAAGTTATAATCAAAACAAAGAGTGTACAATCTTCTTCTTGAGCATCAGATTAGTGATTCGCTCAATTGTTGCTAACAGAGTATTAAAAATTTTTTAAAACAAATTATAAAATATATACTGAACCGAATTGTATGCGGTTTGCAGAAAAATGATCGTAGACCTTAGTTTTATTATATTATGTTATAAACTCATTTTTTCCCCAGAGCCTGGAGAGGACCTTTAAACCTTTGTTCTAAGGAGAAATCTTCAAATCGATCTCGGCCATTCGGTCTGATCACTCTAAAAACTCAAAGTACTAAGGTACGAAATCACCTAACTATAGCTAGAACTTTGTTCTAAGCTAAACCTTCCTTTCAAAAATTTCCTTATCATCTTCCTAAATTTATTTAGAAGACTCTTGATATTATCGTGTTAGTCACTAAAAAATTAAGGTTTGTTAAAGTGAAATAAATAAGTGATGTGATTAGCTAGCTGGTAGTACATATAAACTAAAACCTCATTTATTCTCTTTGGAATAAAACCAACCTGCTCCCCTAAACTTTGTTAGATGAGGACTTGCCCTAAGTTCTAATTGGCTTTTAGGCTCCTTAGTAATTTAAGTAGTGGTACGTCGTTTGATATTTGAATCTCATAATTTTTGGTAGAACCGGTAACACATTTAATAATTATTATTTTTATCTTCCATCAAAGTCCCTAATAAACCGAGGTAATTAAACGATACCTCTTGTTTCAATTATTCCTTAACCTATTTAATTAAAACTCTGATAGAAATCCTAACAAAAGTTAATTCTTGATTTTTCTTTAAGATCTATAGGAGAGTGAATTTTGAGAATAAATATCATGAATACAGGCATCCCCCGCTTTAGTTACCAAATCACGACTCAGTTTCGTTCCTACCAAACGGTAACTAAAGTGAATAAAAGTAACAAGAAATTTATAATTGTCACTCCTCGAATATGTATATATATATCTCATTTTCTATGAGTTATAGAAAGAAAATTTCTTTTAGAGTTATTAACTTATTACGCATGTAAGCATATTAATAATAATATACACTCTTTCATTGTTTGTGACTACTGTGATGAAAAAGTTTAAAGTTGTGCATTTATTAAATGTTTTAAAATCCATCCATTGCTTAATTCTCACTCAGTATAGGTGAGGGAGTAATTAATAGATACCTTAATTTCTATAATTATTGTGCTACATTAAACAAACCGCAATTTTATGCTCTATGAAATATTTTTGGTAGTAGGTAGGGTACTAACAAAGATATTATAGTATAATATCTTTGTTACTAAGTTCCAAGTTATTGATTGTTTCTACAATTTCGGACACGTCACAAAATAAATTATAATTATTATTTAACTTCTATTCTAATTGGTATCATGGATACCAATCGAAATTAAATAATGATTATTGTATAAAGATTTTTACGTGTTCGAAAATATGGAACGGTGCGATAACGCGGAACTCAACCTAAAATGCGACATATTGAATTTCAGAACCAATTGCTTCTAATAACCTCATCTGGATTATAATTTTGATGTTTTTTTAGTTACCGTGAAATAATCCCAAAAAATTGTCTCCGTTTTCTATGTCTACGAACGGTTCTTATTTCGAATCATGACTCGAAATAAGGACCACTTTTACTAAAGTGAGTTGTACTTAAAGCGAGGCTTGCCTGTACTTCTAAAATACTTTATTATTCCTAATGAAACTCGCTATACTATTATATTACAATGAATAAATATGAGAATTTATAGACACGACGAATAAGCCAATAGATTTATTCGCCACGATTTGTAGCTGACAGAGTCATTGAGCGCTGTCGTAGCGGAAATTCTCTGTACTACTTTTGCGATCCAATTTGCATCTGTTCGTATAGAAAAATCCTCTTCCTTCAATTCATAACTGTTACATAGTGTGATTCGTAAAAACTCATAAATGCAACATGAATATCTCACATTATGAATTTATGATAGTTTTTTTTAGTATAAAGTTACTGTTAATTACAGTAACTGTTAATTTAATTAGGGTTAATTTAATTAGGGGTTTAACGTTTTCTTTGGAGCCAAAGGCCATATCGCCGACTTCAAAAGGAAATTAAATAAAGGGACTGGAAGAAGCAGTGAGAACGGAACTCCGCAAGCAGTCAGAGCTACTCCGAGAATGCAGAAAGCCTAACAAACACAAAAGTCGAAGACCTTGTAGCTTGATAGCATAAGCCTAGTGCTATCCTCTAAAACTGCAAGTGGCGTAAAAAGATAAACATAATAAGAATGAAAAAAGACAACTATTAACCAAAATTACAACAGTTCGAGGCCAAAGGGAACCCCCTTCTATTCTATTCACATCATACAGCTTCATGATAGAGCTCATGCAGGTTTATAAATTCTTTGCTACCAAGAAAGAAATTTCTTAAAAGTTACCTGCACAAAATAAAAATGAAAATTTGGTAGTAGATTTACAAGCTAAAAATTACGGGAAAAAAAAAATTAGGTGAATATACGTAATTACTTTTACCGTTTAACACTAACCCAGCTAACCATATCCTCTCTGTCCCGCGTGGGACAGAGGGGGACAACCCTCGCAAGCGAGGGACAGAGAGGGACGGGGGATTTCAGACGTCTGAAATCCCACGTCTTTCCAACGTCTGAAATCCCACTCACGTCCCACGTCTTACACAAGCGGGATGTCCCTCGTCTGTCCCACGTCTTAAATCCCACTCACATCCCACGTCTTTCCCACGCGGGATGTCTCTCTCTGTCTCTCTCTGTCCCACGTCTGTCCCACGTGGGATGTCCCTCTCTGTCCCACGCAGGATGTCCCTCTCTGTTATAGTTAACTAGTTATAGGTAACTAGATAAGCATTGATAAACACTAGTAGATAACTAGGTAGGCATTGACAAACAGTAATGTAGGTAACTAAAGGGCCTTTTAGACGTGAAACATTTTGTATCAGAAACATTGTTTATATACAAATGTCGCACAACTTTTTCTGTATACGGCAAGCAATCTGTTTAGACGAGAATTCGGTGCGAGGCAACTCTAGTGTCGCACAAGCAACTGTATATAGTGTAAATTATTTGCTATTAGCTATATCAAATGATTTGAGGAGAGGAACTTTGAGGGATAACTTCAGTAGGTAGTTTTACTTGGATACAAAATCAAGAAATTAATCATTATTTACAACGCAGATCTCTATGACATTTAAAACTTAAATTGTAACATAATAAACGCGATGCAATAATAAATTGCTAGGACGCCAAAACAAAATTCTATTCTATTCATAGAGCGTTGGCTGTTTTTCATATAATTATGAATTTGTTTGTAAAAGATATATTAACTTATATAAAAAATAACACCGTATGTGGAGTGTAGTGAGATGTGTGTGCGTCTGTAGCATTGACGCACTCATCTCCCTCTGACAGCCAATAACACACTGAGGATGTCTGTAAACAGTTGTTTCAGCACTGTTGCGCAACACCAACTGGCACTGAGCGAATCGAGAAATGTCGCAGAGAAATTGTGGCTGATACACCCGGGCAACAGCTCTGAAACAAATTGTCGCGCAACATTGTGAAAATGTTTCACGTCTAAAAGGCCTTTAAGTAGGTACTGATAAATACTACGTAATAGGTAAGTAGTGATAACCACCAGTAGGTACAGATTGGTGGTTACCACTTGTAGGTTACTAGGTAGTTATAAATAAACTCTAGTAAGTAACTAGATAGGTATAAGGTAGTGCTACCACCAGAAGGTAACTATAGGTAATATTAATTAACAGTTATAGGTAATTAGGTAGTTAATAACATTAATTAACATTACCAATACAATATTAATAAATAAGTTTATACACATTCTTATCATTTACATTAAAAAATAAAAGATACCAAAATGTAGAATATTAAATTATATTTATTTAAAATAATTTTAAGAAGCACGCAAGTTATCAAGTTGCATAAAGATCATTTCAATACTACTTCTACCATGTCCAGGATGGCTGAGTGGTAGCGACGCAGGCTTCAATAGTACATCACACTAGAGTCCTGAATTCGATTCCCGAGATGACCACTACAATTCTTTCTCCATTTCTTCCCATTTAATTTGTATATAACAATATGTAATATTAAAATAAATGATATACAGCCAAATGTACATATACACTATATGCAATATGGTAAGAAAGTGCAATAATGATTAGTATGATCTTTTTTATTTCTTATACATATTTATATACCCCAATTAACCGAAGTAGTTTGAGCCAAAAGAGAGATATGTCCCCCTTGCAGAGGGGGACATCCACACTCTGTCCCACGTCTTGCAGAGAGGGACATCCGCACTCTGTCCCACGTCTTGCAGAGGGGGACATCCGCACTCTGTCCCACGTCTTGCAGAGGGGGACATCCGCACTCTGCCCCACGTCTTGCAGAGGGGGACAACCGCACTCTGTCCAACGTCTTGCAGAGGGGGACATCCGCACTCTGTCCCACGTCTTGCAGAGGGGGACATCCACACTCTGTCCCACGTCTTGCAGAGGGGGATATTCCCACTCTGTCCCACGTCTTGAATACTCACTCTGTCCCACGTCTTGAATCCCTCTATAGCGAGGGACATCCACACTCTGTCCCACGTCTTGAAAACGGAGTGGGGTAAGACGTGGGACAGGTGGATGTCCCCCTCTGTCAGAGGGGGACAAGACGTGGGATCAGACGTCTTGCAGAGGGGGACCCCTGTGCAAATGAAGAGGGTTAGACGTCTGCAAGACGTCTGATGTCCCCCGCCCCACGTCTTGTCCCACGTCTTAAATCCCTCTATAGCGAGGGGTATCAGACGTCTTAAGACGTGGGACAAACAGCTTTTGGTTAGCTGGGACGTTGCTCCTCTGTGATTATATGTAGCAGATGTTTGCTTCCTATATTCATTATTAAACGTTCGAACTTATATTTGCAAATCTGCAGTCAAATTAATTTAGCATAAAAGGCCTAACTTATACTAGTATTTAAAATAATTCATTATACTATATTGTAGAATTAATTTGAGACAATATTTGGGTATCAGACATCTTAAGACGTGGGACAAACAGCTTTTGGTTAGCTGGGTTGCAATATCTATATAGTGAGACTAATGGCCGTTTTACACGTACACTCTTTTCTCCGCATTCATTCCCTATGAGAAATTTTAGACCCCGCCCATACAAGCAATGAGAGTGAGTGATTACTGATGCGCTTTTACACGTACAGCCATTGCAGCCGTTCGCCAATTGCAGTGTGTCCTTCTCTGATAATAGCGAAAGGGTAGCACTGTGTTTGGTTGTATTAACAAGAGACAAAAAGCGAAAAAGAAGATCAAGGTGGACTAATGTTAACTAATAAAAACCTAATTTTCTCTGGAAATACAGTACCTATTATCATCCGAAATATTATATTATCATCTAATAACTAATATTTATCTATCATATTAACTAGACACACCGCCTTTCTTTATTATTAAATAATATACATGAAGCGAATCCAATTTCCACAGTTTGATATTATTTATTGAAAATTGATTAAAACTGTTTTCCTGATAAAAAACAACATTTCATTCATCACTGTTGTCATTATACAAGAACAATTATTAAAAGTCCCCTCCAAGCAAATTTTTTATTGCTTAAATAAACGAGGCTAATGTTTCTTATCATTTTACTGCAAACTCCATAAAATTTGATAGCATATTTTAAATTTTATATGCTTTAAAAGATTTTTATAATCCAAACTCTACAAAACCTACTTTACTTCCGACTTTCTAATTTTCAGTCTGAAGAAAAAGAATGTACACCATTTGTTTTGATTGTCAACTAGGTATTTGGTTTAAAGGTTCTCTCCAGGCTCCGGGAAAAAAATGAGTTTATAACATAATATTATAGAACTAAGGTCTACGATCATTATTCTGCAAACTGCATACAATTCGGTTCAGTATATATTTTATAATTTGTTTTTAAAGTATTTTAGTACTCTGTGAGCAGCAATTGAGCTAATCACTAATCTGATGCTCAAGAAGAAGATTGTACACTCTTTGTTTTGATTACAAATTTGAATTTTATAAACAAACCATGCGTTTTCGGCCATTATTTTAGATATCAATTGTTTCCTAAACTATATAAATGTTTCTATTATAAGTTCATTCAATTTTATACCTTTATTTTATGGATTTATTAAATCTAATACCTAGTTGACAATCAAAACAAATGGTGTACATTCTTTTTCTTCAGGCTGAAAATTTCTTAAATTAGTAAGTCGGAAGTAAAATAGGTTCTGTAGAGTTTTGATTATAAAAATCTTTAAAAGCATATAAAATTAAAAATATGCTACCAAATTCGATGCGGTTTGCAGCAAAAGGATAAGAAACATAATAGCCTCGTTGAATAAGGCAAAAAATATTTGCTTGGAGGGGACCTTTAATAAATCTGTTTATTATTCGTTTAAAGGTTTAAATTTAGATAAACTTATTATAGAAACGTTTACATACTTTTAGAAAAAATTAATATCTTGAAAGAAGGCCAAAAACGTATTATTTGTTTAAAAATCTAAATTTGAAATCAAAACAAAGAGTGTACAATCTTTTTTCTCAGCGTCAGGTTGGAGATTCGCTCAATTGTTGCTCACAGAGTATTTAAAAACTTTAAAAGCAAATAATAAAATATATACTGAACCGAATTGTATGCGGTTTGCGGAATAATGATCGCAGACCTTAGTTCTATAATATTATGTAATAAACTCATTTTTTCCCTGTAGCCTGGAGAGGACCCTTAACATCAGCTTTCCTTATCACTGCCGTTCATGAATCAAAAATCAAGACATGTTTGATTTGGCAGGATTGTGTCCCTCACTAGTGCCACTCACGCTATAAAGACTATTTTGGCTTGCAGTGGGTGGGGCTTAGTGCCTCAAACGGGAATTCCGAAGGTAATGAGTGTACGTGTAAAAGGGCCTTTAAGCCCCTTTCACACGAGTCACTCAGTGACCGTCACTGGTGACGGTCACCAGTTACCCGCCATCATTTATTATGCATATACCCGCCAAAGTGACATAGCCTTTCATACGAAGTCACTTCGGTTGCCCAGTTGCGCAACTGAATTTTGCAGTGCAGCGTAAGGTAACTAGTGACCGTCACTGAAAGTTGCAGTCACCGACTGTGGGGTACAATATTAATAGTAGCTTTCATACGAAGTCACTCAGTGACGCCACATTTTGTGAGCTTAGCCCGCTGTCTGCAGAATTCAAATAATTTTCCTCTTTATTTGTGGTTTGGGAAAAAATTTAGAATTCAAAATTATCAGCACATATCTACATAAATGATTTTAAAGTTTATGATGTAAATATTTGTCTATTCTTTATGTTGAATGGAGATGAGTCGAAGAATCGGAATTGGTATCTGTAATTTTTCTCATATCGTTGTTGGTAAAAAATTATCGATACTAAAAGTATTTCAAATTTCTTGAACATAATTTATTTAAACAATATATATTCTAATAGTAACTGTAAATCGGCGAAAACAATATTTAGTAAGTATCGACATCTGTCAAAATCTGGGTATCGGTATCTGTAAAAATTTCGGTATCATCCCATCTCTAATGTTAACATCTCATGCGTTTATACTTTTTTTTCTAGAGCGTCTCTTCCTTCTTGAGCTGTAAAGCCAATAGAAGTAACTCCTCAAATTATGAAGGAATTCTTCAGATTAAGGGTTTTCTAGCATGGTTGTTTGCAGTGACGGCCATTAGTGCCGAGTCTTTCACACGAGGCAACTGATGACTCGTGTGAAAGAAGCCTAAAATCTGAAAAAAATAATTAAATTTAAACGTATTTATAAATACAGAAAGAACAGTCTAAACAAAAGTAAATACTACATTATAGAAGTAATGACGTAAACCGGTGGCTATTTACGAATGGAAGAATCATATGCCTACATAATGGTGCTAGGACGTTTCGTTACTGGACGTTTCGTTACCGGACGTTTCGTTAACGGACATTTCGTTAACGGACATTTCGATACTAGGACGTTTCGTTACTAGAACAATTCGTTAGCAGATTTTTCGTTCCGTATCGCTACTAACGATTTTTTTTATTTCGAAATGAGTTATAGACTAATAAATATACCAATCCCATACATTATAATTATACATATGTATTGATTTTTTTCCTACGTGAACCAATTACTGGAACTTTTCGAAAATAATAGAAAATAGAATATAAGGATAAGAATAAAGAGTTGAAATGTTAAATCATACAGTCTTTTTTTATATGATCGAAAATAATTATTACTTTCGCAAAATTGCCGAAGGTTATGTTTCTTTCATTAAGTTATTTTCATTCGGTAACTTTTAACATCTGGTAATTGGAATTTTACTCTAACGTTAATTTTTTTCCAAATTATGAAAAACAAAAGATTTTCCTAGTGTTGGGTAAGCTCCGAGTTCTCGGACTGAAGCACATTTTCGATCATATGAGGAAAAAATAGGAGTATTGTGTTTTAACTTCTATATCGGTTGGTATCCATGATATCTTTACTTCAAGCTTTTCTAATCAAAGAAATTAAGTAGTGATAATTAATTTTAATACATCTGATTAAAATCAATGTATAACCAAACGAATAAGAAATATGTTTAAAAAGTAGACATTATTCTAAAGTAGTATAAATTTATAATGTATGGGATCGATACAAAATTGTAGTCTGCAACTCATATCTAATAAAAAATCGTTTCCATTTCATAAAAAAACTGGTAACAAATCGTCCTGGTAACGAATCGTCCTAGTAACGAAACATCCAGTCACCCTACATAATAAAACGACTACAGGCATCCCCCGCTTTAGTTACCAAATCACGACTCAGTTTAGTTACCAAACGCTAACTAAAACGAATGAAAGTAACAAGAAATTTATAATTGTCACTCCTTGATTTATAGCTCATTTTCTTTGAGTTATAGAAAGAAAATTTATTATTAGAGTAAAACGTATATAAGCATATTATTAATAATATACAGTCTTTCATTGTTTGTGACTGTGACGAAAAAGTTTAAAGTCGTGCATTTATTAAATATTTTAAAATCCATTCATAGCTTTTCACTCAGTATAGGCCTTAATTGGTATAGGTGAGTATATTAATAGATACTTGGACTTCTATAATTATTGTGCTACATTTAACAAACAGCAATTTTATACTCTATGAAATATTTTTGGTAGTAGGGTACTGAGTTCCCAGTTATTGGTTGGTTCATCAATTTCGGATGTGTAAGAATAAAAATATTATAAATATAATTATTATATAACTTCTATTCTAATTGGTATCATGGATACCAATTGAAATAAAAGTTAAATAATGATTATTATATAAAGATTTTCACGTGTTCAGAAATATGGAACCGTGCAATAACACAGAACTAACCCTAAAATGGGACATGTTGAATTTCTGAAACAATTGCTTCTAATATCATCATCTGGATTATAATTTTGATTTTTTTTAGTTACCGTGAAATAATCACATAAAAATGTCTCCGTTTTCTATGTCTAAGAACGGTTCCTATTTCGAATCATGACTCGATCGAATTAAGTACCAATTTCGTTGTACTTAAAGCGAGGCTTGCCTGTATTTCAATACCTGAAAGTTCAGAAGAATGGTTGTTCTGGTTCTACCCTCCCAAGTTATGAACACTACTTTGTTCTGAGTTTTAAATTTTCATAGGATTGGAAACTTGATCAGCAACAATTTTTATTCACTTGTAAGACATGGTAGACAGTTACAGCATAGTAAACAGAATAGTATAGTACCCCAGTTACATGTATTATTCAAATTTATTCTCGGTAGGCTGTGACGTCATGTATGTAAACAAGAGGTCACGTCATAGTAAACAGAATTGCTGTGGGTCACGTGGAATAGAGAATTAAGATGGCGGCCAACGCGACCGATCTGACTAATGATCTAATTATCTTGAATAAAGAGTCTTCTTCAAGACTAAAAATTTGTTACTATTTTGGGTGTAAAAAGACCAGTAGCAATTTCATCAACAGTCATTTTTTAATTTTCGTCCGTATGACTATAAAGATTGGATAATAGCATGCGGTAATGTGGAATTAAAAAAAATATCACCGAAAACGTTATTTAACAAAAGTTGGGTGTGTTGCAGCCATCTTTTGTGTTTGTACTGTACGTACAAACGTACGCACCATTGTTGACATGTGACGTCACAGCCTACCGGAACACGCATAATATCCCCCCTATAGCTCTGGGATACTATACATTCTCTGTACTGTGGTTACAGCCAGATATTTGCACGTAATCTGCGGACAACAGCACAGAATCAATAACGGAAATAGACTTAAATAATTCGGAAAAAATACCCAGTAAACACAGTCCTTTCTATTAGCTATCTACTTGTAGCGAAAACGTTGCTAGTTGTAGCAAAAATCGGAATTGCTTCGAAATAGATAGCTATTAGACATCCAATATTATCATCGAAATAGCAATAAGAGCCACATGTATCTAAAAGGAATCTTAAAGATATCTTTTTGAAAGATATATTCTCATTTCTAAATTATTACTTAAAAATGATTTCTTTTCGATGGATTTTTTTATCAAACTAATAGAAAGGGAAGATATAAGCTAATTATTGATATTTATTAAAATTTTTGTGACAATCGAGACGTTTAGTTTGCGTGACATCATCACAGCAACACTCTAAAATAAAATTTAAGGCAATCTAAGAGTATTAAATTATAAAGAACTGTTTATTTATTGGCAATATACGAAGAGCTAGAGTAATGCGTGTATTCAATTATTCAAACTATTTAACCCTAATTTTCTATTAAATGTGTTACCTTGATGACGTCACGATAACAAACACTCTATTGTCACTAATGTGAATTTACTGTGAGTTTAACGGCCACTTATAATTAGTGTGATTTTAGTAGTGAGGTGGTGTGCACGCTAATTTTGCGTGCTCCAGTTTTGATCAATTTGACCATTTATTATTCATAAATCGCTTAAATATTAACCAATAAATCATTTTGATTCAATAAAAAGGATCTTGAGGTTCATTTTTATCAGCAATATTGTCTTCGAAACTATAATTAAATAAAATTCGTACGCAGATTTATCAGCTGTTCACTGAATATGCTATAGTGCTATAGTGTTCGCAAGCTCAACACTGCATGAGGAGTGAACTGGACGACAGACTTTAAAATGTATCAAAGACGCAGTATGATACTTCCTGTACTATATGTAACTATCCTTGGTTTTATTATTCATTGGGCGATTCGGGTGTGACAATTATTTTGATGAGAGTTATAGCAAGTTGAACAGCTGTTTCTGGTTGAATGAGAGCTCGAAATAGCTTTGACCAGCTTGTTAATTTTTGGTCACCTAGCTGTTCCTTGTAATCTGTTGTGTGTTTCAGATTGTTAGTTCACGAGGTTTAAGCTTTAAGTTTGTAGCTTTTCTGTCTAATTGTACTTTAATTTCATCCTCAGGTGCTTTATCCTGAAACTGTTTGTGGTGAAAGAAAGAGGAAGAGTGGTGTCTCTGGAGCACAGAACTGTTGTAATTTGGATTAAGTATATATTGTCTTTTTTTTCCACATGATTGTAGTTTTTAACGCTACACTCAGTTTTGGAGTATATCGCTAGGGTTATTCTCTTCAACTACGAGGTCTTAGATTTCAGTGTCAGATAGACTCATCATTTGCAATTACCTCTTCATTTTCCTCTTTAATTTTAAAGTTAGCTTGGTGGGCTTCATTTACTATCACTTTTTCATCATTGAAATTTGCATTAATATGAATTAATTCGGTACAGCACTTAATTTCATCTCTAAATTAGTAAGTGTAATTCGTTTATCTTTCATGTATTTCAGATTCTATAAATTAATTTGTATATGTCGTTACTTATAATAAAAAATTAAATATAAATGATTAACTTCTTTACTCCTTTTTCTTAGTCTGTAACTTCAATATGTTTACTAATTGTTTTGGTATAGTACATAACAAAAAGAAACCAGAAGAATATTATGGGAAGATAGCTTATTGGAAGAGAAAAGATACCAGGAATTGTATTGCTAAATCATAGCTAATTGAAAGAGATTTCGCTTCAATATGGATTTCTATTAGATACAGAGTAGCGGTGCACAGTACTTTCTTTTAGAAATCTTTAAGTAATCAAATCGACAAAACAAGAAATCAAACATCTATCTTTTTGCTTTCTTTCTCGTTTCTATTTCATTACTTTGTAATCGAAAAGAAACCAGGAACAGATTATGGAAGATAGATTATTGAAAGAGAAAAGATACCAGGAATTGTATTGCTAAAACATAGCTAATTGAAAGAGATTTCGCTTCAAAATAGATTTCTTTTAGATACCGAATGGCGGTGAACCGTATTTTCTTTTAGAAATCTTTAAGTAATCAAATCGACTTAACGAGAAATCTAATATCTATCTTTTAGCTTAGAGCGTACATATCTTTTTCGTTTCTACTTCGTTACTTTGCGTTTTCTGGGTACCTACTATGAAATAAATAATTCAGAAAAGATACCTACTATGAAATTACGAAAATAAATAATTCAGAAAACATTACTACTATGAAATAAATAATTAATGGATACATTAAGCCATCAAAGATAAATCTTTAGGTCACTATACAGATTTTAGGCAGTTTAGTAAATAAATATATGTTTTTAAAGTACATGAAACATGAAAACTGGTCAAACAAATTTTTTTAGAAATTACACTTAGAGCAAATCACGAATCATCGGCCAGTCCCACACCACCGGTCACACAAGAAAAAACGAACCCACAACTGCCATCACACCTGGCATCCATGATACCTACAGGTATCACGGATACCAAGCAAACAGACACAAAACAACAATCAGAAAATCGCCCCCTCCCACACAACCGAAGATGCGAAACTGACCGACAACTCGTAAGTCACCCAAGTGCTGTTTTTAGGCATACGAGTAAAGCTAAATAAGGAACTAACTTTAATAAACTAGCTATAAATAAATCCTAAATCTTGCAAATTTTTAACTAACTTACATGGTAGCTGTAGATTTTCCTCTCACAATATCAACACAATGGCACGAATTTAAGGCACTTGTTTACAGTATGAAAAGTTTAAAGAGACTGAATTAATTGCGGTCACGGCATTAGGTAATAATAAGGAGAACGTAAAAATTCGCCTATCAATGCCTAAGGAATAAATTTAACAATGCTAATTAGCCAACAAGAACATATAACTAAATTTAAAATGCTAATTAGCAAACAAGAATATAGAAAGAAAATTTTAAAAGTGTGGTAACTTGCTGTACTAATCTGTGATTACAAAAATGGTTGGAAGCGGCAAGCCACTGATAATGACAGAGGATTTTTTGAAGTGACGTCAGTAGCGTTTGAGACCTGGTTCTGTAAAGTGTTCTGTGAGTGTTTCAAGCTTTGTCTGTGACAAAAGTGTTTTGTAAGTAACGTGTTACTTGCCTAACGGTTAGGTAGTTTTTGGGAGTACTTGTTGTACTAGCGTCGGTTTACTTTGGAAGTAAACCACGTAGTGGTGAGTTGCTTTCCTAAGCACGCAAGTTGAGGTTTGCATTTTGTGTGATTTGCTTCCTAGGTACAACCTTTTTGTACTGTGAGTACAAGAAGTGTTTACCGGTTGTCTCATCATACGGTTGTACGTTGTACAATCAGGTGTGAGTTGGCCAGTTAAAGGGGTGGTTGGAGACTGTGCAAGAGTTCTAGGAACTCGCAACTAGGATTGCAGTTAGTTTTTGCTTTGGCTAACTAACCAGTGACGTCACTGCATCAGCTCTTGGGAGCTAGCAACTGAGGTTGTTCCTTCAAGCTATCTAGGCTTTATCACATCTTTGTGACGTCATCATGTCTGACTCTGAGAAAGCAGGCAAGACTGATACTGGTTCTTCTAGTGAGGGACCAGGGATGTCTGGGACATCCGGTATGATTGATATTGGCCAATTGGCAAGCATTTTAATGCAGGCCAAGGGGCCAATTATTGATCGGTTGGGGAGAGCTCTCCCCAAGTTCAGTGGCGATGGCACAGTTGATGTGTCAGAGTGGCTGGACGACTTCGAACGTCGCTGTCGCAGCGAGCGGGTTGAACCCCAAGAGGTCGTGGACTTCTTGCTCGAGGGCAACGCCGCTCGAGTATTCCGTGCCATGAGGGTGTCGGAAGCCTCTCAGTGGGAGGTAGTCAAGGGAGTACTGCTGGCTCAGTATGGTATGTCCCGGCAGGAAGCGTACAGACGTTTCACGTCTCGTCAGCTTTTATCTGGCGAGGCTGTGGACGTTTATGTTGACGACCTGCAGCGCTTCGGTGCTAGGATGGAGGTGAAAACCGATTGTATGGTTTTCAGAGTGAAGTTCTTTGAAGGACTCCTCCCCTCCATCCATAAGTGGGCAGTGATGCTCCCAGAGGCGTACACCTCTGACTTTGACATTTTGGTGTCAAAGGTGCGTGACAGATTGTCCGCACAGAGGGATGCCTCAGGCCAGTCTGGGACAGGCCAGGCCACCAGAGTGGCTACTGCCTCCAGGAGGCAAGGGCTTTCTTGCCCACGGTGCCAGGGTCCTCACCGGGTGAGAGATTGCACCCAAAGACGTCGCTCCAAGGTGATGCAGACGGGCAAGCCCTCTTCACATGGGCGAAACTTATGTTTCACCTGTGGGAAGCCCGGGCATTTTGCCCGGGAGTGCCCTGACAGTCCTGTGACTGTCGCGTCATCCGCTGGTGATGCGGGTTTTTCCGAGGAGGCTGTGGTAAGGGGCACCGCAACCTCCATCGGAGAAACCATGGAAGAGTAAAATCCTCCATGGATCCTTCTGGGAAGGATTCTGCTGCTTCGAGCAGCAAGCTAAGTCCTGGGGACTTAGTAGTGGTGGGGGCTAACACTCCTACCAAGGGTACTCTGGGAGTACTCATGGCAGCTGGTAGACTTTCGAGTCGTGAGATGCCAGTTGTCAAGGCCATTGTAAATGGCCAATCTGTCTTGTGTCTGGTTGATACAGGCAGCGGGTGCACGATGGTGTCTACCCGGGTGGTGGTGGGACTTAAGGGCCGAAAGGCCCGTCATTTTATGACAGCTGACGGCAAAACTTCCACCAATGGAAGGGAGTGCTGGGTGGCAGTGGGATTGCATGGACACTGTTTTAGTGTACGTGCAATTGCCCACAGAGGATTGGAAAATCTCGGAGTTGACTGCCTCCTAGGTGATGACGTTGTCGATCACATGGGAGGTGTGACGATTCGCAGAGGATCCGATTCTCGTTATTTGGTCGATTGGGGTAAGCCTAATGCGACTGATTGCTGTGGAGTCTTTTCCAAGGGAAAAAGACGTCCTATAGCATGTGGTGTGGCTCCACCACTGTCGATTTCTGATAAAGATTTCGATGCTGTTTTTGCTAACGGCAAATGGACCGTGAGCTGGCGCTGGGCTGCTGGCAAGCCAAAACAGCTTCAGACTGGTGTTGGAGAGTACAAATGTACTCGAACACCAGGTGTACACGAGAGGTACACAACGGAGATCCAAAGTTGGATTTCCAAAGGTTGGCTAGTAGAGTGGAAAGGACCTGTTAAGGGTGTCATTCCACTGCTGGTCGTTGTCCAGCCTACTAAGGACAAGGTTAGGCCGGTAATGGATTACCGTGAGCTTAACCCTTTTGTCGAATCTCATACTGAGGAATCGGCAGTGTGTGCTGAGAAGGTACGCAAGTGGAGACAACTGCAGGGTCAGCTTAAGGTCGTAGACCTGAAGGCTGCCTATCTGCAGATTCATGTCTCCAAGGAACTATGGCAGTACCAGATTGTCAGGTATAATGGAGTCCATTATGCTTTGACACGTCTTGGCTTCGGCCTGACATGTGCACCGAGGATCATGACGATGATTCTCGGTAAAGTTCTTTCGATGGACGATCAAATTGATCGTGCCACGGATCATTATATCGATGATATTTTGGTCCAAGAGTCTATTGTTAGTGCTTCTCGAGTTAGGGAACACTTGCATCGATATGGACTCGAATCGAAAGAACCGGAAGGGCTTGACGGTGGTCGAGTCCTTGGGATTGCCTTGAATAAGGTGCCCAATGGACATTTGAAAATGTCTAGAGGATCCGAGCTATCTTCTTACATATCAGAATCTTCTGGTATGACGAAGAGACACTTGTTTTCTCTGTGTGGTCGGCTCACAGGGCATTACCCTGTAGCGGGTTGGCTAAGGCCTCATTGCAGCTTTCTGAAGCGATTGGGGTCAGACGGTTCCTGGGACGAACCTGTCAGTGAGTGTGTTCGTAAGCTAGTTGACGAACTGGTGAGTCGAGTCCTCTCTGAAGATCCTGTGAAGGGTCAGTGGTATGTCAATCCAAACGGTAATGTTACTGTTTGGACTGATGCTAGTTCGCTAGCGATGGGTGTTGTCATTCAGGTGGATGGCGCACTAGTGGAAGATGCTACCTGGCTTCGAAAGAAGTCAGATCATCACCACATCAACGTCTCAGAGCTTGAGGCTGTTGGGCGTGGAATCAACCTAGCAATCACGTTGGGCTTCAAAGCTTTCGCGATTGCTACGGATTCCAGAACTGTGTTGTCCTGGCTAGACAACACGGTTGAGGGCCATTCTCGTGTGCGCACGAAGGGAGCGGCTCAAATGCTAATCAAGCGACGCTTGGCGGTGATTAAGGAAATCATCAACGAGTATGAACTGGCAGTTGAGTTTCGATTTGTTTCGACAATCGAAAACAAGGCTGACCAGTTAACTCGGGTAACTAAGAAATGGCTTAGTTATCAAGAGTCTGATGACTCTGAAACAGTAGAGACTGTTTCGGCGGCTCTTTCGACAGGAAAGACGCTAAAGGATGCCATATGGGCGGCTCATCTGCCGCATCATTTTGGCGTCGATCGCACGCTTTACCTTGGCAAGCAGATTAGGTTGGACCTAACTCGCAACCAAGTTAAACGTGAGATCGAAGGATGCGAAGAGTGTCTTCGTATAGATCCTTCAAGAAGGGTTGAGAACTTCGTTGAGCGAGGTGACTTAGCCGTGGAAGGGAACTGGCATCGTGTAGCTGCTGATGTTACGCACTACAACAATGTCCACTACCTTTCCATCGTTGATTGCGGTCCGTCGAGGTTCACAATATGGCGAAGGTTGTCGAATGAGACGGCAGCTAGTATTGTGACCAATCTCCAGCAAGTGGTTGTTGAGCACGGACCTTTTGCCGAATTGTTGTTAGACAACTCGACGGCATTTAGGTCGGCAACTGTCGAGCAGTTTGCCAGGGATTGGGGAATCTCTTTGCGATTCCGTGCCGCTTACGCCCCAAGTGGAAATGGAATAGTAGAGAGAAACCATCGCACGATCAAGAGGATCGCTGCACGGGGAAAAATTTCCCCTGAGGTTGCGACATTTTGGTATAATGTCACGCCTCGGAAAGGTGTTGAGGACGCATCTGTTCCGTACCGTAAGATTTTCAAGTACCCTTGGAGGGTACCTTACGATATCAACCAGAAGGTTGAAGTGGAGGGGAAAAATGAGAATTTTTCCATTGGTGACGAGGTATGGGTCAAGCCTGCGATACCCTCGTGCACCAAGCACTGGACTCATGGAAGAGTTACAGAGGTGCAATCCAAACATGTCATATGTGTGGATGGCATGCCTAGACATGTCCGTGACGTTAGGAAACGTCGAGGCTCCAATGAGGAGACTCCTGAGTATGACTCAGATGAAGATGAGTCAACGTTCTACGACGCTCATGCTGGCACTGAACCTCTCAGTAGATCAGCAGACCAGGTGCAGCCTACGGTTGAGCCAGAGGCTCTAACGGCAGAGCAGGAGCAGGTTATGGCTGAGTCTGATGAGTCAGACTCTGATAGACCCGAGGAAATCGGTGAAGTTGTCAGGGCTCCCGTGGAGGAGCCAAGACGATCAGGTAGGATTCGTCGTCAACCTGGTTGGTTGGCCGACTATGTCCCATGAGTTCTTAAAGGAACTAGGGGGGATGTGGTAACTTGCTGTACTAATCTGTGATTACAAAAATGGTTGGAAGCGGCAAGCCACTGATAATGACAGAGGATTTTTTGAAGTGACGTCAGTAGCGTTTGAGACCTGGTTCTGTAAAGTGTTCTGTGAGTGTTTCAAGCTTTGTCTGTGACAAAAGTGTTTTGTAAGTAACGTGTTACTTGCCTAACGGTTAGGTAGTTTTTGGGAGTACTTGTTGTACTAGCGTCGGTTTACTTTGGAAGTAAACCACGTAGTGGTGAGTTGCTTTCCTAAGCACGCAAGTTGAGGTTTGCATTTTGTGTGATTTGCTTCCTAGGTACAACCTTTTTGTACTGTGAGTACAAGAAGTGTTTACCGGTTGTCTCATCATACGGTTGTACGTTGTACAATCAGGTGTGAGTTGGCCAGTTAAAGGGGTGGTTGGAGACTGTGCAAGAGTTCTAGGAACTCGCAACTAGGATTGCAGTTAGTTTTTGCTTTGGCTAACTAACCAGTGACGTCACTGCATCAGCTCTTGGGAGCTAGCAACTGAGGTTGTTCCTTCAAAAAGGTTAATAAATATAATTATTTTATTACATAGAGGCTCATAGCCAACACAATGGTTCACCCTCAAAAACTTTCCTACTGATCTGAAATTTATCACACCTTATGTTTACACCAAGTAGCAACTTTCCCGAGGTCAAGCATTTTGAAATTCGAAAATTTTGGTTTTTAATTTGAAATGATCTGAAGAACAGAAACACTTGATATTGAGCTAGACTTCGTCTCAGCTATTAGATAGTCTCCAAGAAGACTGAAATATGAAAAACAAGCTGCGCAGATCAGTCTTTCGAATGTCTCAATTTCAAGGATTAAGCTTCCTAAAAATGGAAGCATTTAATAATTTTTCACATAGTTAGAAAATATAGCTTAAAATTTTAAATCTAGAGCTTAGAAAATAAAAGACGCGATAAAAATTAATTTACAAATGTATAAGTAAAAGAGAGTTCCATATGAGCATGACAATAAAAAAATAGAGTCCTCAGCTAGAAAGACTGAAGAATAACTTATCCATACAAATTCAAGTTTTAAGGCCAAGTGAAATTAGTATCTAAATAAAGACTAATTTTTGTTCTGAAATAGAGAGAGAGTAAAATTTGATGACTTTTCATCATGACGGCTGAAGATGAAATGTCCCACACTGCATTAAAACGAATCGAAATTTCTTACATGCGGGAGTAAAATGTGAATTTGGGGTAGCGTACGATAAAATTCGTTACAGTGGGAACTAGATTATTCATACGCGTCCCAGCATTTGGACGGATACATTTTTCCGCTATAGTACATATAAAGTAATTAACTTTACTAGGGGAAAATTAAAAGGAATGACCAAGAAACTACTTTAATTACTAGAAATAACCACACTCTCTTACATTTTGTTGTTGAAGATTCTCAAATTAATTCTACAATATAGTATAATGAATTATTTTAAATACTAGTATAAGTTAGGCCTTTTATGCTAAATTAATTTGACTGCAGATTTGCAAATATAAGTTCGAACGTTTAATAATGAATATAGGAAGCAACCATCTGCTACATATAATCACAGAGGAGCAACCTTATTAGTTTAATAGCCAACAATGATTATAGAATGAAGGCTAGGTGAATTCTGTCGATGGAGAAGTGAAGCAGCTACAAGTCATCTCGTGTCGCCTGGAAAGGTGACCGCAGCACACCTAGTGCGTAGAACTAGATGGCTAGTTGCAGAGATATATGAGCGATGTTGTAGTAGTGTCTCATGAGCAGGTTCATGTGAAAAGAAATGAAATATTCATTAGCAAAGGGTTAGCCATATACCCATTATTTTGCCAGAGGAGTGAGCGTGAGTGTGGTTTTACACGATCCTAATGAGAGTGTGGTTTTATATTTTCTTCACATAGTAATGGGCTGGGCACACAAAATCAGTATTTTTTTTCAGTATTTTGTAAAGCTGAGTAGGGCCATGTGCTACGGCACTCATACTCGCTCAAGTCCAACACCCTACCCTCATCATAATGCTCCAATATAATTTTGAAGAGAAAGGAAACAATGTTCCTCCCTCTTCCACATCTTGGTGGCTTACACATTTATATCAATTAAAAAGAAAATTTATGGTCAATAAAAGTAAAATTTTTGCTCCAAATGAGACTATGCGAGAAGGCCTTTGAACATATATCAGTGCTAATGCAATGTATATATAGCTATATATGTATATTTTTATTTTTTATTTTAGATTTTTCCTTCAATAAAGGGGTAATAAAAAAAAGCAAACACTCACACATCTCAAAAAACACTGATCACATACCTAACACTCCACACCCAATAAATTAACCTAGACACACAATATATAACTAAATCTCTATGCTCTACTCTCATAGAGCATAGGATCAGAAAACTTTCACACATAACACAAATCATTCTATAAAAACCCTAACAATAAACACACACACATAGTCTAAACAAACAATATACAACTGAATCTCTATGCTCTACTCTCATAGAGCATAGGATCAGAAAACTTTCACACATAAAACAAATCATTCAATAAAAGATCTAACAATACACACACACACACATAGTCTAAACAAACAATATACAACTGAATCTCTATGCTCTACTCTTGTTGATATAAACTATAAATTACTTTATATTATATTCATTTCTATATTATTCTTATATATGTACATATGTCACACACCTAGTTCTTCTTTTGTTTATGTTACTTCAAATGGAATATATATATATTATTTGCTTGTGTTATATCATAATAATATTCATTAATGCTCACAAGGTATTATTTATATAAGTTATCACTCTTAATAAAAACTGATAACAAGCGTCCTTCTGGCCTTAGTGTAGCTGTAACTCTTGAGAGTAAGTTGTGCGGAATAAATCTTCTTGTGAACGATCTTGTTTACTTCTCCGTCTCATTGATATATAGTATTACGCAGTATGGCCACTCAAACATCAACAGGTTATGGGCCCAGAGGAAGGCTATACTTCAATGGAGACGATGAGAAGTATGATTTATGGGAAGTGAAGTTTATTTCCTATTTGAGACTTCAAAAACTTCATAAAGCCTGTATTACACTGTGGCGCTCGCCATAGCGGTATTGTCTCTCTCTACAGATATGGCGCTCACCATTCTCAAAATTGCTATTACACTAGACGAGTTGATATGGCGGTGATCGTGCATTGAAATTTAGGGAAAATTGAAAAATTTACTATGAAATGAATCGTACCAATAAAATTAGATGTCATCACGAATATATATTCAGTTAATTATCATTTTGATAGTTGTGTGAAGCAATTCCATGCGTATATATTAAAAAGTTTAATTCCATTGATTGTATGGCAACACTGGACCCTACACAGAAGCGTTCATTCCTTTTTTGTATCGCGCAGTAGCCGTACAAAGTCTTAAATAAATTTTAAAATGAAACAAAATACTTTTTCCACTACTTCAAATCTCTTTAGCAGGCTTCAGTGACAATTTCATCACCTCTAAAACGGTGGCGGTGTTGGTTCTATCGCGCAGTGAGCGATCACAATTTCGTGGTGCTTGCCAAGGCATTTTTCGCTAATAGAGAGAAAAGGGGCGGAGTTAGAGAGAAAAATGACAAAATTGTGGCGACCGCCATAGCGAGCGCCACAGTGTAATACGGGCTTAAGGCGCTAGCAGATGACTACGCAGGAGAAGACTCGGCTGATATGAATGCCAGTATTTTCGCCGAACTTGTACAAGTGCTCGACGATAAAAGTCTATCACTTATTATGAAGGATGCAAAAGAAGATGGACGATCAGCCATCAAGATTTTGCGAGATCACTACAAAGGTAAGAGCAAACCGAGAATAATTGCTCTTTATACTAAACTTACTACCCTCTAGAAGGCAGACGGTGAGACAGCAACAGATTATATCATTCGAGCAGAGAAGGCGTCTTCCTCTTGTTGCAACCCGATTATTGCATAATTAATTAACAACAACTAATTATTGATAATCAATTACAACCACTACAGTAATTTGCTGATTAAAATACAACGCAATTGAATTCAAAGGTATTTCTAAACTTATGGCAACACTAGAAACATACGCGCTAAATACAATTAGGCCTACCCTTTGTTTAGTTTCCGCCTAAAGATTGTAATGATAATTTTTACCGGTTAAACGACATTAACGAGTCTGATACAACAGAGTGAAGAGTGCCGATACAGTGCTTGTGATTGTGAACTAAAATTAGATTATAAACTCTCACCAATTATTAATATTAATACCTTTATTGCAGACATAACACCTTCCAATTTATATACAACTTACTATTTACAAAGAAATAAACATTGTCTCTCATGAATTGTCCATAACAACAGCCTAGGATTAACTCCAAACCAATTCCCCAAATCTTCTTAGCTAAAGAATCATTGGGTAAATATATAACTAATAATTATTCTTTCCAAGTTATTTGTATAATATTATTCTTAATAATGCCATATTTATTCTGGGTAACTATACACTCACAGTAACATTCTCACAAAAATTGTCAACAATTTTTCACTAAATTTTAGAATAGATTACCCTGTAACACACAATGCACATAATTTATTTAGCTAATTAAATCTAATGTAAAAGGACACACAAACTAACGAACAAAGGTACAGCGGCTAATCTGACGAAATATAAAAATATAACCACTAAAATTTTAGCTAAGGAAAGCAACAAAAAGTCGGTAGGAATTTGCTAAAGACAGATAAGGTTACTACTTTATTATATGGTATCGCCTAACAAGGAAGCGTAAAATAATTATGCCGATGCCGGCACACTCCCCAGCCATTCAACTAAAGATAAAAAATTAAATCGAGGAGAGTTCAGATCTAATATCAAATCGACTAAAACAATGTAATTCAGCTCCCGGGTTCATTCCCAGGACAAATTAAGACCAGCTCAGTGATAGGTCTGTTGTAGGATTTCTTCACGATGTCGTCTCCAGAACGAGTGACTACATCCAGAGTCACCGACCTAACCAAGCCGTCCTTGCTTGGTTTAGTAGCGGTAACGATTCCATATGGCCATCTATTTCTCTCAGACTGCTTTTCCTTGACGAGAACAACATCTCCAATTTCCAAGTTCCTCCTCTTACGATTCCATCTCTTGCGCTCCATAAGCGAGGACAAATAGTGCTTTCGCCACTGGCTCCAGAAACACTCTGACAGATACTGGACTCTTCTCCATCGACGCTGACCATATGCCAAGATATCCCCTTCTGAGAAATCATCTAATGGAGCTGGGTTTGGACTGTCTTTCAAGTTTATAAGCATGGATGGAGTCACAGGCATGGGGTCGTTGGGATCAACTGACACATTGTAGAGTGGAGTGTTATTTACTATTGACGCAGATTCGCAGAGGAAGGTACTCAATTCATCCCGAGTTAAGACTCTACCAGCAAGAGGAAGCAGGCTTGCCTCAAGGATCCTACGAATAGCCCCTATTTTCCTCTCCCAAGAGCCTCCATGGTGACTAGCATGTGGTGTGTTGAAGTGCCACTCATATTCCCTCAGGTTACGATCATCACTCAATTTCGAAAGGGATATCGAGTTTTGATTTTCAGATCCTACAAAATTTGTACCCATATCACTGTAGAAATGTCTAACTACGCCTCTGATAGAAGAGAATCTGCGTATTGCATTTCTAATACTGCAAGTGTCAAGTCCGGGGAGAGGTTCGACGTGAACGGCTCTAGAAACCATGCAAACAAACAGAGCTGCCCACGTTTTTTTATTGCTTGATGTTAGTCTGGTAGTTTGACCATCCGTGACAAAGAAAGGGCCAAAAACGTCGATACCGGTATGATGGAATGGGGGAGTCTCCTCCACTCTGGACAAAGGTAAATCCGACATCAATTGCACAGATGTAGGGGCCCTTAACCGTTTACACACGAGACAACTATCAATGAGACGTCTGATAACTTTTGATCCTTTTTCGATGTGATATCCGGCCTCTCTTATCGCACCACTAGTCAGATATCTCCCTTGATGAGCCACTCTCTCATGGTAGTGCATACAGATTAACAAAGTGAGCGCATGATTTTTTGGGAGAAGTATAGGGTGTTTCTGCGATGGATGAAGATGCGAAGAAGAGAGTCTACCGCCAACCCTCAAGAGACCCCAAGCATCAATGAAGGGGCACAGGCCTGATTGGCTCTCGTTCGAAATATTTCCACCACGCATCAGGGCGCTGATAAGTGAAGGATAGCATTCTGCCTGTACCTGGACAAGAACGATTTGAAGGGCGAAATCTCTGGTAACTTCTGGACTTCTCGACGCCAGTGAAGTACCGAACCTCTGCTTCACCTTATCAACATGTCTGTGAATAAAAGAGAAGATGAGCTTAATAACACCAATAACCCTATTAAAACTACTGACTCTGGTTAAAATTAATTTAACAGTTGAAGGTTCTTCTTGTTTAGTTTTCATTACTATAATAGATTTTTCTTGTTCTGGAAGTGGAACTTCATGAAGTCCTTTGTCAAAATTTAGTACATTACCAAACTGCAAGAAATGAGGTCCCTGAAGCCAACATGTATCGGTAAGCGACTCTACTGTGTGACAACGTGATCCGATGTCTGCCGGATTAAGAGATGTGGAAATATAGGACCATTCATCGATTTCAGTATGTTTCAGTATTGTAAGGACTCTTCTTGTGATGTAGTTGGAAAACTTTTTAGATTTGTTCTTAAGGAATCCCAAGACAACCATGCTGTCTGTGTACAACGATCTAGAATCAATTTTTAGATTTAGCTCACGAATAACCTCAGTACACAAGAACGACGCTTCAACGGCGGCACTCAACTCTGCTCTGGGAATGGTTACTGCTGCCCTCGGTATTAGTTTCGATTTACTCATCAAGTAAGATACAGATATTCTTTGGTTTTCATCAATAAGTCTCAAGTATGCAACTGCCGATATTCCAGTATTTGATGCGTCCGCAAATATGTGAAGCTCGGCTCTTACAATGGAACCGAAATTTGAAGGCATGTAACTTCTCCTAATGCGTATCCGGTCGAAACTTGAGAGGGATTCTGTCCAGTCCTTCCACTTCTTATGATGTTTGCTAGGAAGTGGATCATCATACCTCTCTCTAGCGCTATCAGAATGTTCGGCGCTCATCATTATTTCTCTTTGAATAAATCTACCTTGTAAAGTAATAGGGCCAATCAAGCCCAATGGATCGTACATGCTTCCAATTATTGACAACAGGCCACGAATCGTGAATGGTTTAACTGGAAGACTGACACGGATGAACAATTCGTCACTATCTGTATCCCACACCATCCCGAGTACCATTTGTGTGGTGGTTGTTCCAATCTCCTTCACTGTAGAAGACTCTGATCGTTCGGTCTCAGGAAAATGTTCCAAAACTTCTTTGATGTTAGAGGATATTTTATGCAATCTGATTTTATACCGTGAAAGGATCTCTCTTGCCTCCTCTAGGATCCTTATCGCGGTACAAGGTTTCCGTGACCCACCCAGGCCATCGTCGACGTAGAAATTTTGAGATAGAAAACGTTTGGTGTCATCGGAGGTCACCTTTGATGGGTGTGAGACTGCATAGTTCATACCAAATTGAGCGATGGCAGGACTTGGGCGATTTCCAAATAAGTGCACTCTTCCTCTATACTCTACGATTTCTCCTGAGGGTTCGTTGTTCTGAAACCAGAAGAAGCGGAGGAAGTCACAGTCAGATGGTGGGAGATGGAAGTTGTGAAACATTGCCTCTATGTCGCACTGAAATCCCACCTCGCCACTACGGAATCTAAGAATCACTCCGTCGAGCCTGTTTCCACAGTCAGGTCCCTGCAACAATTGATTGTTCAGGCTAATTCCCTGATAGGATGCTGAACTATCAAATACCAAACGAGGCTTCTTCTTCTTAGGGTGAGATACGACGAATATTGGTAGCCACCACGCCTTACCAGGAAGTGGAGGATCATCTCTTAAACTTACAGGCTCCACATAACCCTTCCTGATGTTTCCGTCCATGGAATGCAGGCATTCTTTTAGTACGGGGATATCCCTCTTTAACCTCTGCAACGTGTTCCTTGTACGGCAATACACCGCTACTCTATTATTAGGCATTAACACGGTTTCACTTTTGAAAGGAAGGGGCATGGTTAAATATCCCTTATGATTGACGTGGATAGCTCCATTCATAATTGAAAGGAAGAGCTGATCTTCCTGAGAGAGAAACACCGAATCATCGTCTGATCGCTCTTCCAAACTATTCTTAACGCTGTTGACTTGCCTGAACCCTCCTGATTCAAAACTCAGACCTGCTTGCATGTGCTCCTGATGTATTCTGAGGACTTTTCTATCCGATGGGGTGCCATGAACACATGAAGCACCCACTAAAGCCCACCCTAAAGGAGTGTGGTGAGCGAAAGGATACTCGTTTCCAAAGCACTTTGTCTTCATCAATACTCCCGAGTCTCTTCCCACAAGCACCATCACATCGGCAGTTCGATCGATTTCTGGAAAGTAATGGGACAAGTGAGAAATATGTCTGTGTGCCTTAACTATCCCGGGATCAGCTATCTCACCTCTACAGTCAGGGATAGAATTACAAGAAAAAAGTGGTGGAAGCCTATAAGATTTGGTTTCCGTTTTTCCCTTTATCATCAAGTTATCAATCAAAGCACCCCTATGTTTTGTTTTAAGCCCCGTCATAGTAGTCAATGTATATTCGTAATCAGGACCGTCTATATTAAGCATTTTCAGAGCCCTAGAATCTATGAAAGAAAAATTAGATTGCTCGTCTATTATCACATAACAAGTCAATATTTTGTTCGGATCATCAGATACATAAATCTCGCTCAACAAAACCTTTGAACAGCTCCTATCTTTATTTGGATTGTCGCACAAGACGCTACAGAGCTGAATAAGATTATTGTCATTGAAATTCCTATCAAAAGAGATTTTATTTTTATGCATCACAGTACAGTGATCTCCATTACATCTCTCACAACATGTTTTCGAATCACAAGCAGGTGAAAGATGTTTTGATGACAAACATTTGAAGCACAGCCTATGAACTCTTGCGATTCTCATCTTCTCCCGATATTCCAATCTCCCGAACGATTTACAATGTGAAGTATGATGATTGTCATTTTCATGCAGAATACACTTATCGGGCTCAGACTGCTCTGTTTGAAAGACCCTTGCAGACCTGCAAACAGAAGTTCTTTCGGAAGGATCATCGTACGCCTCGAAATTAGGATTACTCATCTCATCACACTGGTTACTAATGAATTTTACCAATTCTGATAGAGGAGGGTTACAGTTAAATTTGACACTGTAGGTGTGGCCAAAGCTTCGCCACCTCCTTTGTAGCCTATCAGGTAGCTTTCGCCAGATTGTTCCCTGCTCACTTGCGGTATTGAATACTGCAAGTTCTGAGTTACCCGCCTGATTAGACAGAACAACGCGACATAGATCTGCCAGATCACGGAGCCCTGATATATCTTGAGGACCAACCTTGGAGAAGCTCCTCAGCTTCTTTCTTAATGATGTTGATATCTGTATATGAGAACCAAATCTCTGGTGAAGGTTATCCCATATGGCATCAAGAGTAGCCTGCGGATCTTCACCTAACGATTCGATCATATTTGAAATCATCTTCCTTGGCTCCCCCGTAGTATTAGCAGATAGTATTGTAATTACATCCATTGGGTCCAGGGTCAGATGCCTCATCTTGTTATTTAACACATGCAACCAACCTCTGAACTTATGAGGCTCTCCATTGAATGCACTCTCAGTGTTTTTAAATAATTCCTGCTTGATAAGGTGCTGAGATGCAGGATCGATACAAGAACCCGACTCTATGCCACATGTGACAGAGGGACCAGGAGAAGGGGAGATCAGGAGAGGAGGTTTCTGATGTGGTGGATCAGTACGAGAACCCAATCCCACACCACTCTCAACAGAGAAGTCGGGAGAGGAGGAGGTCGGGAGATTAAGTGCCAGAGGTGATGGATCAAGACAAGAACCGGACTTCATCATTGGGCATGCATTGTTAGCTTTTCCAAATTGCATTTCAGAAGCACTCCGAGTATCTGAAGCTGGAAACCTAAATGAAATTCCAAATTTACTACCCATCAACTTATATGGAAGTGACAAATGTGCTGACCGCGGTGCAGCATGACTGTAGGTTTCAGTTGGTTGAGTCTGCATTCGTCCTACAGCAGTGTCTGATACCCCAGCAAAGGCAGCATCCTTCACTGAACAAAATGGACCTGAAGGCAAAGGACTCATGTCTCCTAATATCCCCCAACCACCAGAACTAGAGACCTCTATGTTCCTCTTCACAATGTTTAAATTATGATCACTAAGGCAATGCTTCGCGCCTTCAATTGTAGAAGCCTGATGAACACTTGTTGTTGCTACTGTATTTGCTCTAGACTCCTTCGTTCTAGCACCCAACTGCACACCCGCCAGACTCACACCAGTGTCAACTCCCATTCCCAACTGAACGCCTGATCCCGTTGTCACAGGCTCACTATGAGTATTGAAATCTTCAATTCCGAGTGTCATTGTCTTTTCTGAATACAGACTTGCTGTATCAATATTAGATATTTCATCTACCTGAAATCTATTCAACTGGGCATTTATTTGATTAAGTGCTGCCTTCACTTCCTTAGTCTGATTTAATCTTTCAGATCTTATTTCTTGAGATTGGAAGACAGAACCCACAGCACACAATCTGGAGTGAAGTTCATAAGATGAATTTTTGAATTTAGCAAAATTAATCTTTATACTCTTTGCCAGACCTAGCAGGGCCTCAGACTCCATGATTGTAGGATCCTCGCCCAGTATATTTTCTAAGGAGCTATGACTCTCCAAATATATTTCATTAAGTTGAGACAACTGTGGCACTGGTGCCCTCAGACTTTTTCTGATTTCAGCTTGGACTTGACCACTCATGATTATTTTTTAAGATGCTCCAAGAAGAACCCACTGACTCCTATCTAACCAGATCAAAAGGTCTCACCTTAATGCCTCAGAGAAAGGCAATCCAACTGTGGCCAGCAGTTGAAGTTCTGTCACTATCACGACTCTAGACTGTCCGTGGAAGTAAAAGGCAGGATTCTCTAGAATTTATTCTTCAATAAATTTACTTCATTGGTTTAGTGACCTGAGGTAAAAACACAAATATAAGATACTAAACATATCTATCTATTTATTATAAAATTCATATGGGTAGAGCAATAAAGATTAACACTTACAGAACTGTGTTTTTAGCCTCCAGCGGAATTGATCTGGTTTTTCAGTCTGGGTAACTATACACTCACAGTAACATTCTCACAAAAATTGTCAACAATTTTTCACTAAATTTTAGAATAGATTACCCTGTAACACACAATGCACATAATTTATTTAGCTAATTAAATCTAATGTAAAAGGACACACAAACTAACGAACAAAGGTACAGCGGCTAATCTGACGAAATATAGAAATATAACCACTAAAATTTTAGCTAAGGAACTCAACAAAAAGTCGGTAGGAATTTGCTAAAGACAGATAAGGTTACTACTTTATTATATGGTATCGCCTAACAAGGAAGCGTAAAATAATTATGCCGATGCCGGCACACTTATTATGAAGGATGCAAAAGAAGATGGACGATCAGCCATCAAGATTTTGCGAGATCACTACAAAGGTAAGAGCAAACCGAGAATAATTGCTCTTTATACTAAACTTACTACCCTCTAGAAGGCAGACGGTGAGACAGCAACAGATTATATCATTCGAGCAGAGAAGGCGTCTTCCTCTTGTTGCAACCCGATTATTGCATAATTAATTAACAACAACTAATTATTGATAATCAATTACAACCACTACAGTAATTTGCTGATTAAAATACAACGCAATTGAATTCAAAGGTATTTCTAAACTTATGGCAACACTAGAAACATACGCGCTAAATACAATTAGGCCTACCCTTTGTTTAGTTTCCGCCTAAAGATTGTAATGATAATTTTTACCGGTTAAACGACATTAACGAGTCTGATACAACAGAGTGAAGAGTGCCGATACAGTGCTTGTGATTGTGAACTAAAATTAGATTATAAACTCTCACCAATTATTAATATTAATACCTTTAATGCAGACATAACACCTTCCAATTTATATACAACTTACTATTTACAAAGAAATAAACATTGTCTCTCATGAATTGTCCATAACAACAGCCTAGGATTAACTCCAAACCAATTCCCCAAATCTTCTTAGCTAAAGAATCATTGGGTAAATATATAACTAATAATTATTCTTTCCAAGTTATTTGTATAATATTATTCTTAATAATGCCATATTTATTATACTGAATTGCCATATTAGCTAGTGCCATAAATATACTGATATTTATATGATTATTAGCTAATTAGCTCCAATTAACATTATTAATATAGTTAACTATAATAACAAACTATTATTAGAATTACTATCCTTATTCACAATCAGAGTTACGTTATTCCCATTTTGGAAAAGTAATTACACACCCCAGACTCTTCTTACATCCTGTTTTGCAGGTTTGAAAACATGACCAACCGCCCACATTTGACCAAACTGTATAAGTTGGGATAACTTTTGACAGTATTAAAAAATGTATAACATTTGTTAATACTATTCTTCTAATTCAATGCATATTTAATATATTACATTAAGTTTTACACAACATATTTCAACTTCAGGATTAGGAATTTAATTATTTATTATAATAATTAAAAGGCCATTTGACGAGTAACATTTTGCTCAATTCTCAATTATTGTAATATTAAGTACAAACTATTTTTAATGCTTCTACATTTTCCAAAGTAATTTACTTAAAATTAACTACAATTATTATTAACTATTTATTATGAACATGAAAACTGCCAAATAATAATTCAACTCAACCTAATTAATAAACATTAGAAATAAATATTCATAATTTAACTCATTGTCTTGAGATTAGTTTTAATTATTGCTATTTAACTGGCATAAATCTTAATTCACAATAATTGGTAAATTAGTAAATTATTTCAATTGATTATAATGTAAAGAATATTTTTTTCTTTTTATTTTTTATTGTTATTTTGGCAAATTGTCGAAGGAAATTTAAGTCCAAATTTCTTACTAGATTTATTATTCCAGGGAGCCAGTCTAGGGAGACGCATAGCCAGTCTAGGGAGACGCATAGCCAGTCTAGGCAGACTCAATTCCCAGTCTACGGAGACAGTCATTCCCAGTCTACGGAGACAGTCATTCCCAGTCTACGGAGACAGTCATTTCCAGTCTACGGAGACGGTAACTTCCCAGTCTAGGGAGACGCATAGCTCAGTCTACGGAGACAGTCAATTCCAAGTCTACGCTAGTCTAGAGAGACCAGCACATTCTAGTCTACGGAAACACGACTTAACCTACGGAGAACTCACAAATCTACGGATACTTCGAGTTCCAACTTCCAACCCTAGCATACGGACGCAGCAAACACTAATCTTGGCTACATAGCGATAACCGATTGTTACGCACGAAGGAAGTACCAAAGATTATCACTGCAGCGATACCTCACTCGAGAACTACTCGAACCAAAACTACGGACCAATTTGACTCAAGACATAAGCTGAGTACAATAGGATGAATAAATAGATAAAAATTTACTCTTGTTTGATTGTCACATTTATTAATTCATCATTTATTTATGTATTAATTAGAACTGGAAAAGAAGAAAATAAGAGGATAGGCTATATCTAGATAAGTAATAATCAAGTAAGATAAGTGTGTAGCTTAGAAGTGGATATAATAAAACACTTTCTAAGACTAGAGAAACACATGAGAAAAATCTTACACTCTCTTGAAAGTGCAGGAGAGACAATAAGTGACAGTTTGCTGGAAGCAATGGCTCTAAAAGGACTTCCATCTAGTTATTCGGCATTTGCTACAGTTATTACACAGAAAGACAAGGAGATCAAATTTATGGAATTCAAGAGCGCGCTGAAAAGTTTCGATGAAACTGAAAAGTCACGATGTGAGGCAACATCTTCAGACAACGTCCTGAAAAGTGAGGATAGCCGTGTCAACAGTATTAAGTGCTTCAATTGTGGCAGAATTGGGCATAAGAAATCACAGTGCCGAGTAAATGTGAGGTCAAGTTACTCAGGTAATAATGTAAATAAGAACAATAATCAAAATAAGTGGTGTAGTAATTGCCGCATTAAATCTCACAATACTAATGAATGTAGGAAGAATAGTTTTACCTCTTCTAAAATGAATTCTTGTAATGAAGAAAATAATGATGTTCATAATTTTGTAATGAAAACTGTTGTAACTAATGATAAGGTAAATGCATTTGAGAAGACTAACATTAACTCTTTGCTTGTTGATTGCGGTGCAACCTCGCACATCATTGTAGTGATGCAAATACAGCCATTGTGTATGCATAACTGCTATCACGAACCTATATGACTGTGAGTAAAGTAACATTCAAATTAGTTACCGATCGGCTCGCACGAGATACACACCTTATCTCCAGTCTTAGTTATTGAGACATTTACTTGTGAGCGTTCTAGTGAAGATACACTGTGTAATTACCATTGCTTGACTAATGAATATATTCTCTTTAAAGTGTTAATTACATTAATTTATTACCCTAAATACAGTTAAGCTTGGACCAGAGGCCTGAGATCGGAACCATATTGGCAAGGTGGTTCTAGGGCATGGTACCATGAGTATTTAGTAGAAAGAGATATATTGAGAAAAAGGAATATGAAAATAGTAAACAGAGTAAGATTCTATCACACGTAACCCATATAGTGAAACGTTATAAGGAATAACAGATAACGTCACATTGGTGGCCGTATGGTGCGTGATTAAGTAATTCGAATTTAATGTACGGAAATTCAATTACTAAAGTAAAAGATTGAAAGCTTTGTGTTGGTATTGCCCTGTGACCCGTTTTGGGTACCTCACAGTTGGTTGGAGGCCACTACCATTGACGATGGTCGTAGAGCAGAGAAGATATTTTTTTTAATATTCATTGTCTAATTAAATACGATTGTTTCTAATATTCAAAAGAAATCTGTTTCGTCTGGCAGGGGACCTTTAAAAAAATATGGTACATAACTATGATTTCCAAATATTCTCCCACTGGTATAGTTGTCCATATAACTTTCACGACTATATCAACTCATAGTTGATGATTCTGACAAGTCTGTTTGAATCACACTAGGAATATAAGATATTGAAAATGGAGAAAGATTGAATAAAAAGACCAGCTAAAGTAAGATTTAATAAGTGTTGATAAATATTAAGATCCTATCCAATTATCTCGTTTGAAACCAAAGATTGAAGCCATAATTCTCCATTCGTTTATATCTAAGTTAGATTTGATAAGCATTGATTCAAAAATAAGTTTTTATCCATTGTGATAAATAAACATCCGATATTAGTTTTAATTCTTCTTTCGTTGCTTTTTTGCTTTTATCGGAGGCCTGTGGACTCCATGCTCAGCAATGAAAGGAGTTTCTTCTGCGGACAAAAACTCATCGTTCTCTATCTCCACAGCTGCTCTTGTCACTCTTTCCATCTCTCGGGATCTCTTTCTATTTGACCTTTCATTCATAGCACTTCCTCTACCTCCTTCACCTATACCTCTTTTGTAATTAGTAATTGAAGCAGATTGACTGATGGCAATGGATATGTTAGTCAATACAGCATCTAGTAAGGAGACATTCTTTCTAGAAAATGAATGCAGGGTTGAGTGCCCAACTTCAGCAAGATTGCTGTTTGGTGTATCAGCAGGTTTGAAGGCTCTAAAGATGTGTGACTTCCGCTTCATCCACCATTCGAACCAATAATGAAGCTTTGACTTTCTTATGATTTTCTCCACTTTCTTGCATTTTTCCGAAAACGATGCCACAGTTTCAGCAGTCAACATTTCGTGACACAATGAAATGAACTGGGTTGGGTTTTGCAGAACTTTGGAGTGTCTATGAACACACTGTTTGAAATGAAACTCGCATGAGAATGTCTTGCTAATGAATTCTTCACCAAAAACATTCCTGATAGCTTGCCAGTTGGCATGATTTTCATCAACAATAAACCCTTTTGGTGAAAAGCAATAATTTGCAACTCCAGAACTTTCAATCACCATTTGCTTAAAAATATCCAAGAACAGCGTAATTGTTTCTGTATTCTCTCTTTCAGCAATCATAGTCGCAAGACACATCATTTGCCTTAAAACTGGATGATATATCCAGCATGTGAGTGTTTTGAAATTTTTACACTGATTGTGTTTAGCATCAAAGTATATGTATTCGTAACTTAAAAGGGAATTTGAATCACAGTTAGCAGAACGTGCCAGTTCAGCCATATGAATGGAGCTCATGAAAATATAAGTTGGTTGATCATTGATAGCTTTCAAATTCAACCTGTATATCATGAATTTATCTTTAGTTTTGATTTTTTCTCTTAATTCCGTCACAGCCATGAAGTTGTCCCCATGTGGTAACTGTTGGTCTTTTAATAATTCCCTTGAACTGTGAA
The DNA here is from genome assembly GCA_947561585.1 of Caprella mutica. Taxonomy (NCBI): domain Eukaryota; kingdom Metazoa; phylum Arthropoda; class Malacostraca; order Amphipoda; family Caprellidae; genus Caprella; species Caprella mutica. Next base: position 58,356 of record CANNZV010001159.1, on the reverse strand, counting down.
TTTTTCGCTTATTAGCAAGTAGTGAAGCTTCCTCTTCAATCTTTTTCCAATCAATTACAGGTTTCTTCAATTCTTCACTCATTTTCAAATTTATAAGAGAATTTGGGGTGCTATTTGGATTTGATCTCACTAATTCCATGTAATAATTGTTCCTGCAAGCTTTCTTGTCTACTGCAGTGCAGATATGATCACCATTATGCATGATAAATACTTCAGATGAATCAGGAATCCACTCCCATATTTTTACAGCTGAACAAGGAGTACATTTGGCAACAGTATTGCAAGATCTGCAGAGATGATTCCCTTTATAGACTTTGAACTGTACACAATTTTCTTCTCCGAATTCCCTTAAGAATGGACATTCATTATTAGCACAAAATTTACGGCCAGAGCATCTCGCAGTCCTTCTCATTCCTTTCCAATTTGACCGACTGCTTGTACAATACCTTTTCCATTTTCTACCATCAGAGCATTTTTCTTTGAATCCTTTTTTATCATCAAGGGATATCTTATAGTAGCATAGTCCATCGATATCGAATGGTAGAGAGCAGACTTCTTCAAGATGAACATCTTTCCAGATAGAAAAACAGAAGTCACTCCTCAAATTTTCTCTTTCAGGAGATGAATCTGTAAGTGTAGGGAGATTTTGATTAGAGATACTGATCTTTGAAACGCATAGATCAATATTAAATACTACTAATTTACCATGATCAGATATGTAGTTTCTTTCGTCATATTCATTAGTTCCATCTGACTCAGAATGTTCAGCAACTGAAAGTAAATGTGTATTCAATACTGGTAGTTATATATATGTTTTTTTAAATGTGAAAAAAATTAAGTTACATTCAGAATACAATAGCTAGTCAGTTCATTCTCCATTATTTGAAGAGTAGAATTTTCTGACTATGATATTACATTTCCCATGAATTTTGTTGAATCCTGATTTTAATTGTTAAAATTTTTAGGTCATATTGGGTTAACATTAGAATCATAGCTACATTGCTATAGAAATGGAATAGATTTCAAATTTATATGCAAAATTTCTCACCAATATCAAGATCCAAAGCCGAATCATTTATAGTAGCCCTAGCATCAACTCTATCTTGAATATCTGGGAGGACGGAAGATGGTCCAGCACTGTACAGGTCATCAGTAGGCAAGACAGAGGATGGTACAGCACTAGATAGTTCAATAGTAGGTAGAACATCGGATGGTTCAGCAATGGACAAGACAACAGACGGTTCAGCACTGGACAAGACAACAGACGGTTCAGCACTGGACAAGACAACAGTAGGAGGCCAATCAAAACGTCCAGCAGCAACCGACTCATTAAAGCTCTGCTGTATAATCCTGTATTCTGAATCGTCAATTAAATCACTGATTGATTCATTAAGGGGATTCCACTCAGTGATTTCAAGAACTGAAAAATTAAGATATATAATTTTATTAATTTTTATTGCAATCCAGTCAATCTACATGTCAAATAGCTATCAGGGCTGTGTAGTCGAAGGCAGAGTAAAAATTATTACAGACTCCAAAAATTATCATGATTTATGTAAATGAAAAATTACTATAAATCAAGAATTTTTATTTTGTTTTATATCACAATAAATTCAACACACTTGGATGATTTAACAAAATACTTGCTTGAAATATAGAGGCTATAACACCTATATATTATCATAAAATTGTTTGTTGGAGTGAGAGTTGAGGAGTCTGTTATTTATTATACTGGAATGTTGAGTCTAATATTTATGATTCCGACTCCACAGTCCTGATAACTATTTGTATTTTGTACTTTTACATACCAATGGATCTTGATTTCACGTTATCTTCTTCAACCGAAGCAATGGAGACAGATTCATCTTTACTAGTGATACTTCTATCATTCTTCAGAACGTTTAAAGCTTCACCAGTAGAAATTCTCTTCAATGGGTTGAAAGCACAGCATTTTTCAAACAATTTTTTTATTAATGCCCATTCATTGTAATGCTTATCTTTATATTTTTCACTCAGCTGAGGCATACAGTTCTTCTCATAGCTATCAAATATAACGTTCTCAGCTGAGACTCCCTCCTGCATCTCTATTTCCCAAGAAAATGGATACCTGGCATCTGGACTGAGCAGGTGAAACAAAACCAGTCTAAATGACCAGATATCTATTTTCTTGAGAATTTCTATAGAGCAAGGGAGATTCACTTTCTTCAATAATACTTCTGGGGAAGTATATGCCAAAGTTCCACGTTGCAGGTTACTAGTGAAGCTTTTCAGTGCGGAGAAGGTTTGCAGTTGTTTAGATTTTCCTTCACCAAAGTCGCACAGCTTACACTTTACAGGTTCTCTCTTCCATAAATCCAACTTATTCATGATAGTGTCAGAGAAATGGATATTTGAGACCAAGATATTCTGTGGCTTCAGGTCTCTGTGAACCATAGAATTTTGGTGAAGGAAATTTAATGCCTCTATAGTTTGAACAGCAATATAATATGTGACATGCTCAAAGCCTTGGAAGTTAGATATATCATCAAAGCTACTGAGTAGTTCTTTGAGCGTGCTCACATCCATATGGTCGATTTCTATAAACTTGAATGAAAAAGACATATATTCCAAAAGCATACAATTCTCATCAATACTATAGGCATATATATCAATAATGTTTGGGTGTTCTAAGCATCTATGTAATAACTTAGCTTCTTTTCTGAACAATGATATTTCATATTTAGTGTGTTCACTATTCTTAAGTTCTTTTATTGCAAAATTCTTAGAGTTTTTCCCCACTTTATAAATTTTGCCAAATCCGCCATCTCCAATCAAGGACTGAATGTCATAATCAGATTTTTTGAAAGAATCTAAACCTTCCACCAATTTAATGATAGAAATGTTTGAAACTTTTTTAATTGGAATTTTAAATGGATTCATGATCTGAAAATGTAAGAGAATATAAATAGTTACTCAGGTAAATCAATCAGTAGGACAGTGTCACTAAATTTAATAAGTTTTTTTTATGATTATTCCCTCTGTATTTTCTGATAATAATAGGTCAAATTCTGTGAAATCTCAGCAACACTAGTGAAATAGTTATCCACTCATTTGTCTGCCATGTCTGGTTAAATCACACAGGGAGGTGGCTATATGCCTACTTTTAATTAAGACTATTCTTTGGTGTTATGGGCCCTTATTGGTGATCTTTACTTTTTGGAAGTAGAGGTATTGGCTACAATCAAAATCAGACATCATCACCGATACTTGCAGATACTTTAAAAATTAAAATAGTTTAAAAAAATCAATATTCTGTCTACACAATCATAATTTATCCACAGAAAATTCCAAAGAATTAATTTCTTTTATATTTATAGCTATTAGAGAGATAGAGCTATCAATGTAACTGGCCAAATATTTTTTTTTTTGTGATACTAATTTTTATTCAAAATTAAGAGCAAGAAATCGACCATATTAGAAAAAAAAATTAATTTTGCCATTCTGCTGGCTAAAGGCTTCAATATTTAACCTAATAATCTGTAAGATTATGCTTTCACTAGCTTACATACAGGAGAATATATTAATGGGATATGTGAGTCAAAAATATTTTAACATTTTATGCAACTTGGTATAAAATTGAAACTTTTATGTGCTTATACCAATTCAATTATATTCCAGAAAAACAAATAAATGGTAGGTACTTAAGTAAGTAATCTGGTATTTTGAGCACATTTGTTCACATATTCTAAACCAAAGTGTAAGTTATTAACCGTGGGCTTTTTCCTGTGGGTATTACTCCAGAAACCCTAAATACTAATATATATGGGATATAGCTATAATTAGTAATTACCTATTTCTGATTGGGAAAGTTTGTGGAGACAGAAAATCAAGAGGGGCAATGGTTGTAGCTTACCCTGGATAGGGAATGCAATGATAACAATCCAGTGGAATAGGAAAGTCAACACTCTTGTCATCATCGTGAGGATATGGAACCAGGACCACTGTAATCACAAACTTGAAAAGATATGATCATGATGATGATGTGTTATCACTACTTCACTTGAACAATTACTTTTACAATTTAATGATTAGGTAGACTTGTAAGAGGCCCCTGGCCCCAAGCTGTGGAAAATTCGGACAGCCCTTATTTACTCATGATATACACAAGATCATCCAACATGATATGAAAAAAGAATGCTTAACAAATTGGTAAAAAACACTTTGGAAGATTTTAAAAATCAACTGAAATTTTGACAAAGGATAAAAAGTGATCATCTCCTGAATTTGATATAACCCCAACTAACACTTCATCAAATTTATCATAACTCATCTTCCTTTCGAAAAATCACTCAATTTTTTTTTTTGGTAATCAATGGTACACTTAAAGTATATTCTCACATAATAAGGTGGATATAATTTTTCATTCAACTATGTTATTGGGTATGACATTTTAATAATTATCCCTTTCTGCCACATATGAGCTTTGCAAAACTGAGTGAAAACAGACTATATTTAAAGTGCCATATTACACTTGAATGAAAGATTCTATTCATCATATTACAAGAGAAAATACTCAAAGAATTTCTAAGATTAGCTACTGTGAAATTTTAGGAATGATTAGTTGAAAGGAAGATGAGGTATTATCAATTGGTGGATGTTTACAATTACAGTGTATGACCAATGATAACTAATATCAGATTTAATCCAATTTGTAACAACCAGTGATATCTTCTGTTATATAATAAAAAGGACTAAATTCTTTCAGCAATTGATTTAAGTATTTGACACTTAACAATAGCAAATTTTCAAGATGTTCAATTTTGAGCCCATTATTTTAAAACTTTTTTAAGGTAAATGTGATAAGGTATTGAAGTTTGATGAACTTTCATGATGTTTAGAGTGTTATTACTAACATGTTAAGCATTATTTGTAAATCTAGTTTTTTATTTCTAATTTTAAATGAGGGGTGTCCTGATTCACCTCAGTTTGGGCCTTGGGGTAGGCCAGATTCACCGTGCACAACTTTTATTAACTAATAATAGAGAATCCAAATTTGAATAACTAATCCCAGAAACTTAGATGCACCTAATACCAATCACAGTAAATCACTGGGTGTACTGAGTAGAATGTAAATAAAAAATATTGCAATTGGCACAGGACACAAGATTTATCCTTATTTTTTACATTGAATGAATTAGCTAGGTTAGCCTAGATATAGCCGTATACCAGACTGTATTTGGTGCACAAAATTCCACTGACTTTTTATAAAAGCAGAAAAAATCCACCAAGATTTTATCAATATCTTTGCTAATCCACCAGTTTTTCCACTGAAAATTAATGGTAACATAGGGATAAATCGCTAAAATTCTTCTAAAGTTGCTAGAATATCATTCACAGAGGTGAAAAATTCCCACCGACATGTCGGTGGGATAATGGGATTTACCATCAAATAGAATCTGGGTAAATTTGTGCTTTAGGTCCCCCACCGATTTTCAATATTTTGACACTTAATATAGGTAAAAGGAGCCATTTTAAAATGTTTTTCATGAATACCATTTGTTGTGCAATCGCTTAGTTTGAGATACTTTTAAATTAAGTTTCCAATAGGTTAGGTTAAGTTTGGGGCAGTATTTGCCCCAATATTTCAGATATAGCATCACAAATACGTATATCACAAATATGTATATGAGGGGGCAAGCCGTCCCCCGAACCCCCCCTGCCAGGTCATTAAACAATCATTATGTGTGCAGTACAACAAACTAGCAGATACAGTGAACTACATAAACGGTTTTATGGAACCAAGATTTCATGTCACAATAATCTGAAAGGCGGAAAATCTTAGTGATCTACAAACATAATGTTATTCCTACCAAAAATTTAATTGCGCTTATATCTCGAAAACAAAGCATTTCCACAACAAATGGTATTATTGAAAAACGTCATAAAATGACTCCTTTTGCCAATATTAAGTGTCAAAATTTCGGAAATCGGTGGGGGACTTAAAGCACAAATTTACCACAATCTGGGCCGTATGGGTAAACCCCAGGCTACATAACTCTCAGATATTCCAATTTAAAATCATACAGAGTTTGCAGTTGTTTCAGGCTTTCAGCTGCCAATTCTTAATATATCTTAGCTAAATAAATGGCAACATAGGAATGATACAAAAACTCCCTTAGAGATTCTCATTTTTCCCAAATAACTTGGTCTCAGATTTGTTTCAAAGAATCATGGGAAAAGGTTCAATATTCTGCATACTTGGGTTTAACTAGCTCGTTTAAATGTAGCTAATATCACAGTTCCAATTAGGTAATTTATTACTTAATTATGAAGTCTACAGATCTCCAGACTCCAACAGACAACAGTCTAACAGAGTACCTAATCAAATTAAATCAATTCATCAGAAAACACCTAATTAGTACCTACAGTAAACAACCTAACCTACTACAACCTAGCTATCAAGAGTGGTCAAAGGGTTGAATTCAAGATGATGGGTCCAGTAGAGTACCTAGGCTATAGCTAGCTCAGTTGCTAACTAGGTTCATACCTAAATTCAGAAATAATTACTAAGTAGGCTGTAACCAATAGGACTATTTAGTATTTACCGAATGGCTGCAATCATTCAATGCCAATGGCATACCAAATTGCAACAAATGGTACCAAATGGAACCTAATGGTACCTTTCAGTTAATGAAGAATATCGTTAATTAATTGTATAGTTGACCCCAGTCTGCAGAACATGGGACATTGGTAATATTTTCTGTGCGACTGCGAACAATCCTTAATATCCTCCTATATTCACATGTATTTTACTGAGAACAGAAGCCAAAATGGAGAATATCTTGGAGAACACTCTACCAGTTCCTGCAGTTGACCTAATCCTAACAAAATATTACATAATTAAATATGCTGGGGTCCATTATAACAAATATTAGCAATTGTTTAATTTTACCCGCACCCTTTTCTCAACCTCTTAGGTACAGTGTAATCCTATTCAAGACTTATAGACTAGGCCAGGGTCTCGCAGGTAAATTGCAGCCCTTTTAATTTTAATTGCGGCTCTATCAAGAGAGTCTAAAACATTCTGAACCGAAATTACATTAAAATGACATAGCATCAAAAGAAGCGTAGGCATGCTACAATTAATTAATTTAAGTTTTTAACGTGTGTTTCGAAGCTATGATGTTTCTGTTGTAATGTTGTTGAAGGCAGAAGTTAGTTAGTGTGACGCCAGACTGCAGGAACTGGTAAACTGTTCTCCAAAAAATGCTCTATTTTGGCTTCTGTTCTCAGTCTCTCAGACCTCAATAAAATTCATGTAAATATAGGAGAAAATTAAAGATTTTTTGAACAGAAAACATTAAAAATGTCCCATATTCTGTTACCAGTCTGTATTTGGTGCATAAAATTCCACTGACTTTTTCAAAAAGCTGAAGAAATTCCACCATAAATTTCCAGTAATTTGGCTAATCCACCAACATTTTGCTCATTTTTCCACTGAAAATTAATGGTAACATAGGAATAAATAGCTAAAAATCCACCGACTTTGCCAGAATATAATTTTCAAAGGGAAAAAATTCCACAGACAAGTCAGTGGAATTTACCATGAAATACAGACTGGGATCATATCTGCCCCTATTCGGCTAAAATTGCTAAAAATAACTTCCACTTGCACTTCCAAGTTATTTTAAGCCAAATAGAGACGGGTAAGATCAAGATTGAAGATTCAATCAAGGGTAGGTCCGTATGACTCCATTCGGACCAGGTCGGTATTCCATTCGCTGCCCGCCATGTTTTAAAGTGTGGCAGGAAAGTCGCCAGATTAGTGAGAAATTAGATCCAGGTTGCCACAGCCCCACATTTCAGACCGTATTTGGTGCTCACTGCTCAGAATCCCACTGACTTCACCAAAATGATGGCAAAATCCACCATAAAATAAGGCTAATTTACAGCATTTTCATGATTTCGCTGCCGAAAATTAATGGTAACATAGGGATTAATTGCATTCGGTAAATAGAAGTTATTTTTAGTCGACCTGTAGGATGATAGGATTCATAGGATGATGATCAAGGGTAAGACTCACTTCTGTATTCCATTCGGTACATTAACATAGTCATTAAGTCATACCCGTAGGCCGTAACCGGCCGTAAGAAGCTTCCTACGTACTCCTTTCCCTTTAAAAAAAAAGGCAATGATGGATTGGATTAGATTTTCCTTCAAATTTTGGCTTACAAATTTGCTTACTGGTTTATTCTTATATTTACATAGGTAATAATATCTTTTTTAGTTAGGCCTAGCTAGGTAACTACCTACCTATTCCTACCAACGTAGCGGTCTAGTTAGGTAGCTATCTAGGTAATTAGCCTAGCGCACTCCATCAAATAGTTAATGTGATTTTGAGCATTCATGGCGCACGGCAGATATTACATCTTTTGCCAGTGTGGTAATAAATTAGATTCCAGTGTGGTAATAAATTAGGTAGGTAGGTGGGTGGTACCCACTGGCCAAGTAATAAAGCATGTCCAAACTCGCCATTTTGATGGCGAGTTTGTGAGAGTTATTTTGAGCCCTTCAATTGCAAATGGCGAGTTTTATCTAATTTTCTCCTATGCTACAATGTTATTTTGGAGAGAATTAATGATAATTTGATCATTTTGGAGAGAATTTGTTGAAATTTGGAGAGAGCTGGAGAGACAAATGGCGAGTTTATGAGACATACTATTTTACTTGGCCCACTGGGTAGCTACTTAGTACTTACTAGAACTAGGTAGGTAGATACCTAGGTTCTTAACGTAAGCCTATACCTAGCTAGGTAGTAAGTAGTAACTAGTAAGGAAGTGACAGGTACCTAGAAAATACGCAGAAATTAATACAGTTCTATATTTTTAATTTTTAATGGCTCCAACTTCTGATTTTTAACAAGGCAAGTAGTAGCTACCTAACTACTTTCACTGGTTAAGGCTCGTTTACACGAGGCTAGTTTACTCGCTACAAGCTGGCGAGTTTACAAGCTTCTAGTGAACTCGCCTTGTGTCATCATGTTGGCTAGTTGAAAAGAGTATGGGTCATCATCACTATCTCACTGATACGTATCTAAAAGCTGAGCGGCGCACACCAGAACGGCGCACCACTGTACATTCTATTAGATAGGTACCTAATTCTAATTGTCGTATCAAATTCATGTCTGACGCCTGACGGTACCTGAATCCAATGTTTATACCATACAGTTTAATTATTCGATTGAGATGTTTAATTTGGAATAGAAAATAAAATTCATCATAGAAAACTGTATTTGTAATTTGTCATTAAACAATCATGAAGTGTGCAGAACAACAAACTAGCAGATACAACACACTACATAACAGTTTTTCACATTGAGGTCATTAATAGAAAGTACAGTGGTGCGCCGTATTGTAGTGCGCCGTAATGTGGTGCGCCGCTCAGCTTTTAGATACTTATGATCTCACTCGCCAGCTTGTAAACTCGCCAGCTAGCAGCGTGTAAACTAGCCTCGTGTAAACGAGCCCATGGTTACTTATCTTTCTTTCTAGTTTAGTTTCATAAGGATATCTGTCCTGACAGAGACAATGAGCCTATAGGTAGTTGCTTAGTTAGGTAATAACATTATTTCCACACGTAAACCTAACCAGTAGGTACCTACTTCTATTAACTAAACTGAACAATGAAATGAAACGCATTAAATTTTTTTTCTGGTCAAAATTAACATTATGGGAATTACGTAATCGAAGGAAAAAAATCCCACGCACAATTCCCACTCGCAATATTTTTTACTCTCACTCGCAACTCATCACTTGCACTTGCGGAACACTCAATTTGAGCAGGCCGAGCACTTAACCCATTTTTCCTTTGGCCTGCTGTTGCTGAATGGCTCATCACAAACAACGCAGTGTTCATCTGTTGATGATTGCTTTTTAGTTAATTTCAGCTTTCTGGCAGACTTCGTTTTAGTTTTCCTGATGACATTTATTCTTACAGAGTTTTCCAAGGAAGTCTTTTCTGGAGTTGAAGTTAGAACTTTGGCTGTCTCAGATAATCTTTTCCTTTCTTGAGAAGTTTTCGGAAGTGGGACGAGTTGTTTGATCGAGGATTGAATGTCCAGATCATTGTTAGCTGGTGTATTTGATGTTGAAGGAAGACTTATGATACCAGAGTTATCTTGTTGAACCGAATGCAAAAATATATTAAGGGAGATATTTTCTTCAGCTTCATTTCCATCAATAGTTGGTAGGTTAATTTCTTCTTGAGTACTAATGCCAATCTCTTCTTGTGTACTGTTATTGGCACTCATATTTGCCAGTACAGCAGGGGTTTCGACCTCATCAGTAACTAATGACGGAGCAAAATCTTCATCTGTGAAAATATCGCTATCATATGGCCAAAGTCCACATGTTTTGAAACCATTCACTGCTGTTGCAGCAACAGCAGTTCGAAGGAATGCTTGTGAGAAAATTCCAGCAATATCGTGTATTGTCATTCTCTTGCCTGGGTTACTTAAAGGTCCTCTCCAGGCTCCGGAAAAAAATTGAGTTTATTACATAATATTGTAGAATTAAGGTCTACGATCATTATTCCGTAAACCGCATACAATTCAGTTCAGTATATATTTTATTATTTGATTTTAAAGTTTTTTATTACTCTGTGAGTAACAATCGAGCGAATCTCCAACCTGACGCTGAGAAAGAAGATTGTACACTCTTTGTTTTGATTTCAAATTTAAATTTTTAAACAAACAATGCGTTTTTGGCCTTCTTTTGAGATATTAATTGTTTCTAAAAGTAAATAATAGTTTCTTTATTAAGTTTATCCAAATTTAAACCTTTAAATGAATAATAAATAGATTTATTAAACCAAATACCTAGTTGACAATCAAAACAAATGGTGTACATTCTTCTTCTTCAGACTGAAAATTAGAAAGTCGGAAGTAAAATAGGTTTTGTAGAGTTTGGATTATAAAAATCTTTAAAAGCATATAAAATTAAAAATATGCTATCAAATTTCATGGGGTTTGCAGTAAAATGATGAGAAACATTAGCCTCGTTGATTTAAGCAATAAAAATATTTGCTTGGAGGGGACCTTTAAAAGCCAGTGATCACAACTTCTATTGTAAGCTGTTTTCAATGGCTTGAAATAGGTTCGGTCAAGAGGCTGCATCTTATGATCGTGCAATGTAGAGGAAGTGTCAGCATATCGATGCCATTATCTCTTCAATAGTTGATTGCATTTAATGACTTATAGCTATGATGACCATCTAGAATAAGAAGACATTTCTTTTCTTTAGTGCAGTGGACATTGTCAACAAAATGTTTAAGCCATTTAATAAATATATCATCATTGGTCCAGCCAGAGTCACTCACATCTCCAATCGCACCTGGTGGTGCATCTTTCATCAAAGACGTCCTTAGAGTTTTTCTATGAAAGATGAACATTTGTGGAATGTAAGAACCTGATGCACCCATGGCACATATTACTGTTACTAGCTGTCCTCTCTCAGCACTTGTTGCTCTACTAACATTACTGTTTCCTTTTTCTGCAATAATTCTATGTGGTTTCTGCACAGTTGTGACGCCTGTTTCATCCATGTTGAATACATCGTTGACTCCGAAATTAAATTTCTCTAGTAGCTCTTTATAAACTTGAAAGAAATACATGACTTTTGGTCTGTTAAACCCGACCATTCTTGAAATACTAGTGGCCTGAGGCGTTCGTAAACTCAAATTATGTCTCTTCATGAATGAACGCAACCAATCTTCTCCAGCCGTTTTCTTTTCTTTGTTAAATGGATGATTAATCTTATGCTCTTCAGCAATATCAAAAGCGAGTTTTCTAACATCAGTTGAAGTTAGCCCATACATTCTGCGTGACATTTCGCGGACGTGAGATGCTATAGCATTCTCCACATTAGCTGGGAGACCAGTAACAAATCTACCTAGTTTAGGAGTACCAGGTCTAGAGACCTTGGCATCACGATGACGGCGAAGAGTTCTTGCTGGAATAGTATATTTCTTACTAGTTCCTATGAGTAATTCTCCTTCTTTCAGCTTCTCCAATGCTTCACGAAGTTTTTCTTCCCCGTAAGAACATTGATTTAGTTTCTTTTTGTAGTTGCGTACCATTTTCAAGTCCTGAAAGTAAACATAATATGTAGAGAAACGTTTCCCGAATCATCTGAAATAGTATTTAATTTGCCAGGGCAAAGCGCCTACTCTAGGCTCTTTGCCCCACTCAGGATAGGCGCTTTGCCTCAACCGTAATGTTTCAGCAAAATCACGGTTATAACAAAACAAACATGAATATTTTCATATATTTAGTCTCAAAAGGCTGATAAATAGTTGCACTACCGATCGAAATCATATTCAGATTAATATATGGTAAGTAAAAGGCTGTGCACAAGTTTTAAAAAGCATAAATACTTAGTTTGAGAGCACAAAATTAGTTTATCACGCATAATACACCTCACACACTTACCTCAATGACAGCTGAGCTTGAACTGACGCTTACCCAACTAAGGAGTTGCCAGATACCGCAAGATGCAAGTTATAACTGCTAATTCGTCGACCACAACGATTTAAAAAGTTGGCAGAGTGGGCGCGTTGCCCCAGTCTACCCTACTTACCTATTACGTAGTATTTATCAGTACCCACTTATATAGTTACCTACATTACTGTTTGTCAATACCTACCTAGTTACCTACTGGTGTTTATATGCGCAATTCCTACCCAGTTGCCAACATCTGCTTATCAATACCTAATTAGTTACTTTCTTGTGTTTAACATTGCCTACATAGTTGCCTACAACTGTATATAAATACCAGTCTAGGTCCTAGTTACCTACTAGTATTCATCAATACCTACCTAGTTACCTACAAGTTACAACTGTTTGTCAATACCTACCTAGTTATCAACTAGTGTTTATCAATGCTTATCTAGTTACCTATAACTGTTTGCCAATACCTACCTACCTAGTATACCTACTAGGTAGTGTTCAACAATCCGTACCTACTTACCTACTACCTAGTATTATTCATCAATGCCTATCTAGATACCTACATCTGTTTATGAATACCTACCTAGTTATGATACGTATATAAAGCTTGAGATAGATATACCTTTTTGGTATAACTTTTTCCCGCGTGGGACAGAGAGGGACATCCCACGTGGGACAGACGTGTGACAGAGAGGGACATCCCGCGAGGGACAGAGAGGGACATCCCGCGTGGGACAGAGAGGGACATCCTGCGTACTTTTTCCCGCGTAAAAACAGACGAGGGACATCCCGCGTGGGACAGACGTAGGACAGAGAGGGACATCCCGCGTGGGACAGAGAGGGACTTTCTACGTGGGACAGAGAAGGATATCCCGCGTGGGACAGAGAGGGACATCCCACGTGGGACAAAGAGGGACATCCCGCGTGGGACAAAGAGGGATATCTCACGTGGGACAGAGAGGTACATCCCGCGTGGGAAAAACGTGGGATGTGAGTGAGATTTAAGACGTGGGACAGACGAGGGACATCCCGCTTGTGTAAGACGTGGGACGTGAGTGGGATTTCAGACGTTGGAAAGACATGGGATTTCAGACGTCTGGAGACGTCTGAAATCCCCCGTCCCTCTCTGTCCCTCGCTAGCGAGGGATGTCCCCCTTAGTCCCACGCGGGACAGAGAGGATATGGTTAGCTGGGAAGCAAATATTTTTATTGCCTTATTCAACGAGGCTAATGTTTCTTATCATTTTGCTGCAAACCGCATCGAATTCGGTAACATATTTTTAATTTTATATGCTTTTAAAGATTTTTATAATCAAAACTCTACAAAACCTATTTTACTTCCGACTTACTAATTTAAGAATTTTTCAGCCTGAAGAAAGAGAATGTACACCATTTGTTTTGATTGTCAACTAGGTATTAGGTTCTTTAAATCCATTTAATATTCGTGTAAAGGTATGAAATTGATTGAACTTAGAATAGAAATGTTTATACACTTCTGGAAACAATTAATATCTATAATAAAGGCCGAAAAAGTATGGTTTGTTTATAAAATTGAAATTTGTAATCACAACAAAGCGTATACAATCTTCTTCTTGAGCATCAGATTAGTGATTCGCTCAATTGTTGCTCGCAGAGTATTAAAAAACTTTAAAAGCAAATTATAAAATATATACTGAACCGAATTGTATGCGGTTTGCAGAATAATGATCGTAGACCTTAGTTCTATAATATTATGTTATAAACAAATTTTTTTCCGGGTCCTGGAGAGGACCTTTAAAAACAAATTATAAAATATATACTGAACCGAATTGTATGCAGTTTGCAGAATAATGATCGTAGACCTTAGTTCTATAATATTATGTTATAAACAAATTTTTTTCCCGGAGCCTGGAGAGGACCTTTAAAAACAAATTATAAAATATATACTGAACCGAATTGTATGCAGTTTGCAGAATAATGATCGTAGACCTTAGTTCTATAATATTATGTTATAAACTCATTTTTTTCCCGGAGCCTGGAGAGTACCTTTAAACCAAATACCTAGTTGACAATCAAAACAAATGGTGTACATTCTTTTTCTTCAGACTGAAAATTAGAAAGTCGGAAGTAAAGTAGGTTTTGTAGAGTTTGGATTATAAAAATCTTTTAGAGCATATAAAATTTAAAATATGCTATCAAATTTTATGGAGTTTGCAGTAAAATGATAAGAAACATTAGTCTCGTTTATTTAAGCAATACAAAATTTGCTTGGAGGGGACTTTTAATAATTGTTCTTGTATAATGACAACAATAATGAATGAAATGTTGTTTTTATCAGGAAAACAGTTTTAATCAATTTTCAATAAATAATATCAAACTGTGGAAATTGGATTAGCTTCATGTATATTATTGTGTTTAGGCGGTGTGTTTAGTTAATATGATAGATAAATATTAGTTATTAGATGATAAGGTACTGTATTTCCAGAGAAAATAAGGTTTTTATTAGTTAACATTAGTCCACCTTGATCTTCTTTTTCGCTTTTTGTCTCTTGTTAATACAACCAAACACAGTGCTACCCTTTCGCTATAATCAGAGAAGGACACACTGCAATTGGCGAACGGCTGCAATGGCTGTACGTGTAAAAGCGCATCAGTAATCACTCACGCTCATTGCTTGTATGGGCGGGGTCTAAAATTTCTCATAGGGAATGAATGCGGAGAAAAGAGTGTACGTGTAAAACGGCCTTTAGTCTCACTATATAGATATTACAATATTGTTGACCTGTGAAAAAAGGGAAAACCTACGAATATTTTTCTGAACAGCTGGAGGTTCAAGGTTAGTGTTAAACGGTAAAAGTAATTACGTATATTCATCTAATTTCTTTTTCCCGTAATTTTTAGCTTGTAAATCTACTACCAAATTTTCATTTTTATTTTGTGCAGGTAACTTTTAAGAAATTTCTTTCTTGGTAGCAAAGAATTTATAAACCTGCATGAGCTCTATCATGAAGCTGTAGGATGTGAATAGAATAGAAGGGGGTTCCCTTTGGCCTCGAACTGTTGTAATTTTGGTTAATAGTTGTCTTTTTTCATTCTTATTATGTTTATCTTTTTATGCCACTTGCAGTTTTAGAGGATAGCACTAGGCTTATGCTATCAAACTACAAGGTCTTCGACTTTTTTTGTTTGTTAGGCTTGTAGGGTTAATTTACTATCCCCTTTTCATTCTAATCTTCTATCCGTTAGTGCAGCCTCTGGACCTTAAATTAGGTTCATTTTATTCTTTTTTAAGTGAATGCATTCTCGGAGTAGTTCTGACTGCTTACGGAGTTCCGTTCTCACTGCTTCTTCCAGTTCCTTGTATTTAATTTCCTTTTGAAGTCTGCGATATGGCCTTTGGCTCCAAAGAAAACGTTAAACCCCTAATTAAATTAACCCTAATTAAATTAGCAGTTACTGTAATTAACAGTAACTTTATACTAAAAAAACTATCATAAATTCATAATAGTAAATATGTAAGATATTCATGTTGCATTTATGAGAGTTTTTACGAATCACACTATGTAACAGTTATGAATTGAAGGAAGAGGATTTTTCTATACGAACAGATTCAAATTGGATCGCAAAGGTAGTGCAGAGAATTGTCGCTACGACAGCGCTCAATGACTCTGTCAGCTACAAATCGTGGCGAATAAATCTATTGGCTTATTCGTCGTGTCTATAAATTCTCATATTTATTCATTGTAATATAATAGTATAGCGAGTTTCATTAGGAATAATAAAGTATTTTAGAAGTACAGGCAAGCCTCGCTTTAAGTACAACTCACTTTTATTAAAATTGGTCCTTATTTCGAGTCATGATTCGAAATAAGAACCGTTCGTAGACATAGAAAACGGAGACAATTTTCTGTGATTATTTCACGGTAACTAAAAAAACATCAAAATTATAATCCAGATGTGGTCATTAGAAGCAATTGGTTCTGAAATTCAATATGTCGCATTTTAGGTTGAGTTCCGTGTTATCGCACGGTTCCATATTTTCGAACACGTAAAAATCTTTATACAATAATCATTATTTAATTTCAATTGGTATCCATGATACCAATTAGAATAGAAGTTAGATAATAATTATAATATTTTCTTTTCTGACGTGTCCGAAATTTTAGAAACAATCAAAAACTTGGAACTTAGTAACAAAGATATTATACAACAATATCTTTGTTAAAATTGCGGTTTGTTTAATGTAGCACAATAATTATAGAAATTAAGGTATCTATTAATTACTCCCTCACCTATACTGAGTGAGAGTTAAGCAATGGATGGATTTTAAAACATTTAATAAATGCACAACTTTAAACTTTTCCATCACAGTCACAAACAATGAAAGAGTGTATATTATTATTAATATGCTTACATGCGTAGAACTCTAATAAATTAATAACTCTAAAAGAAATTTTCTTTCTATAACTCATAGAAAATGAGATATATATATATATATTCGAGGAGTGACAATTATAAATTTCTTGTTACTTTTATTCACTTTAGCTACCGTTTGGTAGGAACGAAACTGAGTCGTGATTTGGTAACTAAAGCGGGGGATGCCTGTATTCATGATATTTATTCTCAAAATTCACTCTCCTATAGATCTTAAAGAAAAATCAAGAATTAACTTTTGTTAGGATTTCTATCAGAGTTTTAATTAAATAGGTTAAGGAATAATTGAAACAAGAGGTATCGTTTAATTACCTCGGTTTATTAGGGACTTTGATGGAAGATAAAAATAATAATTATTAAATGTGTTACCGGTTCTACCAAAAATTATGAGATTCAAATATCAAACGACGTACCACTACTTAAATTACTAAGGAGCCTAAAAGCCAATTAGAACTTATCTGGAGTGGAAGTCCGGTTTTCTGTTGATTCTAAATCCTTCTGATTGAATTTTACGTATTTTGGTTATTGACAAACGCCATATATAATTCACACGTGACACTATATAAGTGGGTATGATTATGTAAAATATTTATATATTTGACGTTAAAGTAATCATATATTGTTATCATATGTAATAACGTACTTTATTCGGAGAATATACAAGCTTAACTATCTCAAAATTTATTCATTCATGTTATTGGTCTATGTAACGATATAAATTAATGAGTTAAAATACCAGTTTGTTATCGGACGCATGACGGGAAGTTTTTCCAGTAATCGTCAGGGTGGACGGATGGATTCTATGTTTAATCGGCCAGTCTGTCCGAACATTAAAATTAGATGTTCTGATAATCTAGTGATCGGACTACCATTTTAAATAAAAAGTAAGTATTTGTTTGCTTAAATTTTAAAATGCACTGATAGACCGTAAATTGTACATCTAGAAAAACATACACCTGGTACATTAAAAGCTACTGAAACACACTCAGGAGTTTCAAAGAGGAACTGTTCTCTTACGAAAAATACAACGAACTGACCTATAACTTGACTTTCCGACAATGATTGGAAGCTACCTGTTAATTTGTGTGGTTAAATGATTAGAAAGAATTGCTAATCAATTATAGTGCTTGATTCTTTAATAATTTAGTACGTATGCCTCTATTCCTTAATATATTATATAGAAAATTATGCTCAATGTGTCTGCTATTCCGATTACTAGAGGTATGCCGATTACTGGCACAAACACCCTATTGTCGTAAACCGGCAGCTATTTACGAATGGAAGATTCATATGCATAATAAAACAATAAAGTATACCTATACCTACCTAAACTCTTAGAAGTCTAGAGGCTAAAATAAAAAAATATAATGTGGTTATAAGCTACAGCTCTAAGTGCTTTTTTTTCCTTTTTATTCCATGTCTACAGATCGTATTCAAAGGAATTTAGGCACAATAATATTAAGTAGAATTCCGTATTTTTTAAAATTAAATAGTTTAATTGTGCGGGCACTGCTTTATGACTCTAGTACAGAGTAATGTAAAGAAGTGCATAAAATCTAATTTTGCTATTTCGTGAACTGTTTGGATACCTATAAAAAAATGGTTCCACTAACTATAGAAAAAAAATTCTGAATTTCGGTATTATTTCAAAGTCCAGAAGTAAAGATACAAAAGTTTTGAAAGCACACATTTTGGTAATAAATTGCAAATTCCATCAGCAATTTTAAGAAAATCTGTGAAATATTGATAAATTTATAATTCGAAATGATTTCAAGAACAGAAACACTTGATTGAGCTGGACTTCGTCTCAGCTATCAGCAAAAAATCAACTGGTAAAACTATTTGAGAGTTCATATCTAAGAAGAAAAAAACTATCTCAGAAATCTGATTAATCTTTCGAATATCTCAATTTCAAGGATTAAGCTGTTTAAAAATGGTAGCATTAACAATTTTTCACAGAGTTAAAAAATATAGCTTAAAATTTTGAATCTAGAACTTAGAAAATAAAAGTGAAAAAATTAATTTACAAATGTATAAGATATAGTTCCATATGAGCATGACAATAAAAAATAGAGTCCTCTGCTAGAAAGACTGAAGAATAACTTATCCAGGCTAAAGTGAAATTAGTATCTCAAGAAAGACTAATTTTCGATCTGCCTAAAACACAAGTTTTTAAATAGAGAGAGTGAAATTTGATGACTTTTCACCATGACGGCTGAAGACGAAATGTCCCGCACTGCATTAAAAAGAATCGAAATTTCTTACATGCGGGGGTTAAAATGAGAATTTGGGGTAGCGTACGATAATCCGTGGTACAGTGGGAACTAGATTATTCATGCGCGCCTCAGCAATTGGACGGATACACTTTTCCGCGATAGTACGGTCAATTTTATTCAATAAAGATATTCTATTCTATTCTGTAATTTATTTTTATTTCTGTTCAGTGAAATATTAAAATTAATCTTAAATTTAACAGTTCAACATATATAATAAATTTCACTTAAAAAATTTAAATGATATCATCAAAGATTTTCAAAAAGAAATGTGATGATATGATATTTTTAGTTTGTAAATCTTATCCCTGTTACATCATCATAAATCTTAAAAAAGAAATGTGTTGATATAAATTTGAGATTCTTGTTCTCGGTTTCATTTCATTCTAAAAATTTATTCTTAATTTTAATCCTTTAACGCATACAATCATGCTCACTTAAACCAATTCATTAAAAAAATTATATGATTTCACATACATAAAACAAACTACATTGTTTGTTAACTTGTTCATTAAAAAAATTTAAAAAAATTATTTTTCGTTTACTTTATCACGTTAGCTTTTATAAATGATTTTTTTACTTCAAAAAATATTTCTTAATAATTTTCGTTTACAAATTCTGATGTGTTCTGACATGAATTCATTTTTTTTTATTGTTGAATGCATGTCAAGCATTCAATATATGCATCTCGTTGACTGAATTTTGGTGGTGCTGGCATGCTCTCCGCTCACCTTGGTCAGTATTTTTCGGTTACAAAAGATTTTACTCTTTATCGCTTGCCAGACGGTTGCGCATTTCAGTTGTTATATGTACATCGTGTGTTAGGGTTGGAGGTGTCATTACTGGGAAGTGAGGAGTGCCGGCTTTGAAAGTTTGCAAGTGGCTGTAATTGTTTAAACGTGAGTCTGTCTGTTTCCGCGTGAGTCTGTCTGTTTCCGCGTGAGTCTGTCTATTTCCGCGTGAGTCTGTCTGTTTCCGCGTGAGTCTGTCTATTTCCGCGTGAGTCTGTCTATTTCCGCGTGAGTCTGTCTATTTCCACGTGAGTCTGTCTATTTCCGCGTGAGTCTGTCTGTTTCCGCGTGAGTCTGTCTGTTTCCCCGTGAGTCTGTCTGTTTCCGCGTGAGTCTGTTTGTTTCTGCGTGAGTCTGTTTGTTTCTGCGTGAGTCTGTTTGTTTCTGCGTGAGTTTGTTTGTTTCCGCGTGAGTTTGTTTGTTTCCGCGTGAGTTTGTTTGTTTCCGCGTGAGTTTGTTTGTTTCCGCGTGAGTCTGTTTGTTTCCGCGTGAGTCTGTTTGTTTCCGCGTGAGTCTGTTTGTTTCCGCGTGAGTCTGTTTGTTTCCGCGTGAGTCTGTTTGTTTCCGCGTGAGTCTGTTTGTTTCCGCGTGAGTCTGTTTGTTTCCGCGTGAGTCTGTTTGTTTCCGCGTGAGTCTGTTTGTTTCCGCGTGAGTCTGTTTGTTTCCGCGTGAGTCTGTTTGTTTCCGCGTGAGTCTGTTTGTGTCCGAATGAATCTGTGTCTGTTTTTAGTCTGTGTCTGTTTATAGTCTGTGTCTGTTTATAGTCTGTGTCTGTTTATAGTCTGTGTCTGTTTATAGTCTGTGTCTGTTTATAGTCTGTGTCTGTTTATAGTCTGTGTCTGTTTATAGTCTTTGGTCTGTGTCTGTCTTTGGTCTGTGTCTGTTGTAAGATTTTTCCAATGTGTTTCTCTAGTCTTAGAAAGTGTTTTATTATATCCACTTCTAAGCTACACACTTATCTTACTTAATTATTACTTATCTAGATATAGCCTATCCTCTTATTTTCTTTTCCAGTTCTAATTAATACATAAATAAATGATGAATTAATAAATGTGACAATCAAACAAGAGTTAATTTTTATCCATTTATTCCTATTGTACTCAGCTTATGTCTTGAGTCAGATTGGTCCGTAGTTTTGGTTCGAGTAGTTCTCGAGTGAGGTATCGCTGCAGTGATAATCTTTGGTTCTTCCTTCGTGCGTAACAATCTGTTATCGCTATGTAGCCAAGATTGGTGTTTGCTGCGTCCGTATGCTAGGGCTGGAAATTGGAACTAAAGTATCCTTAGATTTGTCAGTTCTCCGTAAGTTAAGTCGTGTTTCCGTAGACTAGAATGTGCTGGTCTCTCTAGACTAGCGTAAACTTGGAATTGACTGTCTCCGTAGACTGGGAATCACTGTCTCCGTAGACTGGCTATGCGTCTCCCTAGACTGGCTCCACTAGCACTGTATCGGCACTCTTCACTCTGTTGTATCAGACTCGTTAATGTCGTTTAACCGGTAATAATCATCCTTACAATCGTGAGCGGAAACTAAACAAAGAGTAGCTAGGCCTAATTGTATTTAGCGCGTATGTTTCTAGAAGGAAACTAGTGTTGCCATAAGTTTAGAAATACCTTTGAATTCAATTGCGTTGTATTTTAATCAGCGAATTACTGTAGTGGTTGTAATTGATTATTAATAATTAGTTGTCGTTGATTAATTATGCAATAGTCGGGTTGCAACACTGTCTTTGGTCTGTGTCTGTCTTTGGTTTGTGTCTGTCTTTGGTCTTTGAGCGAACTTATCTTTTATATATTCCAGATACATTAGAGTACTCACTGATTGTTCGTTTATAGATGATTATTGGTTTATATTAGTACAAGATCTCGGGGCTGTGTGGAGCATTAGTGGGGGAAAGCGTTAATACTTGGTAAGTAGACAAGTATAGGAGGGTAGGGTGATTAAATCATATTCGTTAGTCTAAGCTTGCTCTTCTGATTTAATATTGTGGAGGGTGTAAATTGTTACCTGTGCTGTATTTGCAGTCACAACTCTGGGGTACTATTTACTTCAATAAATGTCATTCCTATATAATCATCAAGTGTAAATAAATTTAAATACCTACTGATTCACTAAGGAGAATTGTGCGCTGTATAGATTTATTTTAATCATTGTCAAGTTTTAGCATTCCAACTTAAGATGTTTATAGAGTTTAACTTTTTTATTTTATTTTGCAGCACCACATGATCTGCAACTTGTAAAAGTCAGGAATACAGTGCGTTTCAAGATATCGTTGTGTTTTTCTTTGCCACCAAAACCCCTAGCTCCCAGAAGTCAAACTTCGCCCCGAGCTTTTAGCTAACAGTGCAAGTATCGTTCTACCTAACTTCAGTGGGGTTGACAGTTGTTTATAATTGAATCGCCTCTGCCTACGATCTGAATCGCCCCTTCCTTCGATTTGAATTGCCCCTACCTACGATTTGAATCGCCCCTGCCTACGATTTAAGTTGCCACTGCCTGAGATAAAAAACGCCACTGCCTGAGATAAAAAACGCCACTGCCTGAGATAAAAAACGCCACTGCCTGAGATAAAAAACGCCACTGCCTGAGATAAAAAACGCCACTGCCTGAGATAAAAAACGCCACTGCCTGAGATAAAAAACGCCACTGCCTGAGATAAAAAACGCCACTGCCTGAGATAAAAAACGCCACTGCCTGAGATAAAAAACGCCACTGCCTGAGATAAAAAACGCCACTGCCTGAGATAAAAAACGCCACTGCCTGAGATAAAAAACGCCACTGCCTGAGATAAAAAACGCCACTGCCTGAGATAAAAAACGCCACTGCCTGAGATAAAAAACGCCACTGCCTGAGATAAAAAACGCCACTGCCTGAGATAAAAAACGCCACTGCCTGAGATAAAAAACGCCACTGCCTGAGATAAAAAACGCCACTGCCTGAGATAAAAAACGCCACTGCCTGAGATAAAAAACGCCACTGCCTGAGATAAAAAACGCCACTGCCTGAGATAAAAAACGCCCCCCTGCCTACGATTTTAATCGCCCCCCTGCCTACGATTTTAATCGCCCCCCTGCCTACGATTTTAATCGCCCCCCTGCCTACGATTTTAATCGCCCCCCTGCCTACGATTTTAATCGCCCCCCTGCCTACGATTTTAATCGCCCCCTGCCTACGATTTTAATCGCCCCCCTGCCTACGATTTTAATCGCCCCCCTGCCTACGATTTTAATCGCCCCCCTGCCTACGATTTTAATCGCCCCCCTGCCTACGATTTTAATCGCCCCCCTGCCTACGATTTTAATCGCCCCCCTGCCTACGATTTTAATCGCCCCCCTGCCTACGATTTTAATCGCCCCCCTGCCTACGATTTTAATCGCCCCCCTGCCTATGATTTTAATCGCCCCCCTGCCTATGATTTTAATCGCCCCCCTGCCTACGATTTTAATCGCCCCCTGCCTACGATTGGATCCTATCTACGATTTGAGTCGCCCTCTCTTTACTGTTGCGTCAGGAGTGTTCTGGGGTGAACTGTCTTATTCATCATCCTGGGAGGCTGGATTCTGCTGCTTCTGCACTACAAAATAGATGAGTACCCCTTTTTGTGGCTGATTAAGTTAGGGCACAGTTTAAGCTCATTCAATTGCACCCCTCCATGGTTTATCTTAATTGAGAATTCATATTTGTGTGTAGGACTTAGTGATCTCATTTCGTTTAAGTTGATAGGCATAGGTTGCCTTTGAATTTTGGGAGACTTTATTGTTATTTAGTTTACGGGATCAATATGGAAAAGTTGACTATTCTTGGATTGAAGAGGGTGCTAGATTATTTAGGTGAGGCAACCTCTGGCGGTAAGAATGATTTACTGTGCCGATTGCACAAATCTCTCTCGAATAGAGATACTACTTGGTAGGAGCAGGAGATGACTGCGAGTGGTGGTGTAGGTGCGAGTGGTGGTGTAGGTGCGAGTGGTGGTGTAGGTGCGAGTGGTGGTGTAGGTGCGAGTGGTGGTGTAGGTGCGAGTGGTGGTGTAGGTGCGAGTGGTGGTGTAGGTGCGAGTGGTGGTGTAGGTGCGAGTGGTGGTGTAGGTGCGAGTGGTGGTGTAGGTGCGAGTGGTGGTGTAGGTGCGAGTGGTGGTGTAGGTGCGAGTGGTGGTGTAGGTGCGAGTGGTGGTGTAGGTGCGAGTGGTGGTGTAGGTGCGAGTGGTGGTGTAGGTGCGAGTAGTGGTGTAGGTGCGAGTGGTGGTGTAGGTGCGAGTGGTGGTGTAGGTGCGAGTGGTGGTGTAGGTGCGAGTGGTGGTGTAGGTGCGAGTGGTGGTGTAGGTGCGAGTGGTGGTGTAGGTGCGAGTGGTGGTGTAGGTGCGAGTGGTGGTGTAGGTGCGAGTGGTGGTGTAGGTGCGAGTGGTGGTGTAGGTGCGAGTGGTGGTGTAGGTGCGAGTGGTGGTGTAGGTGCGAGTGGTGGTGTAGGTGCGAGTGGTGGTGTAGGTGCGAGTGGTGGTGTAGGTGCGAGTGGTGGTGTAGGTGCGAGTGGTGGTGTAGGTGCGAGTGGTGGTGTAGGTGCGAGTGGTGGTGTAGGTGCGAGTGGTGGTGTAGGTGCGAGTGGTGGTGTAGGTGCGAGTGGTGGTGTAGGTGTGAGTGGTGGTGTAGGTGCGAGTGGTGGTGTAGGTGCGAGTGGTGGTGTAGGTGCGAGTGGTGGTGTAGGTGCGAGTGGTGGTGTAGGTGCGAGTGGTGGTGTAGGTGCGAGTGGTGGTGTAGGTGCGAGTGGTGGTGTAGGTGCGAGTGGTGGTGTAGGTGCGAGTGGTGGTGTAGGTGCGAGTGGTGGTGTAGGTGCGAGTGGTGGTGTAGGTGCGAGTGGTGGTGTAGGTGCGAGTGGTGGTGTAGGTGCGAGTGGTGGTGTAGGTGCGAGTGGTGGTGTAGGTGCGAGTGGTGGTGTAGGTGCGAGTGGTGGTGTAGGTGCGAGTGGTGGTGTAGGTGCGAGTGGTGGTGTAGGTGCGAGTGGTGGTGTAGGTGCGAGTGGTGGTGTAGGTGCGAGTGGTTCTCACTGGAATGATCAGGGTCGTAGCTGAATATTCATGGGGGAAGCGAGACGCATGGATTGCGGAAGCCTAGTGGATTCCGTCGGACCAGAGGACAGCATATATCATGTTGAATGTTTGAGAGCTGATGTGGGTGGTTTAACTAGTAAGAGGAGAATTCGTGGGAGATCTCGCTCCAATGTATCGCGTGCAACTGGAGTGTGTTCTATTATGAGTGGTACCTCCGCCGTGGAACATGCTCGAGAAATCGCCGTGGAGCGAGCTAAGGAAGAAGTGCGCATTGCTAACTTTGAACACATTGACCCGATAAGGAGAGAGAATGAACGAAAACTCTTAAAAAATGAAAAATCGCGGATTGATGACGAGATGCGGCGGAGAATGGAGCAAATGGAAATGGAGGCACATATAGAGAGGCTAAAGAAGGAAGGTGAGCAGAGGGCTCGGTTAGCAGACGAAAACATGTGGAATAAATATGCGATGATGGATTCAGGAGCCTCACAAAATGGAGGTTTACGGCTTCAAGGAGTTATCGAAGTCGGGACTTCTGAAATAAAGAATCCAATTGATGTACCACGTATTAAAACTGGAGTACTCAATTCCGTTGGGAGATTGGCACCTGAACCTGTTGCTCACAATAGAGAAATTAATAGCGAGTGCTGTAGCCAGGATAGGAATGCTACTCTTCCCAACGACTCTCAGCTGATTCATGAATTAACTGCAAGCAACCTAAGGATGTGCATGCCTAAACGTGAAATTCAGATGTTTGGAGGTGAACCAGAGAAGTACATCACGTTCAAACAATCCATGGGATCCATTCTTAGGTCTAAAACGTTAGATGCCAGTGTGAAACTGGATTATCTATACCAGTATACGAAGGGAGAGTCAAGAGAACTAGTTCATGCTGCACTATACATGAATCCTGAGAAAGGATTCAAAGAAACTGAAATGTTTTGATCAGAAATATGGAGCCCCTGAACTTGTGGCTGCGGCTTACATGGAAAGACTATTTGCTAGAGGTAACTTGATGCGTGACGACGTGGAAGGACTAAAGTCCTATGCCATTACCCTGAGGCTAATAAAGAACGTTGTCGCTCAAATTCCTTACGGCAAAACTGAGCTTGAGCATCCAAAGACCATACGTTCTCTTGTGTCAAAACTTCCTTATACTATGCAGGAGAGGTGGAGGGCAATTGTGCATAGGAAGAGGAAAGAAAACGAAGAATCTGTTACATACGAAGACCTGATGGATTTTGTGGATGAAGATGTTCGTGTGGCTTCAGATCCGGTCTTTGGCAAGGTTGCAATGGAGAATGAAATGCTCAGCAAAAATACTGGTACCTTTATGGAGCTCGCCCAAAGATAAGAGCGACCGTGAACGCAGTTATATGTGAGGATCCCATCATTAAAGAAGACAGTCCGATGGTCTCGTCCACGCGTGGAACTGGGAAATCTGTTACATCAGAAAGATTAGAACCGCTTCTTCAGTGTGCGCTGTGTGAGGGGTCGCATACCATTGACTCTTGCCGTGAATTTCAGAGATTGGGTGTTGAACAGCGTATGAGCTGTGCTAAAAACGAAAAACTCTGCTTTCTGCGTTTAAATGAAGGTCACATGGCTAGAAACTGTACGGATCCGCGGGTTTGCACAAAGTGTGGAAGGTGGCATCATGTTTTACTGCATGGGAATCAAAGACTAGGGGCATCGATATCTGGGAGAGAACAGGACTTTCATGATAAGCAATTAGGGGCTCGTGGTCTTGCTAATGGGGAGTTAAATTCACAAGGAAAACCGTACTACTTTGCTGCAAGTGGAGAAGCTCAACGTAACTCTCAACGCCCCCAAAAGAATCAATATAGTGGAGCAAACTCTGGAGCTACTGTTGGGGGAGTATCAGCGAAGGGTGAGTTAGTCATGGGAAGCGTCTCTGTTTTGCCTGTCATCGTGAAGGGACGCGACTCCGTAGAGGGACGTACTTCGGCCTTTCTTGATAGTGGTTGTGCAGTTTCTTTCTGTTCCCGTGGATTGATCGAAAAATTAAAGCTGACCGTGCATCGACTACCAGAGGTCCAATTATGCACGGAAACGGTGCACTCGCAGAGAAACAGAAAGTTAAGACTTATCACTGGACTGCTCTTGAGGGGTGAGCACGAGAACACTTGGGTGACGCTCCCACCAATTTACTTGTTGGATAGGATACCAGTAGGGAAGGAAGATGCCATGGATGCAGAGGTGATCGGGAGATGGGATCATCTTTCAGACCTGCAGATAGGGAATATTACAGAAGTGGAACGGATGCTTGGGACAAATACTCTGAAAGCGTTAGAGCCTTTAGAGATCAGAGCCTCTCCGACCGAAGGTAGTCCTTACGCTATAAGGACTAGGTTGGGGTGGACGGTACATGGCCTTTTTGGGAAACAAGGTGTGAAGTCTGTTCCCATTCATAGGGTGCGTTGTCATGAAGGCGAGGTATGGAAACTGATAGAGAACGCCTTCTCGAAAGGCTTCGAAGGTTTGGACGATGATAAGAATGGACTCTCCGTTGAGGACGAAAAGTGGATACAAATCGTGGAGGGTTGTTGTAAAAGGGTTAAAGGCCGTTACGAAATTCCTTTACCTCTCCGCGGAGAGCGGACAGGGGGATCAAACGGCCGGGGAGTCGCTCTAAGTCGCGCCCTTGGTCTTCGGAGAAAATTAATGGGTAATCCAGAAGAAAGAAAAGCGTATAAAGATTGCATAAATATTATGTTGGAGAACAACTATGCGGAGAAGGTTCATGCAGGATCAGGCAGATGGTACCTCCCGCACTTCGGAGTGACTCATTCTGCGAAACCTGGGAAAATCAGAGTAGTTTTTGATTGTGCAGCAAAAGCTCACGGCAAATCCTTAAACGCTATGCTGCTAACCGGACCCGATCTTGCAACCCTAATGATGGATGTGCTACTAAGATTCCGGCAGGGTGAAGTGGCATTCATGGCGGACATAGAAGCAATGTTCCACCAAATATCAGTGCCTGTTGAACAGAGGGACTACCTCAGGTTCTTTTGGTGGGACAGAGAAGTGATCTCGGAACGTCTCACGGAGTACAGGATGGCTGTACACTTGTTTGGTGCTTGCTCATCACCGAGCATAGCTAATTACGCACTTAAGAGGGTGGCAGATGTTTGTGCATTTGATCGGGATGGAGCGATTGGCAATATCATGGAGAAGAATTTTTATGTGGACGATTGTCTTAAGAGCAGTAATGACACAGAGAAGCTCTGTCAGAATGCAGAAGCGCTAAGATCAGTGTGTGCGGATGGTGGATTCAATCTAACAAAGTTTGCCGGGAACTTTGAGGAATTCCAAATGCGCTGGGGGGAGAGACTGATATAGATCAAATACAGAAATGCTTGGGTGTATCATGGCGAAAGGAGGAAGATGTTCTGAGTCTGGCTTGTGTATTGAGGAAATTGAACCGCGAACTAAGAGGAACTTGCTGTCAACCATTGCAAAAATTTACGACCCAATAGGAATTTCTGCTCCTACCGTGTTGAAAGGTAGATTAGTGTTCCAAAATCTGGTACGTCGTAAGGAATTTGATTGGGACACGCTTCTTGGTGATGAAGAGCGCAAGAGCATCGACAAATGGAAGGAAAGCTTGCAGAACCTCGGAATTATTGTTGTGCCTAGAAACATATTAGGATATTCATCTAATGTATCTAACATTCAATTGCATGTTTTTGGTGATGCTAGCCAGAAGGGGCACTCGGCTGTGTGTTACACGAGGATAGAGTATGATAATGGAGTGAAAGACTGTGTTTTCGTATGGGGACGAGTTAGGGTTAACCCTATGAAGGAAGTAACTGTCCCTAGACTAGAACTTGTAGCGGCAAGGTTAGCTGCTTCCATGTGTACTCGATTGCAAAATACATTGGACGTGGATTTTGATACGATAATTTTATGGACCGATAGTATAACGGTACTTAGGTACATCCGCAACGAAAATCTTCGTTTTCACTCCATCGTGGCAAACAGAATAGCTGATATCAAAAGAAATTCTTAAGTTAGTCAATGGAGATATGTCGATTCTGAATCCAATCCAGCAGATGAGGGATCCAGGGGACGGTGTGGCGCGAAGTGGTGTCAGAGACCCGAGTTTTTGATGAGGAATGAAGAAGATTGGCCAAGTGAAAAAGGAGACATCCTAGTGGATGCGGATGTGAAGTTAGAGGTGAAACAGGAGGCCGTGGTGATGTCTGTGAAAACTTTAAACCCTGTGATGAAGTCGCTGATGGAGCGGTTCTCTTGTTGGTATAAATTGATCAGTGTAGTAGCCTGGTTTGATAGATTAAAAACTTACCTTAAAGAAGGAAAAGAGAATGTGCAGAGAGGTGCTTTATCAGTAGAAGAGCGTTTGCATGCGGAGAGTAGTATAGTAGCATACGCGCAGCACTCTTGCTATGTTAGTGAGTATGAACGTTTGCGAAGGGGAGAGGGAGTGAGAAAGGAAAGTCCACTTCGTCGGTTGGGTG
The DNA here is from genome assembly GCA_947561585.1 of Caprella mutica. Taxonomy (NCBI): domain Eukaryota; kingdom Metazoa; phylum Arthropoda; class Malacostraca; order Amphipoda; family Caprellidae; genus Caprella; species Caprella mutica. The sequence goes on along the minus strand of CANNZV010001159.1, from coordinate 28,851 downwards.
TGTTCATGGATGGAAAGTGATACGGGTAGGAGGCAGGTTGCAAATGGCCGATATCCCTTCGCGAAGTAAATTCCCGATGATATTGCCTCCCGGCCATCATGTGACCAACCTAGTAGTGCGCCACTATCATGAGAGGGTTGGACACATGGGGGTGGCAACTGTCTTGGGACAATCCCGTGAAAAGTATTGGATAGTCAGAGGTTATACTGTAGTTAGGAGGGAATTGATAAGATGTGTAGTGTGCAAACGCGTGCAGGGACGGGTCATTGAACAACGAATGGCTGATTTGCCGGTAGAGCGTGTTGGTGCCGGTGAACCTGCCTTCACTTATACCGGTGTAGACTGCTTTGGGCCTTTATATGGGACACGGGGAAGAGGGCGTACTCAGGTGAAACGGTATGGTGTGCTTTTCACGTGTATGACCATCAGAGCTGTTCACTTAGAGGTGGCAGAAGATCTATCTTCTGATGCTATGTTACGAGCAATGCGACGCTTCATGGCACGTAGGGGGAGAGTAAGGCTTATACGGTCGGATAATGGCTCCAATTTTGTTGGATTTCGAAAAGAACTCTTGGAATCATTAGCATGCGAGGAGGTTTTGATGAGGATGGGGGACGGTGGAACATCCTGGGAATTCAACCCACCTTATGCTTACCGGTGGTATATGGGAGAGAGTGATCCGAACAGTGCGTAGAGTTTTGGAAGCTGTTATGGGGGAAAGAACCTACTCGGACGACTCGCTGCTTACAATATTATGTGAGGCGGAGGCAGCAGTGAATAGCCGACCACTTACTATAGTAGGAAGTGATCCTGATTCCGACCCATTAACACCCCAGATGTTGTTGAACATTGGGGGTAGCATGCCTTTGGCCGCGTCTCAGGACAGCCTACTGATAGATAGTGTGAAGAGATGGGACCAGGTACAAGTCGCGGCAACAGAATTCTGCCGAAGGTGGTGCGGAGAATATCGGAGTTCACTGCAAGGACGTTGTAAATGGAACAAAGTTCAGAGGTGTGTAAGAGTGGGAGACGTCGTGCTTGTGATCGACGAGAGTGAAGCAAGGTGTCATTGGCCAATAGGTAGGGTGTTGAGTGTGAACAGAGCTCTGATGGATTGGTTAGGAGTGTTGATGTGCTTGCACGAGGGAAAAGATATAAGAGGCCCATTGCCAAATTAATAATGTTGGTTGAAAACGAGGAACTCCCTTGAGTGGAGTAACAAGGGGAGCCTTTCGTAGTCTATTGGAAGAAATTTGTATTTGTTGCAGAGTGTGTGGTGTCCGTAATTCTGAATGTCTTGAGGTGTCTGAAGGCATGTCTTAGAGTTTTTCTGTATTTCATGATATTTCGAATTATTTTATCCCTGTCATATATTAAATTTAGTAAAGAACGTTATCGGGGAGGGACCGAGAATCTATCGTGTGTCAGTAGTTGGGGTATTGGGGATGCCCATTTTATGGCAACCGCCCGTATTGAACGAGCGTGTAATTGTGAAAAAGAGTTTCAGGGTGAGGGACTGTTGAATGCATGTCAAGCATTCAATATATGCATCTCGTTGACTGAATTTTGGTGGTGCTGGCATGTAGAGGGCGCTCTCCGCTCACCTTGGTCAGTATTTTTCGGTTACAAAAGATTTTACTCTTTATCGCTTGCCAGACGGTTGCGCATTTCAGTTGTTATATGTACATCGTGCGTTAGGGTTGGAGGTGTCATTACTGGGAAGTGAGGAGTGCCAGCTTTGAAAGTTTGCAAGTGGCTGTAATTGTTTTAACGTGAGTCTGTCTATTTCCGCGTGAGTCTGTCTATTTCCGCGTGAGTCTGTCTATTTCCGCGTGAGTCTGTCTATTTCCGCGTGAGTCTGTTTGTTTCCGCGTGAGTCTGTTTGTTTCCGCGTGAGTCTGTCTGTTTCCGCGTGAGTCTGTCTGTTTCCGCGTGAGTCTGTCTGTTTCCGCGTGAGTCTGTCTGTTTCCGCGTGAGTCTGTCTGTTTCCGCGTGAGTCTGTCTGTTTCCGCGTGAGTCTGTCTGTTTCCGCGTGAGTCTGTCTGTTTCCGCGTGAGTCTGTCTGTTTCCGCGTGAGTCTGTCTGTTTCCGCGTGAGTCTGTCTGTTTCCGCGTGAGTCTGTCTGTTTCCGCGTGAGTCTGTCTGTTTCCGCGTGAGTCTGTCTGTTTCCGCGTGAGTCTGTCTGTTTCCGCGTGAGTCTGTCTGTTTCCGCGTGAGTCTGTCTGTTTCCGCGTGAGTCTGTCTGTTTCCGCGTGAGTCTGTCTGTTTCCGCGTGAGTCTGTCTGTTTCCGCGTGAGTCTGTCTGTTTCCGCGTGAGTCTGTCTGTTTCCGCGTGAGTCTGTCTGTTTCCGCGTGAGTCTGTTTGTGTCCGAATGAACCTGTTTGTGTCCGAATGAACCTGTGTCTGTTTTTGGTCTGTGTCTGTCTTTGGTCTGTGTCTGTCTTTGGTTTGTGTCTGTCTTTGGTTTGTGTCTGTCTTTGGTTTGTGTCTGTCTTTGGTTTGTGTCTGTCTTTGGTCTTTGAGCGAACTTATCTTTTATATATTCCAGATACATTAGAGTACTCACTGATTGTTCGTTTATAGATGATTATTGGTTTATATTAGTACAAGATCTCGGGGCTGTGTGGAGCATTAGTGGGGGAAAGCGTTAATACTTGGTAAGTAGACAAGTATAGGAGGGTAGGGTGATTACATCATATTCGTTAGTCTAAGCTTGCTCTTCTGATTTAATATTGTGGAGGGTGTAAATTGTTACCTGTGCTGAATTTGCAGTCACAACTGTGGGGTACTATTTACTTCAATAAATGTCATTCCTATATAATCATCAAGTGTAAATAAATTTTCCTATTTTCTATATAATCATTAAGTCTAAATAAATTTAAATACCTACTGATTCACTAAGGAGAATTGTGCGCTGTATAGATTTATTTTAATCATTGTCAAGTTTTAGCATTCCAACTTAAGATGTTTATAGAGTTTAACTTTTTTTATTTTATTTTGCAGCACCACATGATCTGCAACTTGTAAAAGTCAGGAATACAGTGCGTTTCAAGATATCGTTGTGTTTTTCTTTGCCACCAAAACCCCTAGCTCCCAGAAGTCAAACTTCGCCCCAAGCTTGTAGCTAACATTTATAACATGAAAGAATATATAAGAAATACAAAAATCAAACCTTAAATCTACCCATTTCTTAAATTTAAACTGATGCTAAATTTCCCTATAAAATTTTTTTTAAACACTAGTGTCTTTATTTCTTGAATTTTTTCACTTCTTCGGTTCTAATTTTATATCCCTAATGTTGAGATTTATGATATTAATTATCACTGATGACTTTTCCACCTTTTTCCTTGTTCGTCCTTTTACACTAAAGGACGATTTAGGTTTTTGATCTAGAGATTCAACAATGTCAGTTTTGTGCAACTGATTTTTCGTTACTGTACCTTAGTAGATTTTTTCTGGTTTCCCTGTTTATCAAACTGTTTCTCTAATTGAACTGATTTACACCACTCAGTTTAATTGTTTTAATCACTTCACTTTTATGTATTCACTTTTTGCTATAATATAATGTTTGTTTTTAGTTTAAGTATTGCTTTAAAATAATGACTGAATCACAATGTCTGTTTGTCCGAACTTTCGTTCCTGTTATCAGATATGCTCTTCGTTTCAATCTTTATTACTCAATACGTCTCTAAAAAAATTATCACGTTTTCACTAGTAAATTTTCTTCCACACCATATAGAAAACTTCATAGAAAACTAAACTAACTACATGAAATCTTCCTTTTTATTAAGAATTTAAAAGAATTTATAAGAATGAAGTGACCAATATGGGGGATATTAATACACGTTTTATTTTTTCTATATATTAAACAACTTTAAATTAACAATACTATAATTTTTACATAACAATTTTAATCTATCTTTTAAGTTATATTAATTTTCGGATCTAGTAAAATGAATTTCAATTAGGAATTTTAACTTTCATAAATAAACTATATTTAAAGAATTTTAAATAAACTACATTATAATAAATTTAAATAAACTATGTATCAAGAATTTAACAGTTAAATAAGGTGCAACTAAGAATTTTAACCGCAAATAACTAATAGAAAATTTAATGGAGTTAGTGACGCTCATTTGTAATTTGGAACAGCCACAACAAATTGAAAATATAGGTTTACAAGGGACTAAGGAATTGGAGGTGCAGACATTCAACAATCTGAACAAGCATGCCATCAGCAAATTAGCTTTCCATAACTCCAGCATCGCTCCAAGTTCTTCCTGACGTCGGTCAATGTCCTTCCATGGGGTGTACTTCATGCTCCGGTCTCACCAATCTAGCCTATCATCTTCCCTTTACTATCCCAATTCAAAAGAGAACACATTTCATAGGGTGAAGTAGGTCAATTCCGTTAGTGGATTTCAGGATTCCATTTTTCAATGATTGGGCATTTTATAGAGTGAATTATGGTAATTCCGGGTGGTTGTTCGCTGGATCAATTTATCCAATGGCTAATTATCCCTTTCTAGCTCGAAAATTAGTACCACTTAGTATTCACAATTTTTGACATCGCATGGCGGCAACAAAGCAACCTCGTGTTAGGTTTGTTTTTAAATCATGGATTAGACTGGACTGGACTGCCCTTTTCTGGAAAAACTTTATACAGAGCATGACAGTGATGCCGGAGAGCAAATTTCAAGGAGGTAGCATAATCATAATCCGTGACAGATTTATAGCTAATAAATTATTTCTGCTAATTTTGTTCTAATTAATGAAACCTGCTCTCTGTTATAAATAAATGGATTAGAAAATAAAGATTATATAGATTTGAATAAATATTTTCTACACACCATACTGGGTCACCAATGTGATATTGGCCTTTCGGTCATATCTTATATCTATTTACTAAGAGTACTGTTCTACTTAGTACTTGAACGTGAATAGCCTAATCTTATTCTGTTTACTCAATTCTTGTATTGGTATTAGGTTCTAAACCCAAATACTCGCTCACTATACTATTTCCTATGGATCTTTTCTTTTCTCTTAGATCTCTATCATAATAAGTTAAATATCAAAGGGTAATAGTAACTCAGAATATAGTTTCTACTTACTATACTTCAAACACCCTATACTGAACAGTGCATGGCTAACAACGTTAGCTGAGAGTGAATTGGTAAGATGTTTACCTCAAGACTATATGTGGCTGACTGAGGAAACATATTCAGACCCCAATGATCTATAGGTGAGGACTGATGCGAAGCGTTCATCACAATTCTTACAATTAAAAAATTGAACCAACGTAGTTAACTTGCTCTCTAACTTTTCTTATCTATAATATATTATGTTATCTATAATTAAATAGACGAAAATAACTTAATGAAAAATTAAAATAAATAGCTGAAAAATTAGTAGAGTATGAACTCTTTCATGTGTAATGAGACTATACAAAACATAAAATGGAACATCACAATATTTTCACTTCAATGGCAACTCTCCAGGGTGAACTCTTTGATGACTTTTGAGATTAGATAACTGAGACCATGCATTATTATAATGATTTCACTAAAAGGGGAAGTTCAGTCAAAATCAAACTATCGCCCAATTGGTCCTAAATTGAGTCAGTATATTTATTTATGTAACATTAGAATGTTCGTTAATTTTTAGAAATGTTTATATAAAAAGTGGGTTTAGGTCAATTGATCCCCATACCATTTGATTCCCGGTCAATTGATTCCCATTTATATTTTCTCATTTTCTGTTTATAAACCTATTATTCATTTATTATATGTGAATATATTAATAATTATATAATAGAAATATGCACCTTACAGTCGATGAAGTTTTTTAAAGAAACTAAGTAATAAGGGTAAGGACAGCTAACAAGAAAGCAAATATGTTTTTATTCAATTGAGTAACAGTATATGCTTTCAAATTAACATTCCGGCGACAAAAAAATTTTTAATGGCAAAATCAAATATACAGGTATACACATAGTAAATATATAGAGAAGTATGCTAAGTTCCGAATTCATTGACGGTGAACTTGATCCATTCTTTTGAAACGATGTAAACAAATGGCGTCAAATATTAAAAGTATTAGTAGTTGAATATTATAAGTGTTTCAGAGTTATTATAAACCTGATAAGAACACAATTTCATTTAAGTTAATTTCCATAATAATGTACAATTGGATGAATAATAGAACATTTTTTATTTAAAAACAAGTAGAAACAACTCTGTGTGACGTCACACACTGAGTTTTTTCGGATGTTCCAATATTGTACTTGGTTGACTCTATTTATTTACTATGGGTATACCCCACTCTTATTATAACTAGCACATATGACTAATCAAATAAATCAAGAGCATGTCTCATAATTATTTCTCCTGATATAGGACCTATTTGAGGACTAACTTTTGACAATTTTTTTGGTGTTTTCAGTTATGCTTTTTTGCCGTAACTATAACAATTATTATCATCATGCAAGTGGGAAAGATCAAAAATAATTTAATGGTAAATATACTTAATCTATCCCACCTATGCATGATCATAATGTTTGTAATAGTTAAGGAAAAACAGCTTAACTGAAAGTTAGGTATATTAATTTAAATTGCGAAGTGAATATACGTAACTTTAACTTGCAAGAGTTGGTTAATATTTTTCTGACTAGTTGTGAATGTAAATTATTTGTAAATAGAAATAATTAATTTGTTACGATAATAAGTTCTAGCTGTTTGAATTCGGTTATTTTTTTCATTATATATAAAATTTATTATATAAATTTATTATACATCAAATTGTTTCACAAGTTTTATTTATTATTTAAATAGTAAATGGCAATTTTTAAATAGAAATAAAAATCGTGATAAATTATAGTATGCTAAATATATGAGCAAACAAAAAATATGACTGGGAATCAAATGGTATGGGGATCAAAAAGTATATTGTAAATAAATGGCGCCACTGCAGAGGGTTTGGTACTAAATATTTGGTACGTACATATGCACGCTATATGTTTTGTGAACAAATGATAACCAGACTAGAATCTGCCATAATGGTGAAAAGAATTTGCGAGATAGAAAACTGTCCTTCCAGACAATTATATATATTGATAAAGTGCGAACCTGAACGATAACTTGAGTTAGATAGAAACTTCTCTAAGTTGTATTGTTTACAAATTATCAGCTATATTATGAGAACAAAGAGTATAAAGTGGTGGCACCATCCATAGGAGGGTCCCCGACACTTAATAGATTTCATAAATTATGATATATATCGTTTATTTAGTTTTTTTTCAACCGTATAATTCTAAAAAGGTTTCAACATTAGTATTATGAGAACAAAAAATGACTGAACTCCCCCTTTAAATGGATCTATTCAAGGGTGAATTTTTTGATGTCTACTGCGAAGATATGAACTAGAAAATTCCATATCACAAAATTTGCACTTGAATGGCTTCTCACCAGTGTGAATTCTTTGATGAATACTGAGAACAGATGACCGAGAGAATGCCTTATCACAATAACTGCATTTGAATGGCTTCTCACCAGTGTGAATTCTTTGATGACTATTGAGAGTATAAGACTCAGAGAAAGCTTTATCACAATAACTGCATTTGAATGGTTTTTCACCAGTGTGAATTCTTTGATGAATATTGCGAACAGATGAAGAAGAAAATGCTTTATCACAGTAATTGCATTTGAATGGCTTCTCACCAGAATGAATTCTTTGATGATTATTGAGAACAGATGAAGAAGAAAATGCTTTATCACAGTAATTGCATTTGAATGGCTTCTCACCAGTGTGAATTCTTTGATGAATATTGAGAGCAGATGAAGAAGAAAATGCTTTATCACAGTAATTGCATTTGAATGGCTTCTCACCAGTGTGAATTCTTTGATGAATATTGAGAGCAGATGAAGAAGAAAATGCTTTATCACAGTAATTGCATTTGAATGGCTTCTCACCAGTGTGAATTCTTTGATGAATATTGAGAACAGATGAAGAAGAAAATGCTTTATCACAGTAATTGCATTTGAATGGCTTCTCACCAGAATGAATTCTTTGATGATTATTGAGAACAGATGAAGAAGAAAATGCTTTATCACAGTAATTGCATTTGAATGGCTTCTCACCAGTGTGAATTCTTTGATGAATATTGAGAGCAGATGACCGAGAGAATGCTTTGTCACAATAACTGCATTTGAAAGGTTTCTCACCAGTGTGAAGTCTTTGATGACTATTGAGAGTAGATAAATGAGAGAATGCCTTATCACAATAACTGCATTTGAATGGCTTCTCACCAGTGTGAATTCTTTGATGTCTATTGAGAGTAGATGACTCATAGAATGCCTTATCACAATAACTGCATTTGAATGGCTTCTCACCAGAGTGAATTCTTTGATGAATATTGAGAGCAGATGACTCATAGAATGCCTTATCACAATAACTGCATTTGAATGGCTTCTCTCCAGTGTGAATTCTTTGATGACTATTGAGATGAGATGACTGAAAGAATGCTTTATCACAATAACTGCATTTGAATGGCTTCTCACCAGAGTGAATTCTTTGATGACTATTGAGATTAGATGACTGAAAGAATGCTTTATCACAATAACTGCATTTGAATGGCTTCTCACCAGTGTGAATTCTTTGATGAATATTGAGAGCAGATGACTGAGAAAATGCTTTATCACAATAACTGCATTTGAATGGCTTCTCACCAGAGTGAATTCTTTGATGACTATTGAGATTAGATGACTGAAAGAATGCTTTATCACAATAACTGCATTTGAATGGCTTCTCACCAGAGTGAATTCTTTGATGTCTATTGAGAACAGATGAAGAAGAAAATGCTTTATCACAGTAATTGCATTTGAATGGCTTCTCACCAGTATGAATTATTTGATGATTATTGAGAACAGATGAAGAAGAAAATGCTTTATCACAATAACTGCATTTGAATGGCTTCTCACCAGTGTGAATTCTTTGATGACGATTGAGAGCAGATGACTGAGAGAATGCTTTATCACAGTAATTGCATTTGAATGGCTTCTCACCAGTATGAATTCTTTGATGATTATTGAGAACAGATGAAGAAGAAAATGATTTATCACAATAACTGCATTTGAATGGCTTCTCACCAGTGTGAATTCTTTGATGAATATTGAGAGCAGATGACCGAGAGAATGCCTTATCACAATTTTTGCATTTGAATGGCTTTTCACATATTTCACGGTTAATTTTCTTCTTAGGACTATTATCATGGCCAAAGATTTCATTAGAAAATGATCCATAATCTTCTGTATTTAATGAATATTTATCATTCATTTTTCCTTCGAGTGTTAGATTCTTCTCAGAATTAGTTTCACTTCTGTTCTCATAATCAATATTTTCATGTTTGATAGTTATATCATCATCAGAAACTTCATTCTTAACACCATTATAGAATTTATTATGAGTGTTAAGTTCCTCTTGGTCTACTTCCTTTCCTAGAGGGTCAATATCAACACCTTGACGCAAGAGATCTGCAATATCTGGCTTGATGTCTTCCTCTTCCACCAAGTAGATCACATTGGATGAGTCAGCAATAATTCCCTCTCCATCTAGTATTGCTGGACCTTCACCTACAGTCTCCATCTGAAACAATTGATTTATTAGATATTCAAGTTAATTTAGCCTGTCAATCAGTTTTCAAAAACTACTGACTGTTTTATGACTTACGCAATAAAATTTGTTCACTATTAGGGGTAATTCATTATTCAGAATTCTAGATTCATCATAGAGGAGATCTACTGTATCATAATGAGAACGAAAAATAATCACAAAATACCTTGAAGGAGTAGTTAGATATGAACATTTAGTGTCAATGTTCACAGATAAGATGAAAATATCAATGAATACAACACTAAGAAATATCAAAGAAAAAATAAAGTGGCTAAGTGAAAAGATAACAGTCAATGAATCCAATGAGTTTACTTTAATAAAATGACATATAATAATTTTTGAAATAATATAACTATGTAATCAGAACAAATAAACTAGCTAGCTATAACGATACAGACAGTGGCAATAAGTGGAATTTATTTACTAAGAATGAGTGCCACAATAGAATAAAAACTTGGTCATCATTTCCTAGCATATAAACATTTTTATAATTGCACAGCTTCTTTCCCCTCAATATTACTCATTTGATTTATCATAATGAATATTTATTCATTTAAGTATTTAATATTCCTTTTTATCATATAGTCTTGAGTAGTCAGGGATATTGGCCAACCCTCCTACAATATAAATTAATAATAAATCATCTCAAAAAATAAAATAAATTTGAAAATAGGATACTTTTATTACATAGATGTATATGCAATTTCAGACTTGAAGTGAATATAAATTTTATATCCCAAGTAAATGAGAGAGGGAATCTTAGTACATTAAATGGGGAAAAGTATAAATCGTGGAGAGTGGGAAATAGGTGAGGATTTCTAATTAATTCCTCACATTAGGTTACAATACTAATTAAAAACAAAATAATTTGAATTTTGGAAAGTTAAAACTCTGTAGAGTTCTTCTCAAAAAGTATTTATACATACAACTTTATTTCACTAACAATACAAAATATAAATATTCAAATATTAACTCAGGAAGATAAAATATGATTTTATTTTGTTTAATTAATTGTAGCTTTAAAAGTGTCTATTGTCAAAATGGATAATTATAGAGACTAATTGAGATAACAGAAGAAATGCATAATTTAATCTAACAGAAAGTCTTACACTACTCTTACACCATGTCATTGACATCATAAGGAAATAAATACAAAGGACTGAGAAGAAGTAGTTAGGCAGGAATGCATATCTTAGTGCAGGTTCAAAGGTGTGAACTATGGATTCAAGAAAAATATCAATACTCTGGCCACTGTAGTTTGCCAAATATGGCAAAATGTTCATAGAGATATTCTTTACTGTCCATGGCAAACAATGTTTGAATAAAGAATAATCTGAAAGTCCAGAACCAAAGAACAAAGTAACTGATAGCTACATTATTATTGTAGAAAGCTTCTATTTGGCTTCAATGCATAAGAAACATATGCTAGATATTCTTATAAGGAAATTAAAATTGCATATACTTTGCATTTCATATATGTAGAGAAAAAGATGTTCTATATCCTTGAGACTGGCAGAATGTTTGTCAAAAATAATGTATATAGCTCCCTTTATAAAGGAATTATTTACTTATCTTCTGTACTTAGAAGGAAATAAATGTAGAAGGAAATGTTTAAGAGAAAATGACGTCCCATATCCTGGACACTAGTCAATGTATGAATAAGAAATAATTCAGGATTGAATATACTTCACTTGAAGTAAAAGTTATTATTAGCTTGTAGAAATATAACAGTAATTAATGAAAATGGTGCTAGGATAATTGCCTCTCTATTGATCCGACTTCTTAAGTTGAAATAAAGAAAAATATAACAAAAACGTCAGATTCAGATTAGTTTTTTAAGATTAAAGGGCCAACAAAAATGTACATTCATCATAGGTATCTGAACATTAAGTCCTCATTTATTTATTTAATTCAACTCTTCTTATTCCAGAAAATAACTCAATAAAAATAATAATATGTTTCAGAATTAAAAGATCAAGAGCTGTATAATGAAGCCAAAAGATAATATATATCTTTATCATATAAGACTCACCCTTGGAAACATGAATGCCAGCTGTTTGTTCTTACTAATTTCAGTCCAATTACATGAATCAAGATGTAGATAACTTAGAATCTTTCAAAACTCCTAGAAATATAAGAAAGAAAGTTAATTTTCATAATACAGAAGTCATGCTAAAATAAATTTCAATGCCATGTTTTGTCTAGAAAAATCCAAAGCACCCAATTATATTATTGCGCTGAGATGGCCAAAAGTCCTCTCCATATAAGAGCATCATAATAAAATAGGCAGGTGCTACAAGCTGAATTGAAAAAGATGGAGAATGGGAAACCAACCATTTAAGCATTTACAGATGCTAAATGTTGCCAAACTAAGTATTAATGAACGATCAAGACTTACCACTGTATCAGTGAATTAAAAATAAATCCATTAGCAATTAATGAAATTATTTTAATTAAACTTTTTGTTAACAAAATTCCAATTTTGAAAAATCCATAATAATTTTTCCTGTAGCTACTGTATATGATTCAAAAATTGGTAAATGCAATATAGCCACCCATCTAACCAAAAGCTGTTTGTCCCACATCTTAAAACGTCTGATACCCCTCGCTATAGAGGGATTTAAGATGTGGGGTGGGGGAAATAAGATGTCTAACCCTCTTTTTTACACAGTGGTTCCCCTCTGCAAGACGCATGGTATCACGTCTATTAAGTTTCTGACAGAGAGGGACATACTTATGTCCCACAACTTACCTCACTCCATTTTCAAGACATGGGACAGAGTGTGGATGTCCCACGCTATAGATGGATTCAAGATGTGGGATAGTGTGAATGTGAATGTAAATATGTATAACAAATAAAAATATCTTGCTAATTTTATTGTCATTTCTTACCTAATTGCATATGGTAGAGATTATTTCATTATCAATGAGAAAATGCAAGCTAAATATAAAGTTAACCAATAGCGTCAGACCGGGTGGCTTGGCACATTTTCGGCATACTTTGATTTTACGAAAAACTGGAGAAGTCAGCAATCTGATTTTTTGTGTGCAGATAGATGACGGGTAGACCTAGGTGCACACTAAAGTTCCAACTCTTTTAAAATCAATAGAATAAAAGTTATCATCGAAAAACTGTTCGCAAAGATCGTGGGGGAAAACCGGGTGAATTTTGCGCACTTACCGGGTGTACTTGCGCACCGGACTATCTATCATCATAGTCTGAGCCCTCAATCTATCCTGTGTATATTTCTTCTAAAAACTTTAAAATAAGGAGCATGTATACTTGTAGTAATAAAATCTTCAGACCGGTTTGTTATTTGAAGTTAATTATTGTACGACTTTGGAATAAAACAGCATAATTGTATATTTCCCTTTTGCTCAAATGTTTGTGGTTTTAGAATGGTTGTTTGACAATATTTATTGCTTTAAGAGAGTTAATAAGACTTTCAAACTCTGTTACATGAAAAGCATTTGGTGATGGTAATTAACCACCTACTGTTTTCTCTAGACCAGAGGTTTTCTATGGTTTACTTTATAGAAATAACGAGCTCTTGAGGTTTCATGTACTCTAACAGATTTCAATTTTGAAATTTCTTTTCTGTGAAGGAGTATTTAGTTCAAGTTGGAAATATAGGAGGAGTTATTTAAAATTGTCAGTTTCTATTAGTTGTGGGTATAATTAGGGACAGCCTACAGGAGGGTTGAGAACCAATAGGAATTGGAGAAGCAAGAACAGAGGCACCTTACGTTTGGTTTGGGTGTAGTTTTAGATGAATCTGGGGAGTATATAGGTGATGGATCGAGATGATGGAGTTCTAGTCTGTCTGTCGTCACTCTCTGCTTACGAGAGAGTCTTAAGTAGTTTACCGGTCTGGATAAGAGTCCCAGACTGCAGGAACTGGTAAAGTGTTCACCCAGAAATCCTCTATTTTGGCTTCTGTTCTTAGTAAAATACATGTAAATATAAGAGAAAATTAAGGATTGTTCACACAGAAAATGTTAAAAATGTCCCATGTTCTGCAGAGCTATTAGGTTCTATACCCAAATACTCGCTCACTATACTATTACCTATGGATCTTTTCTTTTCTCTTAGATCTCTATCATAATAAGTTAAATATCAAAGGGGTAATAGTAACTCAGAATATAGTTTCTACTTACTATACTTCAAACACCCTATACTGAACAGTGCATGGCTAACAACGTTAGCTGAGAGTGAATTGGTAAGATGTTTACCTCAAGACTATATGTGGCTGACTGAGGAATTATATTCAGACCCCAATGATCTATAGGTGAGGACTGATGCGAAGCGTTCATCACAATTCTTACAATTAAAAAATTGAACCAACGTAGTTAACTTGCTCTCTAACTTTTCTTATCTATAATATATTATGTTATCTATAATTAAATAGACGAAAATAACTTAATAAAAAATTAGTAGAGTATGAACTCTTTCATGTGTAATGAGACTATACAAAACATAAAATGGAACATCACAATATTTTCACTCCAATGGCAACTCTCCAGGGTGAACTCTTTGATGACTTTTGAGATTAGATAACTGAGACCATGCATTATTATAATGATTTCACTAAAAGGGGAAGTTCAGTCAAAATCAAACTATCGCCCAATTGGTCCTAAATTGATTCAGTATATTTATTTATGTAACATTAGAATGTTCGTTAATTTTTAGAAATGTTTATATAAAAAGTGGGTCTAGGTCAATTGATCCCCATACCATTTGATTCCCGGTCAATTGATTCCCATTTATATTTTCTCATTTTCTGTTTATAAACCTATTATTCATTTATTATATGTGAATATATTAATAATTATATAATAAAAATATGCACCTTACAGTCGATGAAGTTTTTTAAAGAAACTAAGTAATAAGGGTAAGGACAGCTAACAAGAAAGCAAATATGTTTTTATTCAATTAAGTAACAGTATATGCTTTCAAATTTACATTCCGGCGACAAAAAAATTTTTAATGGTAAAATCAAATATACAGGTATACACATAATAAATATATAGAGAAGTATGCTAAGTTCCGAATTCATTGACGGTGAACTTGATCCATTCTTTTGAAACGATGTAAACAAATGGCGTCAAATACTAAAAGTATTAGTAGTTGAATATTATAAGTGTTTCAGAGTTATTATGAACCTGATAAGAACACAATTTCATTTAAGTTAATTTCCATAATAATGTACAATTGAATGAATAATAGAACATTTTTTATTTAAAAACAAGTAGAAACAACTCTGTGTGACGTCACACACTGAGTTTTTTCGGATGTTCCAATATTGTACTTGGTTGACTCTATTTATTTACTATGGGTATACCCCACTCTTATTATAACTAGCACATATGACTAATCAAATAAATCAAGAGCATGTCTCATAATTATTTCTCCTGATATAGGACCAAATTGAGGACTAACTTTTGACAATTTTTTTGGTGTTTTCAGTTATGCTTTTTTGCCGTAACTATAACAATTATTATCATCATGCAAGTGGGAAAGATCAAAAATAATTTAATGGTAAATATACTTAATCTATCCCACCTATGCATGATCATAATGTTTGTAATATTTAAGGAAGAACAGCTTAACTGAAAGTTAGGTATATTAATTTAAATTGCGAAGTGAATATACGTAACTTTAACTTGCAAGAGTTGGTTAATATTTTTCTGACTAGTTGTGAATGTAAATTATTTGTAAATAGAAATAATTAATTTGTTACGATAATAAGTTCTAGCTGTTTGAATTCGGTTATTTTTTTCATTATATATAAAATTTATTATATAAATTTATTATACATCAAATTGTTTCACAAGTTTTATTTATTATTTAAATAGTAAATGGCAATTTTTAAATAGAAATAAAAATCGTGATAAATTATAGTATGCTAAATATATGAGCAAACAAAAAATATGACTGGGAATCAAATGGTATGGGGATCAAAAAGTATATTGTAAATAAATGGCGCCACTGCAGAGGGTTTGGTACTGAATATTTGGTACGTACATATGTACGCTATATGTTTTGTGAACAAATGATAACCAGACTAGAATCTGCCATAATGGTGAAAAGAATTTGCGAGATAGAAAACTGTCCTTCCAGACAATTATATATATTGATAAAGTGCGAACCTGAACGATAACTTGAGTTAGATAGAAACTTCTCTGAGTTGTATTGTTTACAAATTATCAGCTATATTATGAGAACAAAGAGTATAAAGTGGTGGCACCATCCATAGGAGGGTCCCCGTCACTTAATAGATTTCATAAATTATGATATATATCGCTTATTTAGTTTTTTTTTCAACCGTATAATTCTAAAAAGGTTTCAACATTAGTATTATGAGAACAAAAAATGACTGAACTCCCCCTTTAAATGGATCTATTCAAGGGTGAATTTTTTGATGTCTACTGCGAAGATATGAACTAGAAAATTCCCTATCACAAAATTTGCACTTGAATGGCTTATCACCAGTGTGAATTCTTTGATGCGTATTGCGAGCAGAAGAGTCAGAGAATGCCTTATCACAATAATTACACTTGTATGGCTTCTCACCAGTGTGAATTCTTTGATGAATATTGAGAACAGATGACCGAGAGAATGCCTTATCACAATAACTGCATTTGAATAGCTTCTCACCAGTGTGAAGTCTTTGATGACTATTGAGAGTATATAAATGAGAGAATGCCTTATCACATTAACTGCATTTGAATGGCTTCTCACCAGTGTGAATTCTTTGATGACTATTAAGAACAGATGACTCAGAGAAAGCCTTATCACAATAACTGCATTTGAATGGTTTTTCACCAGTGTGAATTCTTTGATGACTATTGAGTTGAGATGAATTAGAGAATGCCTTATCACAATAACTGCATTTGAATGGCTTCTCACCAGTGTGAATTCTTTGATGAACATTGAGAGCAGATGACTGAGAGAATGCTTTATCACAGTAATTGCATTTGAATGGCTTCTCACCAGTATGAATTCTTTGATGAATATTGAGAACAGATGAAGAAGAAAATGCTTTATCACAGTAATTGCATTTGAATGGCTTCTCACCAGTGTGAATTCTTTGATGAATATTGAGAACAGATGAAGAAGAAAATGCTTTATCACAGTAATTGCATTTGAATGGCTTCTCACCAGTGTGAATTCTTTGATGAATATTGAGAGCAGATGACTCATAGAATGCCTTATCACAATAACTGCATTTGAATGGCTTCTCACCAGTGTGAATTCTTTGATGAATATTGAGAGCAGATGACCGAGAGAATGCTTTATCACAATAACTGCATTTGAAAGGTTTCTCACCAGAGTGAATTATTTGATGATAATTGAGATGAGATGACTTAGAGAATGCCTTATCACAATAACTGCATTTGAATGGCTTCTCACCAGTGTGAATTCTTTGATGACTATTGAGAACAGATGAAGAAGAAAATGCTTTATCACAGTAAACGCATTTGAATGGCTTCTCACCAGTGTGAATTCTTTGATGAATATTGCGAACAGATGACCAAGAGAATGCTTCATCACAGTAATTGCATTTGAATGGCTTCTCACCAGTGTGAATTCTTTGATGACTATTGAGTTGAGATGAATTAGAGAATGCCTTATCACAATAACTGCATTTGAATGGCTTCTCACCAGTGTGAATTCTTTGATGTGTAATGAGATGAGATGACCGAGAGAATGCCTTATCACAATAACTGCATTTGAATGGCTTCTCATCAGCGTGAATTCTTTGATGTCTAATGAGATGAGATGACCGAGAGAATGCCTTATCACAATAACTGCATTTGAATGGCTTCTCACAAGTGTGAATTCTTTGATGTCTATTGAGAACAAATGAATTAGAGAATGCTTTATCACAATATCTGCATTTGAATGGCTTCTCACCAGTGTGAATTCTTTGATGTCTATTGAGAGCAGATGACCGAGAGAATGCCTTATCACAATTTTTGCATTTGAATGGCTTTTCACATATTTCACAGTTAATTTTCTTCTTAGGACTATTATCATGGCCAAAGATTTCATTAGAAAATGATCCATAATCTTCTGTATTTAATGAATATTTATCATTCATTTTTTCTTCGAGCGTTAGATTCTTCTCAGAATTAGTTTCACTTCTGTTCTCATAATCAATATTTTCATGTTTGATAGTTATATCATCATCAGAAACTTCATTCTTAACACCATTATAGAATTTATTATGAGTGTTAAGTTCCTCTTGGTCTACTTCCTTTCCTAGAGGGTCAATATCAACACCTTGACGCAAGAGATCTGCAATATCTGGCTTGATGTCTTCCTCTTCCACCAAGTAGATCACATTGGATGAGTCAGCAATAATTCCCTCTCCATCTAGTATTGCTGGACCTTCACCTACAGTCTCCATCTGAAAAAATTGATTTATTAGATATTCAGATTAATTTAGCCTGTCTATCAGTTTTCAAAAACTACTGACTGTTTTATGACTTACAAAATAAAATTTGTTCACTATTAGGGGTAGTTCATTATTCTGTATCATAATGAGAACGAAAAATAATCACAAAATACCTTGAAGTAGTAGTTAGATATAAACATTAAGTGTCAATGTTCACAGATAAGATGAAAATATCAATGAATACAACACTAAGAAATATCAAAGAAAAAATAAAGTGGCTAAGTGAAAAGATAACAGTCAATGAATCCAATGAGTTTACTTTAATAAAATGACATCTAATAATTTTTGAAATAATATAACTATGTAATCAGAACTAATAAACTAGCTAGCTACAACGATTTAGTCAGTGGCAATAAGTGGAATTTATTTACTAAGAATGAGTGCCACAATAGAATTGTATAGCTAACTTGGTCATCATTTCCTAGCATATAAACAATTTTATAATTGCACAGCTTCTTTCCCCTCAATATTACTCATTTGATTTATCATAATGAATATTTATTCATTTAAGTATTTAATATTCCTTTTTATCATATAGTCTTGAGTAGTCAGGGAAATTGGCCAACCCTCCTACAATATAAATTAATAATAAATTATCTCAAAAAATAAAATAAATTTGAAAATAGGATACTTTTATTACATAGATGTATATGTAATTTCAGACTTGAAGTGAATATAAATTTTATATCCCAAGTAAATGAGAGAGGGAATCTTAGTACATTAAATGGGGAAAAGTATAAATCGTGGAGAGTGGGAAATAGGTGAGGATTTCTAATTAATTCCTCACATTAGGTTACAATACTAATTAAAAACAAAATAATTTGAATTTTGGAAAGTTAAAACTCTGTAGAGTTCTTCTCAAAAAGTATTTATACATACAACTTTATTTCACTAACAATACAAAATATAAATCTTCAAATATTAACTCAGGAAGATAAAATATGATTTAATTTATTGTAGCTTTAAGAGTGTCTATTGTCAAGATGGATAATTATAGAAACTAATTAAGATAACAGAAGAAATGCACAATTTAATCAAGCAGAAAGTCTTACACTACTCTTACACCATGAGGAAATAAATACAAAGGACTGAGAAGAAGTAGTTAGACAGGAAGATTTAAATGTGCAGGTTTAAAGATGTGAACTGTGGATCCAAGAAAAATATCAATACTCTGGCCACTGTAGTTTGCCAAATATGGCAAAATGTTCATAGAGATATTCTTTACTGTCCATGGCAAACAATATGTTTGAATAAAGAATAATCTGGAAGTACAGAACAAGAGAACAAAGTAACTGATAGCTACAGTATTATTGTAGAAAGCTTCTATTTGGCTTCAATGCATAAGAAACATATGCTAGATATTCTTATAAGGAAATTAAAATTGCATATACTTTGCATTTCATATATGTAGAGAAAAAGATGTTCTATATCCTTGAGACTGGCAGAATGTTTGTCAAAAATAATGTATATAGCTCCCTTTATAAAGGAATTATTTACTTATCTTCTGTACTTAGAAGGAAATAAATGTAGAAGGAAATGTTTAAGAGAAAATGACGTCCCATATCCTGGAGACTAGTCAATGTATGAATAAGAAATAATTCAGGATTGAATATACTTCACTTGAAGTAAAAGTTATTATTAGCTTGTAGAAATATAACAGTAATTAATGAAAATGGTGCTAGGATAATTGCCTCTCTATTGATCCGACTTCTTAAGTTGAAATAAAGAAAAATATAACAAAAACGTCAGATTCAGATTAGTTTTTTAAGATTAAAGGGCCAACAAAAATGTACATTCATCATAGGTATCTGAACATTAAGTCCTCATTTATTTATTTAATTCAACTCTTCTTATTCCAGAAAATAACTCAATAAAAATAATAATATGTTTCAGAATTAAAAGATCAAGAGCTGTATAATGAAGCCAAAAGATAATATATATCTTTATCATATAAGACTCACCCTTGGAAACATGAATGCCAGCTGTTTGTTCTTACTAATTTCAGTCCAATTACATGAATCAAGATGTAGATAACTTAGAATCTTTCAAAACTCCTAGAAATATAAGAAAGAAAGTTAATTTTCATAATACAGAAGTCATGCTAAAATAAATTTCAATGCCATGTTTTGTCTAGAAAAATCCAAAGCACCCAATTATATTATTGCGCTGAGATGGCCAAAAGTCCTCTCCATATAAGAGCATCATAATAAAATAGGCAGGTGCTACAAGCTGAATTGAAAAAGATGGAGAATGGGAAACCAACCATTTAAGCATTTACAGCTGCTAAATGTTGCCAAACTAAGTATTAATGAATGATCAAGACTTCCCACTGTATCAGTGAATTAAAATAAATCCATTAGCAATTAATGAAATTATTTTAATTAAACTTTTTGTTAACAAAATTCCAATTTTGAAAAATCCATAATAATTTTTCCTGTAGCTACTGTATATGATTCAAAAATTGGTAAATGCAATATAGCCACCCATCTAACCAAAAGCTGTTTGTCCAACGTCTTAAGACATCTGATACCCCTCGCTATAGAGGGATTTAAGATGTTGGGTGGGGGAAATAAGATGTCTAACCCTCTCTGTTTACACAGTGGTCCCCCTCTGCAAGACGCATGGTATCACGTCTAGTAAGTTTCTGACAGAGAGGGACATACTTATGTCCCACAACTTACCTCACTCCATTTTCAAGACATGGGACAGAGTGTGGATGTCCCACGCTATAGAGGGATTCAAGATGTGGGATAGAGTGAATGTGAATGAAAATATGTATAACAAATAAAAATATCTTGCTAATTTTATTGTCATTTCATACCTAATTGCATATGGTAGAGATTATTTCATTATCAATGAGAAAATGCAAGCTAAATATAAAGTTAACCAATAGCGTCAGACCGGGTGGCTTGGCACATTTTCAGCATACTTTGATTTTACAAAAAACTGGAGAAGTCAGCAATCTGATTTTTTGTGTGCAGATAGATGACGAGTAGACCTAGGTGCACACTAAAGTTCCAACTCTTTTAAAATCAATAGAATAAAAGTTATCATCGAAAAACTGTGCGCAAAGATCGTGGGGGAAAACCGGGTGAATTTTGCGCACTTACCGGGTGTACTTGCGCACCGGACTATCTATCATCATAGTCTGAGCCCTCAATCTATCCTGTGTATATTTCTTCTAAAAACTTTAAAATAAGGAGCATGTATACTTGTAATAATAAAATCTTCAGACCGGTTTGTTATTTGAAGTTAATTATTGTACGACTTTGGAATAAAACAGCATAATTGTATATTTCCCTTCTGCTCAAATGTTTGTGGTTTTAACATGGTTGTTTGACAATATTTATTGCTTTAAGAGAGTTAATAAGACTTTCAAACTCTGTTACATAAAAAGCATTTGGTGATGGTAATTAACCACCTACTGTTTTCTCTAGACCAGAGGTTTTCTGTGGTTTACTTTATAGAAATAACGAGCTCTTGAGGTTTCATGTACTCTAACAGATTTCAATTCTGAAATTTCTTTTCTGTGAGGGAGTAATTAGTTTAAGTTGGAAATATAGGAGGAGTTATTTTTGAACTTGTCAGTTTCTATTAGATGTGGGTATAATTAGGGACAGCCTACAGGAGGGTTGAGAACCAATAGGAATTGGAGAAGCGAGAACAGAGGCACCTTACGTTTGGATTTGGGTGTAGTTTTAGATGAATCTGGGGATTATATAAGCGATGGATCGAGATTATGGAGTCCTACTCTGTCTGTCGTCACTCTCTGCATATGAGAGAGTCTTAAGTAGTTTACCGGTCTGGATAAGACCCAGACTGCAGGAACTGGTAAAGTTTTCTACCAGAAATCCTCTATTTTGGCTTCTGTTCTTAGTAAAATACATGTAAATATAAGAGAAAATTAAGATTGTTCGCACAGAAAATGTTAAAAATGTCCCATGTTCTGTAGACTGAGATAAGACCCCGGCGTTGTGAAGTCTTTTCTCATCCCAGCCTTGGGTTACCATCGCAGGACTTAGTCAATGAAGATCTCCGCCAATCATAGTGGTGGAAATAGGATCCTTAGCAAGTGGCTGAATCTTGCAACTCAATGGATCTCGGCAGCAGAGGTTGTATTCTTTACGGCACAGTCAAAGCCAAACGAGACAGGATGAGGGAGCCAAGAACTGAAGTCTGTTGTATAATGATTCCTGACTTTGCAGAACAACTTCTGACATTGCAGAACAACTTCTTACGTTGCAGAAAAACTTCTCGTGTTACAGAGCAGACATTCAATTAACAGTAGGAGTCTGAAGCCAGAGTCACCATCATAGTACCGTGATTTGCACGAGTTGTCGACCACTTCAATTAGCAAAGTTCCAGTAGAGTACTGCCGCCTTTACCAATACACTAGTACAGTGGTTCCCGAAGAGGTTCCAGCCGCACCAACTCCATTAGAAATCCAGTAACCCCATCCGTATTTACTCGTGATTGTGTCAGCGTTTATTTGTGACAGGTGTACTCTCAACCTCCAATGATTTATCCATGTTGTACGTTAAACTCCTTCATAGGTAGATATTTGATTAATTAAATGAATTAAATTTAAGATGTTTATGTAGGATTTACTATTTCTCAAACCTTTAGTGTGATCTATTACATAATTAGAGTACACCTAATTTAAACTATGGTTGATTTATTTAACCTTGTTATTTTGGTATGATATTTGATGTTATTTAATGGAGTGATGGAATTAATGATTATTATTGACACGTAACATAAACAGTAAATAAAACAAATTGATTTTTCTTTCTAGGAAGAATCGTAACTCACGTAATTAAATGGCCGCTCAGCACTAATTAATAACCACGCTACCATGTGAAAGAAAGAACTCGACTGCTGAAAATATTGAATAATGAATATTGGAGATAAAGAAATGTCCAAACGGCAAAAAGAAGAACACCCCTTCAGGGCTCCGATCATGCAAGCACCAATAATTAAAATCAATGTTAAAAAAATTTACTGAAATAAAAACATACAACATAAGGTCATCATTTCCAATACTTCTCTGGAAAGATTTTATTTTTGAATTAAAAAAAAAAACTTAAGAAAGGAGAAAATTATATATATATATATATATATTGCTATTAATATAGGTATATAATTTGTAAAAAGAAAATAATAAAAATCATCAGTTTGGTCTGAAATTTGCACAGCTAACAACCACCATTCCAATCCTATCGCACTACTCTGATCTCAATAGGATTACTATCCCTTAGATCAGGGGTGGGCACAGGTTGTGTTTTTCAGTGCCAAAATATGGAATCACAGTGCCATTTCCATTTTCTTTTAGTTTTTTAAATTGCAGGGGATACTAAGTAATTAAATTTAGGTTGTAGATTTTATTGATGTACGTTCGTCGTGCAATCGTACATATTTTGAACATAAATATTGGTTGTAGATTTATTATTTGCATTAAGAGAAATTAATAAGTAATATATAATTTTGCTTTTCTTTTTTCATGTTAAAATAATTTACAATAAAAACAAAATTAAGTTATTTTGCATGAGTAACAAGAAACTAATAACTAATTCATAAAATCACAGGATAAATGACAATGGCTACATACCTTATTAAAAAAAGAAATTAAAAACTATTGCACAAATTCTTTCCAGTGTAAGAATAACTGATCTAGATAAAAAAAGACAGAAGTAAATTTCTAAACACTGGCACTACTCTAATAATGAACTAAAACTACCTTATTAACGGATTAAATTGACTCTGGCAGTATCAAGGTGAGTACTCACTCATAGACTCACAAATATACTGTTCTTCAATTAGTTGACCATCCTCTTTTATATTATCCTTGAAATTTATAAAGCAGTCATGGCTAAAAATTCTAAATTTTCTTTGGAAGAAAATAAAGCACCTTTTCCCAGGTGGGCACTGGTGCCACTCTGAGTGCCAAAAGAGCACAAAGTGCTGCATTTGCCCACCCCTGCCTTAGATAGTACCTGAGACCAAAAGACTAAACCATATATAGCTATATACTGGTAAATTTATCTACCAGCAATAGCACACAAAATCAGTTTCAAAAAAAACATTGTGCTACCATACAAACTGCCACTCCTTACTTTCACCTCTACACATCAGTATACAAATCTTTCAAGATCTTCAGTCTTTTGCTCCATAAACCTTTCAAAAATATCTTTGATTTTCCACATATAGATTGCCATCAAACAGTAAAATAGATTACTCATTCACTACAACCATACCATGTACCATTCTAACACTCCTTAGTATCTCACACTGTACAATAAAGTGATTCTGTGTTCCTCAGATACTCCACACAGATTGAAAATTGTACTCTTGTTCTCAAAGATTTATCTCCATTTGAGCTTCAAGGTGTTAATTCTTGCACGAAATAACAAAACTGATCCAAAAGTATTATCGTAATATCTCTCTTCTTATATATTTTTCTTAAAACTACTGTATATACGAACAGATACCTTTGAATATAATTCTTCATACCACAACCTTTCATACCACTCATTAACCTGATTTACAATTTCATTTTCACTCATATCAGTCAATGCCTCCTATTCCTACTTTCTCCATGTATTCCGGAATCCTACTACCCCAACAACAATCTTTGCTCTGCAACATTTCCCTAACAAAGCAACGAACCAACTCATTGTCTCCATTAATAGCATACTTGGCAAACTTGCATACCCTGCACCACAAGAATACTTCTCCAAACTTTATTCTCATCTCTCTGAAACTTACCCAGCTCAGTTTTGTTCCAATTTATTATTCCTAATCCATAGAGTAGCTACAGCAGGGGTGTATCTAGGATTCGGTCAAGAGAGGGGGGGGGCACTCTTCAAAATATTTAATGTTTCTGAAAAAATCTATGGATAATTCTTCAGACTGGTCAGTTACTTGATTATTTTAATTGCGAAATGGGAGGACGTTATTATGTTCATAAAGTATGAAGAATGGATTTTATCTTATTAATATTAGCATTTTTCTTAAACCTTAAAATTGTTTTGAATTTAAGAAATGCATAGTTCTGTACTCTGTAGCTAATCCATTTTTTTTTATTAATCTGTAGATTTATTTTTAAAAAGTTCAGACCTCAAGAGGAGGCATCTGCCCCAAAGGCCACCCCCCCCCCCTCTGAAGTACAGAGGGTAAAATAACACTGTTCCAATAAATTTTGGCAATCATACGCTTGTTAAAAGCTCTCGATTAAACTGAAAAAGTCATATTAGACATTCTCTGGGCAGCTTTTATTTTCTCTTCTCTATATATTCTGAAACAGACCCTATCATCACCAATCTCTAATCCTAAGTATTTAAGTTGACTCACAGTTTATATTCCCTCAACTGTTGATGGTTTGTTTTTTCCCAAAACACCATGACACTACTCTTCTCTATATTTATTTGTAATCCTACCTCTGAAGCCAGTTTTTTCAGTTCCTTAATTAATTTTTCAAATTCATAAGAGCTTCCACCTAGAATAAAACCGTCATCAGCAAAGAAAAGTGCAGGTACACATACAGAATTGTTTTTAAAACCATTATTTGTCTTTAAAAGACTATCTATTACATTGGAGAGAACCATGATGAAGAACAAAGGGGATATAGTGCATCCTTGTCTAATGCCACTACTAATCTCAACCTCACCCACATCTTCACCATTTACAAACAACATCGTCCTATCTTCAGAGTATAAATTTGCCACAACATTTATCATAACCGGGTCACATTTATATTTCATCAAAGTTTCTATTATTTTCTCTCTTTTACTGCTGTCTAAATCCTTTTCAAAATCAATAGCAGCCATGAATAGAGGAGTCTTACTTTTCTTACTCTCTTGAATACAAAATTAAAAACAAATAAGATTATCCTCTCTATTCGTCTTCCATTTGTGAATTCTGCTTGGAAACAGCTCAACAGATTGTTTCCAACTAAATGATGCTTCACTTTCTGTTTGCAGACTGCCATGTACAACTTATACGAGATGTCCATTAATGCTATTGGTCTTAAATTTCTACATCTGGGTTTAGTTTATATGGGGGAATCAGCACTGTTTTTGAAGTTTTCAAAGATTGTGGTACAGTCTCCATAGCAGATACATTATTCAGTGCCTCAGTAAACTTCCTCACACACAACTCACTCTCTTATAACCACCTATACACATCACTCTTCATGCCATTTGGTCCTCCCTGCTTCCCTCCCTTCACCAGCTTCAACTGTTTTCTCACATAATTCATTTCTGTTGTGTTTCTGCCAACCATGTCATAGTGTTCAATTATACTATGTGGGACATTCATATATGGTAACTCCTCAGCACTTTTTATCAATTCTCTTCTATTACCAGCATGCTCAGAGCCTACCCTCTCCCATAAATTCCTCACAAAATTGTATCTATCAGAAAATTCTTGAGAAACAACCCTATCAAACTCCACTCTAATATTTTGTTCACCTTCCAGGTCAAGAGCATAGCTACCTCTCTTATCATCATCCCAGATGTTAGCAATGTTATTTTGATGTCTCTGATAAATGAGTTTCCAAAATTCTGAAACTTCATTTATTGCTTGTTGCTTTTCTAATACATTTCCCTCATCATCATGAACACCACCACTACAACTTAAATCTTTCTTCCCTCGAAGCTTATTAATATTATCCTACAATTTTCTTCTGTCTTCATTGTTTTTTATATCCCGTGTGAGTTTTAATTCATATTCAGTTATTCCTGTTTTAATCATTTCTTGGACTATTATCTTTTGATCCATGTACTTTTGTTTGTAAAATATTTTCTCTTGTCATTTCTTGTCATTCTGTTATAATATTGTCTAGTTTGTATATTAATTTTCATCTCCTTTGTGAACCAGATTGGTTCACATGTTTTATTACCTCTATTTCTTTCACAAATTTCTTTTTCAATATTTCTTCAGCATCAAACTTACCCATATCAATCACACCACTCTCATTCCCAATCACTTCCTCTTGTTTGTTTAAGGGGACCATTCCCAGGAAAAATGCCAGAATTAAAGAACAAATTTTTATTGTGTAAATAGTTGCGTTTTAACCTTCTAATAGTGTGTGCAAAATGTCAGAGCTCTCATGTTACTCTAACCCCCTGGGGAGAGGGAGAAAGAGGACCGGGTGACAGGGAGTCAATATGTACTCTAAAAACCAACTCTCGGCCAATTATAATTCGTAATAATTAATTATCTTGCTATATCTGGTATCTAACGTGCCACTAATCAGATGCACACTAAGGTATGCCCCTCAGTTACCCGCAAACCTTCACAGGAGTCGTATTATCAAACTTTGAATGGGATTTTCTATTAGTTCAGAGATCTAACAATCTTGTAATTCAAAAGCCTAAGGCGTTTACAATTTTGAAGCTACGGCATTGCGACTTTTCGCATTCGATGCTCCCTGGAATTCTCTACAAACTCTGGAAGAGTTTTATTTAATTTTCGAATTAATTTTGAGAATATTAAATTTTGAAATTTATGTTTTTTTAATTTTATTTTGTTTCACTAAAAATTTCAATAATTCAAAAACAAATTTGAAAAATCAAAAAAATGCTTCCACAAATTGTAGAGAATCTTGTGGAGAATCGAATGCAAAAAACAATAATGTGATAGCTCTAAAATTTTAGTATCCATTTATTAATTTACACACTGTTCAAAATTTGTTTGAAATTTGAATAACTCTTTTCTATGGGTCGAATCGAAAAAATGTCAGAACACAAAAACATCTTAGAATTCATTTTATATATGTGTACAAAGTTTCACAACCGTAGCTTCAATAATAAAAAACTTTTCAAAATCAGGGAACGATGCCCTCATATAACTATCCCTCGTACAATCTTTCACACAATAATAGTTTATTTCTTCAATCGATTCTACTTTTTAATTCTTCTCATTATTGAGCTCAAAATTTGCTTGCGATAAACAACGATCTGAGAAATCAAATATATTCTTATTTTCATCAATGTACATGCTTCTAAATTTATTATAGAGACAACTATTTATTAAAATAAAGGCAATACTGCTTTTCTCACCTTTTTCATCTCTTGTAATTTTACCAATGCACTTATTATCACTATTAAGAACCAAATTATAATTCTCATAATATCCAAAATGTAGAGCCCATTTCTATTTACCAATAAAGCCTACATGGCCATTAAAATCTCATAGTACCATAAAACTTTCTATTTCATCACAATCATTTAATGTGCGGTTTATTTCCCTTCGTATTTAGATATTTCTTTCCTCATCCTTCACATCCATGTACATTGTACACTGATAACACTTTCACCAAAAAAAACCCTATCTTGAGTTTACAAAAAAAAGGTCTCTTGATTCACACCTATACTGTTCACAAACCACATAATTCTTATTGTATAAAATCATTAGTCCCCCTCCCTTTTTGTCATTCTCCTCTATACACTCTACTACAGAATCAAACTGCAACTGCTGTGGAATATCTACTCTCTTAAGCCGATGATACACTAGCAGCAATTGCTGCATTGGTTGCGGCCCGCAATTCATGCATGAACTCATGGAGACAGGGTGTACCTGATACATTACAGTTATTACTGCAGCAGTCACCACACTGAGAATTTATGTATTTTCCACTTAAACTCTGATGAAAACCTATTTAGGAACGACGAGGTACAACACCTTCCCGGTCAACCGCTGCAGCCACACTGAATGGCAGTG
>CANNZV010001158.1:0-177171 GCA_947561585.1 Caprella mutica | reverse complement strand
AATGTGGTTAGAGGTTAATGTGGTTAAAGGGTAATGTGGTTAGAGGTTAATGTGGTTAAAGGTTAATGTGGTTAAAGGTTAATGTGGTTAAAGGGTAATGTGGTTAGAGGTTAATGTGGTTAGAGGTTAATGTGGTTAGAGGTTAATGTGGTTAGAGGTTAATGTGGTTAGAGGTTAATGTGGTTAGAGGTTAATGTAGTTAGAGGTTAATGTGGTTAGAGGTTAATGTGGTTAGAGGTTAATGTGGTTAAAGGTTAATGTGGTTAGAGGTTAATGTGTTTAGAGGTTAATGTGGTTAGAGGAAGTGTATTTGAAAGAGGAGTCTAGGACATTTCGTCCACGAATTGCTTCATTTTATTTTATTTTTTACTATTACATTAATAGCCAGGTATTAATATATATATATATATTAATATTATATTAATATAATATTAATAATATAATATTAATATATATATAATATTATTATAGTGATTTATGCCGAAACATTTCATATGGACACATAAAAAATGTTTATTTAAGGATTACAGTTATGAAATTAGATATGGTAAACGGGTTGACTGTATCATTAAATTATTTACCTCCTTTAATATTTTGCATTAATTAATGAGTTATGAGTATCCAAAACATGGAACTGAAATAACAGGGTACTAACAAGACTAAAAGTGGAAACCTAAGAATGAGAATAAAATAATTACAATAGAGGTAAATACTAATTATTTTGTATGCTTTTATTAAGAGTCCGAAAATGTGGAGCAGTCCTAAAACACGGATGTGTTCATTTTTATATAATTTAACGTAACACTAAAAAGTACCAATATATATCTATTTATGTTATATCACATTTAATTATCAATCAATTGTTTATTAGTATATTATACATGTATATATTTTATGTAGTCACTGTTGAAAAAAATTCTGTCATAAAGAACTAATTTCTGAACCAATAATCTTCCAATAAGCCAATAAGCTAATCTGAGTACTAATATTGATGTTTAAGGTAATTATTGTTAAAATACACCTCAAATAATTGTAGTTATTGTAAATATAGAAAAAAAGTTTCCGTTTTCTATCTTCATGTACTATAATATCTACGAGACATGCCTCGCTATTATTACAGATTTTAAAAGACCAAGGTACAATAAAAGCGAGGCCTACCTGAAATCATTAAATAAAGTATTCAGTTTAATTATTTTCCTGTTTTTGGCCAGTAGAAGCAGGAGAAGAAGATTGCGATAAGAATTAAGGAAAAGAACATCAAAAATGAGAGTTTTCTACTTTTATATTGCAGAATATTACAAATTAAATATAATGAACAATATGCACACCACACATTATAATTATTATACAAAATAAAGCATTTCGTGGACGAATTATCCGTGCACGTTCAAAGAGAAGTGTATTTCAAAGAGAAGTGTATTTCAAAGAGAAGTGTATTTTAAAGAGAAGTGTATTTTAAAGAGAAGTGTATTTTAAAGAGAAGTGTATTTTAAAGAGAAGTGTATTTCAAAGAGAAGTGTATTTCAAAGAGAAGTGTATTTCAAAGAGAAGTGTATTTTAAAGAGAAGTGTATTTTAAAGAGAAGTGTATTTTAAAGAGAAGTGTATTTCAAAGAGAAGTGTATTTAAAGAGAAGTGTATTTCAAAGAGAAGCGTATTTTAAAGAGAAGTGTATTTTAAAGAGAAGTGTATTTCAAAGAGAAGTGTATTTCAAAGAGAAGTGTATTTCAAAGAGAAGTGTATTTTAAAGAGAAGTGTATTTCAAAGAGAAGTGTATTTTAAAGAGAAGTGTATTTCAAAGAGAAGTGTATTTTAAAGAGAAGTGTATTTTAAAGAGAAGTGTATTTCAAAGAGAAGTGTAGTTTAAAGAGAAGTGTATTTCAAAGAGAAGTGTATTTTAAAGAGAAGTGTATTTCAAAGAGAAGTGTATTTTAAAGAGAAGTGTATTTCAAAGAGAAGTGTATTTAAAAGAGAAGTGTATTTTAAAGAGAAGTGTATTTCAAAGAGAAGTGTATTTCAAAGAGAAGTGTATTTCAAAGAGAAGTGTATTTTAAAGAGAAGTGTATTTTAAAGAGAAGTGTATTTTAAAGAGAAGTGTATTTCAAAGAGAAGTGTATTTTAAAGAGAAGTGTATTTTAAAGAGAAGTGTATTTCAAAGAGAAGTGTATTTTAAAGAGAAGTGTATTTTAAAGAGAAGTGTATTTCAAAGAGAAGTGTATTTTAAAGAGAAGTGTATTTCAAAGAGAAGTGTATTTCAAAGAGAAGTGTATTTTAAAGAGAAGTGTATTTTAAAGAGAAGTGTATTTTAAAGAGAAGTGTATTTCAAAGAGAAGTGTATTTTAAAGAGAAGTGTATTTTAAAGAGAAGTGTAATTTAAAGAGAAGTGTATTTCAAAGAGAAGTGTATTTTAAAGAGTAGTGTATTTTAAAGAGAAGTGTATTTTAAAGAGAAGTGTATTTTAAAGAGAAGTGTATTTTTAAAGAGAAGTGTATTTTAAAGAGAAGTGTATTTTAAAGAGAAGTGTATTTTAAAGAGAAGTGTATTTCAAAGAGAAGTGTATTTTAAAGAGAAGTGTATTTTAAAGAGAAGTGTATTTTAAAGAGAAGTGTATTTCAAAGAGAAGTGTATTTTAAAGAGAAGTGTATTTTAAAGAGAAGTGTATTTTAAAGAGAAGTGTATTTCAAAGAGAAGTGTATTTTAAAGAGAAGTGTATTTTAAAGAGAAGTGTATTTTAAAGAGAAGTGTATTTTAAAGAGAAGTGTATTTTAAAGAGAAGTGTATTTTAAAGAGAAGTGTATTTTAAAGAGAAGTGTATTTTAAAGAGAAGTGTATTTTAAAGAGAAGTGTATTTCAAAGAGAAGTGTATTTTAAAGAGAAGTGTATTTTAAAGAGAAGTGTATTTTAAAGAGAAGTGTATTTTAAAGAGAAGTGTATTTTAAAGAGAAGTGTATTTTAAAGAGAAGTGTATTTTAAAGAGAAGTGTATTTTAAAGAGAAGTGTATTTTAAAGAGAAGTGTATTTTAAAGAGAAGTGTATTTCAAAGAGAAGTGTATTTTAAAGAGAAGTGTATTTTAAAGAGAAGTGTATTTTAAAGAGAAGTGTATTTTAAAGAGAAGTGTATTTTAAAGAGAAGTGTATTTTAAAGAGAAGTGTATTTTAAAGAGAAGTGTATTTTAAAGAGAAGTGTATTTTAAAGAGAAGTGTATTTTAAAGAGAAGTGTATTTTAAAGAGAAGTGTATTTTAAAGAGAAGTGTATTTTAAAGAGAAGTGTATTTCAAAGAGAAGTGTATTTTAAAGAGAAGTGTATTTTAAAGAGAAGTGTATTTTAAAGAGAAGTGTATTTTAAAGAGAAGTGTATTTTAAAGAGAAGTGTATTTTAAAGAGAAGTGTATTTTAAAGAGAAGTGTATTTTAAAGAGAAGTGTATTTTAAAGAGAAGTGTATTTTAAAGAGAAGTGTATTT
Organism: Caprella mutica; assembly: GCA_947561585.1. Lineage (NCBI taxonomy): Eukaryota > Metazoa > Arthropoda > Malacostraca > Amphipoda > Caprellidae > Caprella > Caprella mutica. The sequence continues at coordinate 173,709 of CANNZV010001158.1, read as the reverse complement.
CAAAGAGAAGTGTATTTTAAAGAGAAGTGTATTTTAAAGAGAAGTGTATTTTAAAGAGAAGTGTATTTTAAAGAGAAGTGTATTTTAAAGAGAAGTGTATTTTAAAGAGAAGTGTATTCTAAAGAGAAGTGTATTTTAAAGAGAAGTGTATTTTAAAGAGAAGTGTATTTTAAAGAGAAGTGTTTTTTAAAGAGAAGTGTATTTTAAAGAGAAGTGTATTTTAAAGAGAAGTGTATTTTAAAGAGAAGTGTATTTTAAAGAGAAGTGTATTTTAAAGAGAAGTGTATTTTAAAGAGAAGTGTATTTTAAAGAGAAGTGTATTTTAAAGAGAAGTGTATTTTAAAGAGAAGTGTATTTCAAAGAGAAGTGTATTTTAAAGAGAAGTGTATTTTAAAGAGAAGTGTATTCTAAAGAGAAGTGTATTTTAAAGAGAAGTGTATTTTAAAGAGAAGTGTATTTTAAAGAGAAGTGTATTTTAAAGAGAAGTGTATTTTAAAGAGAAGTGTATTTTAAAGAGAAGTGTATTTTAAAGAGAAGTGTATTTTAAAGAGAAGTGTATTTTAAAGAGAAGTGTATTCTAAAGAGAAGTGTATTCTAAAGAGAAGTGTATTTTAAAGAGAAGTGTATTTTAAAGAGAAGTGTATTTTAAAGAGAAGTGTATTCTAAAGAGAAGTGTATTTTAAAGAGAAGTGTATTTTAAAGAGAAGTGTATTTTAACGGGTGATGTGGTTACAAGTGTCATTCTCAGTGTAATGATATCTAATTTTTGTAGTCAATTCATTCGTTTTCAGTTTCTTCCTATTATACAGGATATTAATCTATAGTTATAGATACTTTGAATAATATGTCTAGTTATTGTTAAAAAAATGTATTGGTTATTATGGTATTTCTCGGTTATTTTGACATTTACAGGAATTTGGTCTCATAATATACGAGACTTAAGCTGTATCTACAGGATTCCAGGTTTCTATATCTATTTTATCGTGACCGGAAATTTCGTCCACGGAAAATTCGCCCACGGAATATTCGTCCACGGAAAATTCGTCCACGGAAAATTCGTCCATTAAACGCAAAATAATTAATTTAAATGGAACAAAATGTTATGATAAATGTTTTGGTATAAAGTAAATTTATGTATGTTGATGATAGTTCATAGTTAATCTACTTTGTTGCATCCATTATAAAGTTTGTTGTACTGCAAATTCATGTTTAATGAAACATTAAGATTGGTAGATATATAATAATTTTATCATCTTAATTTAAAATAAAATGTTTGGTTCATTAGCGTTCTTCATACTTGAAGATGTTGTTGGCGTTAATGAAAATTTATGCGAGGATGTCAATTGATTTTTTTTAACTACTTTGAAGCTACGTACATTTCAATAAAACGGGGAGGACGAAATCAACGCGAAAAAACCGTTATATTCAATTTAATTTTGAAATGTTCAAGAAATAGCATCCTAATATTTGGCAGTAGAGTTAACCCTAACTTAAAGAATTGAAACTAAGAGAGATGTCACACAGCGTAAAAGGCCAAAATATTGAGATATCGTCGAACAAATATAAAGCTAGCATTGCCATGCACTCCGAGTGAAACAATTTTTTTACAAATATTGCATTGCTGAAAATGTCCAGTTATTCAACTTAAATATTTGATCAAGTTATTTCTTCTTCTTAATTTTTAATTATAGATAACACAATATATCAGTTACATAGATTACATTTTTCATCAACAGCTATAACTGCTGAATATATGTATTATTTTCATCTAACCAGATTTTATGCAACTAATAGTGTCTTTCTTTCTATTCCAATTTTAAGAAAACGGACGAATTTTCGGTGGACAAATTTTCCGTGGACGAATTTTCCGCGGACGAATTTTCCATGGACGAATTTTCCTAGCTCTCTATTTTATCTGCATTCTACAGTAGAGAAATCCTCTATCTATTGTATAACTAAGTAGCTGTACCTATCGTATAACTAAGTAGCTGTACCTATTGTATAACTAAGTAGCTGTACCTATTGTATAACTAAGTAGCTGTACCTATTGTATATCTAAGTAGCTCTACCTATTGTATAACTAAGTAGCTGTACCTATTGTATATCTAAGTAGCTGTACCTATTGTATAACTAAGTAGCTCTTCCTATTGTATATCTAAGTAGCTGTACCTATTGTATAACTAAGTAGCTCTACCTATTGTATATCTAAGTAGCTGTACCTATTGTATAACTAAGTAGCTGTACCTATTGTATAACTAAGTAGCTGTACCTATTGTTTAACTAAGTAGCTGTACCTATTGTTTAACTAAGTAGCTGTACCTATTGTATAACTAAGTAGCTGTACCTATTGTACATATATAACTCCCAATATCTGCTAATTATTTTAGTTGAAATATTGATAGTAAATACCGTGTAGTTTATTTCGAAATGCAGCTTTTTAGAACCAATGATAATTATTTCCTCTCCATTGATATATCTGCACATTATTTTCATTTAAATTATTTATAATTTGTATGGTAATAGTCTGTCATACTTTGATAGAAATGGAAAGAAGTTGAAATGAGATTAAATAATATGCATTATTATATTTAATAGCCATTCAATTAGTTATAGTGACATGAAAAAGTCAATGATAGAAAGTTACAAAACGAGTGACTTTCACATCATTTTTTCTGTAAAATAAGAAAGTGCTAATATCTTTATAAATATTTTCTCAATGGCTTATTAGGGCTATAGTATCTACCAAGGAATGTGCCACTGCATGTCCTTAATACTAACTGATAATAACCAGTTAGTTCACTCCCGCACAGTGACATGAGAGTGATGTGCCCAGACGCTCTAACTGTAACTGAAGTCACTCTGTGTGTTTAGCATGGACTGCATTGGCAACACAAAAACAAACCCATTAATTAATTAGTAACAATATGTTTAGCAGTTAAATCCGGTTGAATATCTTGAGGTACATTAGAATAATTTATAGGGACAGTCTTAGTTAAGCTATATTCTGGTTATATTTTCTGAGAATTAACTCTCATAAAGTGTACAAAATAACCGCTCCTTTTTGTACTACTTTTCATAGTGTGATTATTTCAATAATGTAAGTACAATTATCGAAAATTAATTAAGTATTTATAAGTTATAATGCAAGCGACAGCATTTAATACAATATATTACGGTACGTAGTGCAAAATAAGTCTTTATTATCACCTAATTCATATGAAATGTATATCTTCATAATATTGCTATAACTGTTCTCGATGTTACTCCTGAAATAAAAGTACGATTCAAGTAAGTTATTTATAAAGAGCTGTTTATTATATTGCATTTCTATTTAGTTTCGAAAGTATTTTGCGGTGCATTTCATAACATGGGAAATACCTAAACCTGAATTAGAATCACCTTTTGTTCTACTTTGAATTTGAAATAATTCCAAACACTGCAATAAATATTTATTAAATGATATCACTATAGCAATGATAAAATGATAATCACTGATCTTATAGGCTTTCAGTTGCCGATTATTTAATCAATAATAAAAAGAACATTTATTGTCGACAATAAATAAATTATCGAAAATCCAATCATGATTTATCATAATTAAGCTTAAATTAAAACACTTAAAGGTCCCCTCCACTCTAAATATTTATTTCTCTAAATTCATTAGAGCTAAGGTTACTGATTACAAAACTGCAAACCATTCCTAACTTGGCTCTATATATTTATTATAATGTGTAATTTAAGTTGTCGAGTGAGTTTTTTTCTATTCTCGACTCTTTCTGCAAAGAAAAAGAATGGCGTACTTCTGAATACTTCAAAACAATAAAAAGTCTGATAGATATATTATAAATGGCTACCTACACCGTTACCTAAATACCATTACCTTAAAACATTAGGTACCTAAAAGTGAATCTAAATATCTCATTACCATTTAATATACGACAGTACGAGAGATAATTATATTATCCCTTACTTTGTCTTCCTATTGAATCTAATAGAAAGTCGGACAGTGACGGATGAGTTTGAATATTTCTTATATAATTAATTACGAAGCAAATACTTCAAATTTGAAGCATTAGCGTACATCATTTGCTAAAAGTTACATTCTACTTTAAAACATTTAAGCTAAGATTAAAAAAGCGAGAGATCTTTGGTTAATTGTAACAAAAAGATATGAAGTTTTCCTGTGTAATATGATACCTATCATTTATTTGTCATTATCGCTTATGTACATACGCATTCTTTTTAACAAAGATTACTTTACTTTTCTAAAATATCTGGCGTAGTGTTACACATTTTTGATAAGGATAGCTTTCATATTTTCCAAATTAAGGAGCTTTTAACTGAATTTCTATCCATTGAATATCCCCATCAGAAAAAATATGAGGGGGGTTTCAATCAGGAGATTTCGTGGTTCGTATTCGTGCAGAATATACGATAGCGTGTGTAGCGTGTGTAGCGTGTGTGTTCTACACATGTGACCACTATGTTTAAATATCTAACTTACATAGATACCTTATACGAATTTAAACTGCATTAAAATAGTCCAAACACTTGTAATATTATCCGTAGGAAGTAAGTAAGACAATCCTTGCTATCGAAGAGCATTAGCCATTTTCCTGTTACGAATACAATGGCAAATAGTTAGTTAAATTAGTATGTATTTCATTAGCATAGAAATGTGCTGCCCTTTTTTGTGCATTGTATGCTCCACTGCATCTATAGTGGTACATATGCATTGGCATCATATTACAACACTAAAACTCACCAAACTTAGGGTGAAGAGAACATGCACGGCATCTGAAAGATGTATCGGTGCCGCTATAGTGAATATGAACGGCAGTGTTTTTGTAGGGAAATTTTTTATAATTAAAATTTTGTTTATATATTTTATAGTCTATAGCTTAGGAAGTTTGCGTTCATTATTTATTTAACCAGTTAGAAATTATATTGGGGCCACAGAAGATTAATCTTCTATATAGAAGATTAATCTTCTATATGGCCCCACCATAACTCTCTCTCTTTTGATCTTCCATGGCCCCTCCATAACTCTCTCTCTCTCTTTTGATCTTCCATGGCCCCTCCATAACTCTCTCTCTCTCTTTTGATCTTCCATGGCCCCTCCATAACTCTCTCTCTCTCTCTTTTGATCTTCCATGGCGCCTCCATAACTCTCTCTCTCTCTCTTTTGATCTTCCATGGCCCCTCCATAACTCTCTCTCTCTCTCTTTTGATCTTCCATGGCCCCACCATAACTCTCTCTCTCTCTTTTGATCTTCCATGGCCCCACCATAACTCTCTCTCTCTCTTTTGATCTTCCATGGCCCCACCATAACTCTCTCTCTTTTGATCTTCCATGGCCCCACCATAACTCTTGATCTATAGTAAAAGTGTTTTTATATTAAGAATACAATGCAGGTTTGATAAAAAACTTTATCCATCACAATACTGTAACACTGAATATAAAAAGTAGGTACACTCATCTGTTCTAATGTTTTAATACTCTAAACACATGACTATGGTATTACTTAATAACTAATTAATTATCTTTATATTGATCCATTCAAATTAGCATTGATTTTAATATCTTCAGTTCATTTTTTTACTCTTTCTATATTATTATCTAAAATAATATAAAAGTTGGATGTAAATTCAAATAAATTAAAATGCTATATAAATATCTAAAATCTTCACGCGAAAATGACCTCTAAATCTATTGGATAGATTTTATGAATATTCAACAGATGTAAAATATTACTAAAATAAAGTAATACGATATTATGCAGTACGTAACTGTTACATAATGATAACAAAAACAAAGTCACAGTAAATTATTTAAAACTTCAAGATTTTCAATTAATAAATTTCTTATAACATCAATTAAATTCCTAAAATCTACGAATACAAACTTCGTAATTGAAGAGTTAGAGAAAAAATGAAGGTTTATTTTTATTTTCCATTTGTTATAGGATTGTAAAATAATAGACTGCATGATTTATTAGAATGAAATATTGATGCCTAAATAATATTTAACGTACAATATTTTTAATATTCAATAAGATATTTTCTGTCCGATGTCTTATTAGTTTCCATTAAGTCATTCAAGGATAGAAAAATCATGTGGACATCATATTCCAAAATTTATTTATTTTTCAAAGTCAAAATAAATAAAACTTCAAATTATAATTCGATAAATAAAAAAGTAATCAAATAAATTAAAACATAAATAATATTCAAACAGAGATTTTAATGTGATTTCATATGGTAAATGATAATCTAATGTATAATAAATAACTGTTCAGGAGACCTATTTCAATTAAAGTGCATTGTTTGTACCTGCATTTTATGAAATAACTGCAGCACCTTCAACTCAATGCAATAAAATCATTAACAGTACCATTATATAAAGTGACAGATGTAAATAATTAACAGATGAATATTTTAAGAAGGTTATTAATAAAAACACATTGCAATATTAGCATTACAATATTATTCTTTGTGCAGAGAAGACTTCATAGAAAGAGATAAAGTCAAATTTCATGCGTTTTTAAAACAAAATCCATTAAAATTTTCATCATGTATTTAATTCGTATCTAGTTAATGTCACTTTACCCTAAGTAATATGAATGATAAAATTAATAGAGGAATAAACTATAAAACATAACTTTTATGTTGTTTCATTGCAATAAAAGTTAATGCCCTTTTTGAAAACTGATATGTTTAAGTTGAATCTATTTTATTACTCAGATTTTTGTCTACAAATTTGATGACTATAAATATCGAGTATTCACCAACAGCATCATAGCAGTGGTTGGTTAGGGTTGACGTAACTGCAATAGGGTTAGATAGAGGCATTTCCTATATGTAAAACAGTAAATAAACTTCTTGGTTAATTATGTACTCTCATAGGTACTCCTATTCTTCAATGTAAATTTTATACGTGCATTACTAATTAATTATTGATTTTATTCCAAAAATAAATGAAGCCGTGAAAAAATATGAAATACACATAAACTCAGTCATTTTATGTAAACTCAGTCATTTCATGTAAACTCAGTCATTTCATGTAAACTCAGTCAATTCACAGGTAAATCTTTTATAGTGATACAAAACTTAACACGCAGCCAAAATGATATATACAAAGTTTTAGCTGTTTTTATAGTCTGTATTTTGTAACTTTATTGCAATGAATTCATCATTTTAGAAGACTAAAAGGCCGCCCCTAACTTTCTTCTAAAATGTCATTCTTAAACTTCTTCAAAAATGCCACCCTTAAACTTCTTCTAAAATGCCACCCTTATGCTTCTTCTAAAATGCCACCCTTAAACTTCTTCTAAAATGCCACCCTTAAATTTCTTCTAAATGCCATTCTTAAACTTCTTCTAAAATGCCACCCTTAAACTTCTTCTAAAATGCCACCCTTTAGATTCTTCTAAAATGCCACCCTTAAGCTTCTTCTAAAATGCCACCCTTATGCTTCTTCTAAAATGCCACCCTTAAACTTCTTCTAAAATGCCACCCTTAAGCTTCTTCTAAAATGCCACCCTTATGCTTCTTCTAAAATGCCACCCTTAAACTTCTTCTAAAATGCCACCCTTAAACTTCTTCTAAAATGCCACCCTTATGCTTCTTCTAAAATGTCATCCTTAAACTTCTTCTAAAGTGAAGAAGGACTCTCTTCACTGCTGGATATCGAAGTGTTAGAATTTGAGATTTAGAAATAGAAGTCCAAGCCGCAAAGTTTGTCATCTGAAACAAAAAAATACTATTAACTATTCTGACCACTTTTTCAAACTATCCTGTAATTACTAGTTTGACATTCAAAAAGACTTCGTATCACATGAGACATTGTAAAAAAAAGATAGCATTCGATCTTTCAAATTAAAAATGATCGAATACGATTGAGTTTCTCGTACGTTCGTCTAAAATATTTAACATGATGTATCAATATTGAAAGAGATAGAAAAAAATCTCCATTTTTTTATTCTATATGGTTTTATTAAATTAAAGTCTAGTGTAGCAACCGATAGTCTTTGAAAACAGAAGACATTAAAGGTTCTTCAAACACAATAGCTGTGTACCTGACGGAGGTGCCTGGCAATAGCCTGACTGGATGGAGTAGAGGTGATGTTCAGAACACTGCATGGGTTGCAGTACCCAGCCATCACCACGTGAGTTGATCTGGCAAATGAAGTACTGGTCACACATTGTCCTCTTGCCCTGAAAAACAAAGAGGTGTTAGCTTTGGTGGAACATAGTATGAATTAAATGAAGAAAAATCTGCAAAACGTCCTGTGTTTCTAAGGAGAAACTATCAAACAAAACGAATGCAAAGCTCATGATATAATTTCCTTCTCAATCCAGAGGAGAAGTGACTGCTTTACCACGGAAAGTTCCATCATGAAATTTACACAACGGAGATTTAATAGATTTTATTTAGAATAAGTATAGCATTATATAAAGCTGATTTTAAAATGAAAGTGATTTTAATGGTAACCCGACAACATTTTATTAGATAAATGAATAAGAAATATTAAATATATGTAGGTTATAAGTATCACTCATGATGAAAGTATAGATAGCACTTATTATACATTATTTTAAGTATACATTATTTCAATTTCAAGAGAGTACACAGTGCACCCCCCCCCCCCACCTCCTCCTCCCACTAGACCCCCAACTTGACCGCTAACCTAACCTACCTTGTACAATGTACATTTAACATTTTATGGCATCATTCCCCTGAATTAAAGATAACATGTGTGAATACCTTTTTTTTATTTAAGATTGTGAAATTTTCCTCTTAGGGCATTTAACGCTGGTGAAATCTTCCATGGTAGAAACTTCTTGAATACTCCCCAATGGGGAATCTATCGACTGCGGTTTTAATTTATGTATAATCATAATCATGTCCCGAAAATACTTAAATTGAAGGTGACATTTTCGCAATAATATACCCGGAGAAACATCTCCAACGCGCTAGAGTCAGAGTCCTATGATACTGTAGAACAATTCCATGATGCTATAGAATTATTATCTTTATATACATAATATAGGCATATTGTTCCTATCCACTACTATGTGGTCCAAAGGGTGGGCAAGAGAAGAAGTACAGTGAAAGAAGATGGGACAGGTAACCGACTGACCGTGTCAACCCAGCACATGGATATAAGACCTTCACAGTCAGTTTGCTCACACACGAATATATGTAGCAAGGCAGAAGGAATTAGAGGAAAAAAGAGAAGAGAAAAACATTAGAAAGAAACAAATAAAAGATGAAAAAATGGAGAACCTATATAAACAAATCCTAAAAGCAACAATAGATAAAAAAGAAAAAGAAAACATAGATATATTCTCATGACAATGAGGGGGGATCGACAATAATGATTTTAAAGAAAGCGGTGTCAATAGTATCAAAGGCTGAGAGACGAGAAGGAATTCTTCAAGGGGGAAACAGGAAAGCACATGTAAAATCAAGTTCATGCATGAGGACAGCGGACGACATCTTCGCTAGTGCGAAAGATGCGGGAATGAATTCTCATAGGCCAATGCTGCAAGACATATGCGAATATGTGTGGGGATGCTGTATCGAGCCCATCCCCATCAAACTAACAGCCTAGGCCAATGGAATCCGTAAGACCACGAAGGCAATGCAAGCATTACAAAAGGTGGTTTTCGGTGGGGAACCTGACGATACATGAGCGGTCACGCGGGAGTCGATGAGTGATTAGAGCTAGTTCTGGTCAGCAGCGTAATTTCAAGAGAAAGGGAGACTGAGATAAAAGCTCAAGAAAAATGAACCTAATTAAACCAAAATCCTAAAAGCAACAATAGAGCAAAAAAGATAATGATTTTAATCACCTAGTCTGATAATCAGATCCCCTGCCCCCAATAATATAAAAAATCAAAAGAAAGTGATACAAATATTATCATTAACTCAACTCGTACATCACAACAGAAATTCAAGATGGCGCTAAATAATGGCTGTAGGTAATTATCCATATTCTGTGAACTGTACTGCATTCAATTTACTCACAATAAATCTATTCTCCGGTGAACACAAGATGTAGTCTTCACAATAGAATTTTTTCATCCAATCAGTAAATGGCACTTCATTCTGTTGCGAACAGTATATATATTTTGAACCAAGGAACATTTCAAATTCATAGACTTTGGGAGGTTTGGGAGAGGTGGTGGTGGTTGATTCAATTGGTTTTGAAGTTGTTGCTATTGTTGTAGGTTTTTCCGTTGTTGTTGTAGTTGTAGAAGATGTGGATGTTGTTGTAGTTGTTTTCTTCTTGGTTGTCAACCACCAATATATGGGATTTTTGGTAGTCTTAGCTGTTGTATGCCAAGGCCATGGCTTCTTAGTAGTAGTTACCCAAGGCCAAGGTTTCCTTGTAGTCGAAGTTGAAATAGGTTTTTGTGTTGTGGTGGTCGAGCTCGTTGTAGTTGGTTTTTGGGTAGTGGAAGTAGTTGGTTTTGGTGTTTGAAGCGGCTTTTTCGTCGTCAACCACCAATATATTGGATTTTTAGTTGTTGGTTTCTTGGTAGTTGTTTGCCAAGGAAATGGTTTCTTGGTAGTTGTTTGCCAAGGGAATGGTTTCTTGGTAGTTGTTTGCCAAGGGAATGGTTTACTGGTAGTTGTTTGCCAAGGGAATGGTTTACTAGTAGTTGTTTGCCAAGGGAATGGTTTACTAGTAGTTGTTTGCCAAGGGAAAGGTTTCTTGATAGTTGTTTGCCAAGGGAATGGTTTACCGGTAGTTGTTTGCCAAGGGAATGGTTTACCGGTAGTTGTTTGCCAAGGGAATGGTTTCTTGGTAGTTGTTTGCCAAGGGAATGGTTTACCGGTAGTTGTTTGCCAAGGGAATGGTTTCTTGGTAGTTGTTTGCCAAAGGAATGGTTTCTTTGTAGTTGTTAGCCATGGCCATTTTGTAAATGGTTTTTTCGTTGGCTCAGAGGTAGTTGGTCGGGTTGTAGGTGGTGGATATGGAGGGCCAGGTGGCGTTACTGGAGTTGGTGGTTTGGCAGTGACAGGAGGGGATGGTAGTCCTATTGGTCCAGGTGGAGATGGCGGGTTAATTATATTAGGAGGAGATGGAGCATTAGCATTATTGGAGGGAGTGCTTAGTCCTGGCGGAAGTGCCTCTGTCTTACAAAATATAGCATCTGGAAATGAAATCGTATTTAGAGAAATACTTATATCTTTCAAATAAAATTATTATCCATCATTGCTTGTTTCATAGATTATTACGTAACAAATTATTATTTATTGTTTCATCGGGAATATTCTTTTTCTTACCAGACATACAGTAAAATTCCGCGGGGTTGTACACCGTCTTTGGAATACAAACAGTCCGTTTCTTATTACTGGGCGTAGTATCAGAACTGCACCTCCTGTATACTTTGTTGCAAACCCTCTTTACACTTCCATATTCTACACTATTCGGAGGCCAGCATATTTTCTTATTTTCGCAATCTCCCACAACGAGAATACATTTTTCTTCATTACCTGCCACAGCGTGAACAGGAGGAGTAATATAGTCTTGAAGTGGATCATCCGGAAGAGCTACAACTGGAGTTTTCACGCTAGTATTTTCTATCTCATTTAAGTTGTCTTGCAAGAAGAGTGAGCAATTGTCGGAAGAGTTTCTTTTCACGTAACTGAATTCACATCTGTTTTTTGATGATATAAACATTTGCCTTGGATCACACTGGTAGTAGGATCTTCTGTAAATGCCTGTGGATCTAATGTCGTGACATCTGAAAGATATGTTGAAGTCGTAAGAAATTTCTTGCTATTATACTATATTGAATATGAATTTATTTCATTTCATCAAGAACGTTCGATCGATGTGAAAATTTAACTTTTTGATAATATGTACTATATGCCTCACTGCAAATATGCTTCCACTCCAAGTATTTTATAATTCGTGGGCTGTTAAGTTTGAAAAAGTTAATTTCTATTGTTGAATTTTTTTTAAAGATTGATTTATGTTTTTTTTTAGTTCATGTTATATTCAAACACATTATTATCATTATTAAATTCAATTACCTGTAGAACCACCTGCAGTCCCTCGGATGTCCGAAATAGCCTTCAGATTCACATGGCACTAGTGGGTGTGTGATGTGTCTGGGGAACCGCCAGTCTCTGGACTCTAGGCAGGAGGCAACAGAGTGAGAAATAAAGATTAAAGATTATGGCGGGGACCTATGGGATTAAGTAAGGCCCCTCTCTTAATCTTCTGTCATATAATTATATTTCCCTCACTGGTAAACAGTTGTAGTTCTTAAAGGTCTGAGAAGTATAAATATTGATATAATACAGTGAAACTCCTGAGTTTTGATTCCTTCATAACTCAGAGCCACTTCATAACTCAGGAGCCCTGATATTTTTCTATGATTGAAATCTTGGAGGAGAAAATGGTTTTTGAGGGATAACTAGGGCGAAATTCCAGACATATATCGTTTTCTATAATTTAAACATAGAAAATACTTCATAATTCCAGTGCATTTCATAACTCAGGTCCTTCATTACTCGAGTGCTTCATAACACAGGAGTTTTACTGTACAAGAAATAATTATAAATACTAGGTCAAACAAGATATAAGAATTTCATTATCAGGTGCTAAATTTGTTGAATAAAATGATAAGGCCATGACGTTTTGTAATTCATAAATGACGTCATCTATTGAAATAAGAAAAAATACTGTATAGTTATCAGTTTGAAAATAGTGAAATAAAGATTAGAAAAAGAAAATCATTTTTTCATAAATTTAGAATACAATGTGCCTGTCAAGGAATTTCTAAATCTGTTATATACATTCTTCATTCTTTTAGCTGATGACGAATTTGTGCAAGATAATCAATCCCTCCTGAAATATAATGTCTACCATTACCTTGTATCATGTCTTGCTCGGTATTGTTTAATAGATGCTATGTCGATTTACTCACCTCCAAATGCAGCCGCAGCGGTAGTGAATAGCTTCACTAATATCAGTAAGGCATTTACATGCAAAATTGTAAGCTGCATGGCCAAATTTAGGAATATTTAGGACATTATCTGGAATCTGAGTAAATCATCGAGGTTAACGTTGAATCGAAAATTTCAATTGACCTATATCGAAAAATATTAAACCTATTTAATGATTAATAAATGTAGAGAATACATACAACAACTATGGATCATTAACAGAATAACAACATCCATGGGGCAAACGATCTATATTCTTGATTCAAGAACTTCATTGAGAGAGGACAATCGCAATGTAATCTGATGCTGGAGCAGTTCCTGTGTATTCTCTGGCTAAACATGTACTGTATTTTATGAATTCTAATTACCAGTACCATTTCTTCTTTAGACACTTCACAAAGTGAACCAGAGCTGCAAGGATCATTACTTGGAAACGTGATAAAATGCTATGGAAGGGTGGCTTTCAGCTTTTCAAATTTTCTTATAGTCAGAGGGAAAAGTCCGCTGGTGTCAAGTCTGGTGAGCGAAGAGGCCAGGTAATGTTACAGTCCTCGGCACCACCTTGTTCAATCCACATGCCCGGTAATTTATTATTTAGTCATGTTCTGACGTCCTTTTGCCAGTGAGGGGATGCTCCATCTTATTTAATAATAAGATCGGATCATTAGGGAAACGACAAATTTATGGGAAAAACTTTTTTCAACATATTCAAATAGGAAAAATAGGTCCGAAAACCAGAGGGAGTTTGATGAATGTAAGACACTTGAATTTTTTCGAGAAATTTTGTGGAAAATTCGATCGTCCTGCGTAAAACCACTAGTTTCAACTTCTTAACAACTTTAAAATGATAACATATCATTCCCGTATTTTTAAAGCACTTCAATTAGCATACAGTGATGTCCCAAATTTGCAACTCCTCTTTTCAGCAATTGCCTTGGGTGCTCTACAAAATGTTTAATGACTTCATCACGGATGACAGTCGGTGTTCGGTTATGGTGAATTTCTCTGCATGATGCGGTCTTCTGAGATATTTGATGCCACTCTTGATCATTTTGCTGCTTGGTGTAGCTTCGTTTCTTCCATAATCTGTTCTAAACTTTCTCTGGACTTCAATAATTGGACTCTTGTATTCTTGCAACTAAAGGACGTAGTTGGCTTTAACTTCTTCAGAAAATATCTACATTTTGGAAAGTAATATAGCAGTTTCAAACGTATTTGGGAAACGGGTTTTATTAACCAAATAAAACATCAAACACTATGTAGTCGATTCAGACCAAGTCTGTCAAAGTCGGCTAATTAGAAGGAAAAGTTACCCAAGTTTAGAATAGGGACAAATAAAATATACCATGTACTGTATGTGGGAAATTTCTTTAGGTGCGATCCGAATTACAACAGCTCTATAAGGATGTCGTTTGCTCAGTCTGTAGATACTTTGAGATTTGTTTTCGTAATATCTAACTAAGAATAAGACGAACTATATTAACATAAATGCAGTCTTGATTATCTCAGAAAATGAAATAATTAATAGGTTTTTGGCCAGAAAAACTATTAACCCTGCAAACGATTCTATATTGCGTACACAAGAGTACTATATGGTTTAATGGTTTTATCGTGACAATGTATTATATGTATAATTAACATTAAATAAATCTAACCATCTGAATAAGTATAAGTATTTGGAATGATCTTTCATCGCATACCATTTTTACATCTATTGTTATTAATAATAAAAATTATATTACAAATATATGGAAATATTAAATGTCATTTAAATAGTATAATTTTCCTTAACTTTGCTCAAATCAATATATACTGTAAATAAATATTATACATCAGACATATAAAATCTAACGAAAGCATCTAACACACAATATAATATATATTTGTTTATTATGGCACTAGTTTGACGATATAGTAATCTTTAGAGTTTGTTGAAAACAATTTATAGTGAGAGTTTCATATTGTAATTTTTATCAACTCGTATCAAATGTAAAATACTTCTGATTAAATAATTAGGAATATATATTAAAGATAAACTTTAGATTGAGATAACATATTTAAGAGGAATATTAAAATTAACATATTCAAGAAAAATAATTTAAATCACATGTTTAAGACAGACTGCAATTGGAGATAACATAATACTTGGCGGTTATTTATAGTAAGTGTCATTCTAAATTCTTTCAGGAGTTCAAAAAATATAGTTCTAACATTGATGTAAGTTCATTAGCCATTAGTTCATTAGTCCATCGTTGAATTGCTTTGAAAGAAAACTTATAACGTTTTAATGCTCGACTGAATCAAACCTACACCAGCCACTACTGTCTATGAAGGCTTTTTTCAGGGAAATAGACTGGTCGTTGTAAAAGCATTACTTTTACTATCAGAGAAATGTCACATGTGATCTATTTTCACAAATCACAGTTAAATAGTTCAATGCAGTTAAATAGTTAAAAATTACGAATTCATAATAGTGATTCCATATATTAATTAATGCAAAACATCTAAAAGCTGACTCTTCCTTACATCAATAACAAGAAACCGGTTTTTAGTTTAAAAATACATCTATATATTATAGAATTAAAATAGAGAGGCATTTTACTAAAGGAAAAATATAAAACTACGCACGCAGCAACGTAAATCATTTAATCATTTGTAAAATACATGAAGGGATACAATTAATAACCAGTTATGAGTTACGGAGAATAAAAAAACATAGACACTCTATTCGTTTATCCTAACTGACGTCACAATGTTTGTTGCTCTAGTTTATAATCCTTCCTCTTAGCAACCACATTGTACTGGATAAAATATACAATAGAGATCTTATGCATTCATTTATAGCATCCAATTCTACTAAACTCCTCCCAAGGGCTTTGATATCATGACGTTTATTGGCAATAAGTGGTGAGGAGAATTAGGCAGGACATTATCCTATCAGTCAATTGTAACGGCACTGCAGCATACATTAAAGGGTATGTCTGCCTGCAATCTGCTGAGTCATTGGCCTACCTTAAGTAACCAGTGATTGGTAATCTATTGCTATCATATACAACATAATGAACATATTGTCAGTGAATTAGTGAGCAGTACTATCATAGAAAAGAGTCACTGTGATGATGTACTATCAGAGAAAAGAGTCACTGTGATGATGTACTATCAGAGAAAAGAGTCAATGTGATGATGTACTATCAGAGAAAAGAGTCACTGTGATGATGTACTATCAGAGAAAAGAGTCACTGTGATGATGTACTATCAGAGAAAAGAGTCACTGTGATGATGTACTATCAGAGAAAAGAGTCACTGTGATGATGTACTATCAGAGAAAAGAGTCACTGTGATAATGTACTATCAGAGAAAAGAGTCACTGTGATGATGTACTATCAGAGAAAAGAGTCACTGTGATGATGTACTATCAGAGAAAAGAGTCAATGTGATGATGTACTATCAGAGAAAATAGTCACTGTGATGATGTACTATCAGAGAAAAGAGTCACTGTGATAATGTACTATCAGAGAAAAGAGTCACCGTGATGATGTACTATCAGAGAAAAGAGTCACTGAGATGATGTACTATCAGAGAAAAGAGTCACTGTGATGATGTACTATCAGAGAAATTATCTACATATATAGTTTCACAAATGACAACTTTCTAATTTTATTTATTTTCAAATCCCGATAAATTTATATTTGCTTATTTATCTATTTTAAAATATATACATTACACAAGCATTACAATTAGTGAAGTTTATTTTTGGAAATGTGATATTAGTAAACTGGAAAATCATTGCATATACACTTTTCTTGACTATAGCCTATAGGTATACCTAACCTATGTAGGATTCATAGATGCATGTTCCTCTTCATACAAGCGAAAGAGCTGGCATCTATTTGCACATAATAGACCTCCTTTTTGTTCTTATTTATGGTTATTTTATTCTAAGAGGACAAGGGGCAGTATTAGGAATTAGGGGAACCGCAATTATGAGAGAGCCTTAACGGTTTCTATAATTGGAAAATAGCAACCCATTAACAGATTAAAAAATTTATCTATTGATAGATAAATCATATATTCAATTTGACTTATTTGTGAATTGATTATTTTATCATTTAAATTTCAGTTTCTGTTATTATTCTTATTACTGTTCAAACTGTTTGAATCATGTTTAATTAAATATCGTAACTGTTCAAATTGTTTGATTCACGTTTAATTAAATATCATAAATATTGAACATATCTAATTTCATTTAAGAAGGTTTTAGAGTTGTAATATTTTCTCTTCAGTCCCTAAAGAAGGCAGCCATTTTGTGTACAATAAATGCCCCGTGTGTTTGTTTACCAAGAACTCACTAATGTACAGTTATTACCGATGGGTGGATATTCTGTAGTAAATTAATGGCTGGTTAGTATCCATGGGAGAAAATAAAGAAAATAAAGAGGTTCATTAGAAAGGAATAATTTATAAAAGTTACAAGTTGTAGTTAGGGCAAATTCTGAGTTATCGAACAGTATATAGGTATATTTATTTTAATTGATATGATCGAAAATGTGGAACCGTTCAATAACCTGGAATTTATCCTAGATCGTATTATTAAGATTTGATGTTTAATTTGCATTTTTAATTCAGCCAACTATTTAATAGAATTTGTTGTGCATTCATTAAGTAATTCTTAAATTTGTAACTGACACTAGTTTGGATTTAAAATAAAAGCAGTTATGAATAATTGGTGTATTTCCTTACAATCTCATGAATAATGTAACTATATTATATCTCATATCAATTAATTCTTATCGCATTTGTTTTAAGATTTGTTTAAAGAAAGAAAGAACGGTTTCAAAATTTGTAATATATAATATGAATCTAAAATATGTTATCAATTAATAAAAAACTAATTTATCAACTCTAAAATTTAACTATTTTCTCTTTGGCTCATGTAAAACAATAGCCTGACTTCAAATTATAAATACCTTTTAGAATTCAAATCAACTCTTACCTCCATGTTAGGAATATTTATCTTAATTAGATACATATTTGTAACGCAATGCAGTTATGTTATGCAGTGTTGCAATTGTCTCTAGTAAACTCATCTGCTAATAATTCTTGAAGCTCTGAACTCTAAACTGTGCGTCCATCTTTTTGATTTATATTCACATTTGCCCACCGCTTGTCTATAAACTTTTCGATTTAACGATGTCATGCAATGCAATTCCTTAATATTGCCTGTAACATAACTTATGTTTGAACTTTCGAGAGAGATATAAATGTGACTTGGAGATAACGATTTTAAGAGCGCTTTCTCTTTGGAATTCATTTTCACACTTCTCTCACGGTATTAAATCTAATGTTCTATGTTGTTAACTTTACTCTTGTGGCTGGCATTGTTAAATGTGTTAAGAATCACTTATTATTTCAATGAGATCATTGTACACACTTGTTAATGGCATAGTAGTAAATCTTTTCTAGCTCGTTGTCACTGTAACAATGAGTCCTTTGATTCACCCCACTGGGCACCAGGGGCCTATCGTTCCTCATCTGACAATCGGGTGAGCCAAACACAAAAAGGGAGTCATCTAACATCCTCGATAGAATCTGCTACAGTATCAAAATAGTCAATGTACCCAGAACACGTTCTGCAGGGATAACTGTGCCTCAGCCACTTATCAAATAGACCCTGCATTACTTTCTTTCTTTTTTCCTGTCCCTGAATCATGATAAAGGATGCATTCTTGACCACTTTAGCAGGACAGTCAAAATGCAGTCAGTCTGGCCATTTACTCGAGTGTTTGACCGCATCGAAAACGGATTTCTACATCGATTGTCGAGATATCCACGCTCAATTTTTCAATGCACTTTCATGAGCCATAAATTACTGATATCGCCTCCAAGAAGTTGAAGTTGGTTGTCCTACAGTCACTTGCAGGGATAAAGTCAATCGATCAATGCTATTCTTACCGGGTAGATCAGAACTAATTAGTTTCGGCTGAATTGTAGGGGGTTCCTTGCATAATTTAGAAGCAATATTTCAAGTTAAATAAAAAGTGTCAGGCTAACATTGCGCTATCTACTGATAATTGGATATCCTTGTCCTTAGCTAGCTAGACTGTCCTATTAGCCAGTGTCATCAATTCGAGATTATCCTTACTTTTAACCCTTTCATGTCCTCTGGTTGCACTCAACCCACGCGATAAGTACCCGGTCATTATTTTGCGGGTAGCAAACATGGCTAAGAGAGTTGACCAAGTGATTAATTCTGCCAGTGATTCGTATTTATGGCTCTAGTGTTTATCAGTTTCACTATTATTTATGAGGTGAAATTCTTCTGACGAAAATTACTGAACGCTAATTTATTCTAAAAAAAAACAATGTAGAAATTATTTTTTGAATAATGAATAAGCTTTGAGAGAAAATTAATTATATATAGATAGTAAATACTGTTACTTATACATACATTGTGTAGATTTTCTTTAAGTTTTCACTATATGGTGTATTTCGTAGTAAATGAGCTTGAGAACTTTAAAGTTTTACTTTAATTCAGTTAAACGTACCACAAAATATTCTTCATTGTTGGAGAAGAACATTTGAAGTGTTTGGTGGAGCCTAAGCCACATTTTGAGATTATTCAGGAGAACCATCCTATAAGTTTGTAGATAGAGTTTTGGAGATTTACTAAGATGTAACGGATAATAAAGGTATTTTTACCTGTCTTTGCATAAAATATTGATAGAACAAGGAAAATAATCAAAATATATTTACAATGAAATATTATATATATTTATTTTCAATGAAATATTATATATATTTATTTTCAATGAAATATTTTTGGCTTAGGATACAGGTACAGAAGACTAAAAAGTTTATTAATTGTCAGTAAATTGTGATTCAAGATGTTTCACCAGATTTGTTTATTGCCTTCAAGTCGTCAACATTAATTATCTGACCAATGTACTATATCATAAAATTATAAATACAGTAATACTTCATACAAATAAATTATACCAAAATAAGGTACACCACTCTTAAAAATTCCAGTTTCAAAAGAATGCTTCGTGCTAACAACAGTGCTTCAAAGTGATTAGTTAATATCCAATATTTAATACAAACAGAGATACAATTGGTAAATTCCTATTTAACGACAACCTTCTATAAAATATTTAAAAAATTATACATGTTTAAGTTATACAATTAAATATTGATAATACGGCTTTATTTCATAAAAAATAATAATAAATAAAAAAAATAATGCTCTCAAAAAGTATTCTCTCTAAACAGAAAACATAACTTTTTAATGTTGCTTTCACTATCTTCACATGTTGGAACAGTCATTTTGAATAGATGTTTCATTGGAGCTTTTGAGCTACATTTGGAAAGATGTAGTATGGTGCCGTGACTTTGATACTGCCATGTACAGTAGGCTGTCATTAACTAGAAATGTTTTAATAATTAAAAGCTGTCATTATTTAGGAATTTACCACACAATTCACTAAAAGAATATTTTAAATAACAAACAAGTTTAAAGTTTCTTTTCTAAGCAAAGGCTAGTAACCACTCTGAAACACAGGTGGCACCAAACCGAAATTTTCAAGGAATGTGTATCTTATTACCTTTGCAGAATGCGGGAAGTAATGTTTATCATCTTATTGTCTTCTTGTTATTCAAATAACTCAAAAATTATTCAACCAAATTGCCTGGAATTTGGTGAGACGTTTAGTCAATGCCCAGGAACTATCTGGTGAAATTTTGGAAGCGATCCGGTCAAAGGTCAAGTTCATTTATAAAAAAAAAATGCTTACCTTATTGCATGGAATTAGGTGGGACGATTGGTCAATATTATATTTTGGGAGCAAACTGGTCAAAGGTTAAGGTCAAGGTCATTTATAATTCAAGGATTATTGGAATTTCAAGTTCATTTATAAGCGACGGCGAAGGTATGTGCTCCGAGTGCCCATTGTAGTTGTAATATATTATCTTTGATACATAAAAAAATTGTTGCCACCACAGGCAAGCAAATTGCTTAAATTCTTAAATATAAACAAACATGTTAATTCAGTACATTTACTGTACATTTAGTTAGATAGATGCACTTGCTAACTAGCTATTATCTAAAGATATGTCATAGTTAGTCACTTAGACGCACTGTGTGAGGCTGCAGTTACTTTGCATCTGATGGATGCAATTAATTGCTAACTATATATACCGAGGAGTCAGAATCTCATAATTTTGATAGTACCATTTAAGACTTAAACTAGGCGATTTCTAAAGTAACTACAGATTTCTAAACCATAAATCTATAAAATAAGAATAAGTGCATTGTCCTAGCTATGCAGCACACGTACCAGTTCTCTTTCTATTAGCAATGCAGTTTCGTTAACCAATCGGCCGCGCTGCCTTCAAATGGGTATCATTATATTCTACAATAGGGTATGTTTATTACTTAGTGCAAAGGGCATGGGCATTATATTAAGACAGTTATTATCCTGAGCAATGCAGTAGGGGTGCAATTAGACTGCAGTGAGTACACGGGGCACTGTCGTGTAATCTGATAATTTAGGGTTTTACAGGACAAAATTGCTATCTGTGGAAATACTTCGTCAGCTTCGATTTTGTGACCCACTTGTTAATACATGTAAAAATAAAAGAAGAAACTGGAAAGAAAGTAAGGAGTGAACAGGTTATAAAAGAGGATAAAGGAGGAGGGAATTAAGAGAGAAGGATAGAGGAGAATAAGGATAAGAAGGATGAAAGAGGAAAAAGAAGAAGGAATGTAGAACATTGGAAAAGGATATAAAAAGGAAGGGAGTAAAAGAAGATGAAATTAGTTAGATTAATCATTGATATGCCAAGGTGACCGGTATATTCCACCTCGGTAAATTACACCCCGGTATATTCCACCCCGTTAAATTTCACACCGGTATATTCCACCCTAGGTATAGTATATTCCCACCCGGTATATACCACCCTAGGTATATTCCACCCCGGTAAACCCAATCACCATACACTACCCAATCACCAGACACTACCCAATCATCAGACACTACCCAATCACCGGGCACTACCCAATCACCTGACACTACCCAATCATCAGACACTACCCAATCACCGGGCACTACCCAATCACCATACACTACCCAATCACCAGACACTACCCAATCATCAGACACTACCCAATCACCGGGCACTACCCAATCACCTGACACTACCCAATCACCTGACACTACCCAATCACCGGGCACTACCCAATCACCGGGCACTACCCAATAACCAGGCACTACCCAATCACCTGACACTACCCAATCATCAGACACTACCCAATCACCGGGCACTACCCAATAACCAGGCACTACCCAATCACCTGACACTACCCAATCATCAGACACTACCCAATCACCGGGCACTACCCAATCACCTGACACTACCCAATCACCGGACACTACCCAATCACCTGACACTACCCAATCACCGGACACTTCTCGATCACCGGACACTACCCAATCACCGGACACTTCTCGATCACCGGACACTACCCAATCACCGGACACTTCTCGACCACCGGACACTACTCGACCACCGGACACTTCTCGATCACCGGACACTACCCAATCACCGGACACTTCTCGATCACCGGACACTACCCAATCACCGGACACTTCTCGACCACCGGACACTACTCGACCACCGGACACTACTCGATCACCGGGCACTACCCAATCACCGGACACTTCTCGACCACCGGACACTACCCAATAACCAGGCACTACCCAATCACCGGACACTACTCGATCACCGGGTACGGTATAGACTATAGATAGAAGATCTAGATACAGTACTGACTCATTAAGTCACTGATAGTTTAGTATCTTACATAATTTGTGTTTAGATTAATTTCTCTGTAATGAAAAGAGTTGAACAAACTGTTAGAGTTCAAATGAAGCATCACAGTTACATGCTGATATGCACACTGTACATTGTACATGTCTGGAATTATTGCAATGCAAGTAGATAGTTGTTTCAATAAACCTTAGGGCTTAGAGTGATGACGTAAGTAGAGAGAGATATTGTATGGAAATTACATAACTTACACACAATCACTATGTTTACTTATTACGTTTAAATAATGAAAGTGACGATGAAGGAGTGAAAGGCATGAAAGGGCATTAAATGTGTGGACAGTGAGAGTATGCTTGTTTACCGAAAGTCCTAATTTAGTTTTTTCAAATAGCAATTCTGTTCATCGTCACAAGAATGCATTTCTAAAGAGTGTTCCAGACCTATTCTCCATACAGGAAATTTGTATGTGTAATATAACATTAGCGTAGTAACAGCATTAACAAGTAAATGGACGATTCTGCAGAATATAATAAATAGTACATACAGGGGTTGAATAGAAATTGAAGAAACGAACGTCTTACAGCTCTTCTGCGGAATTCAGATTTGTGCAGCTCCAGACAAACAGTTTCCATGCAAACTGTGTTCTGTAGGTGTTCATTGAGCTCTGCAGTGATTTCAGAGCCGTGGTCTTGTGATTTGTTCTGACTATTCGATTTAGAGTCCGATTGTCTCTCTCAGACAACTTGGTCTTTCGATTAGATCTGTGCTTTGAAGAGGACGTTTTTTTCTCTTTCAAATGAAATAATTATTTCTATTCTTAAGGCAGTACCTCTTGAAACGCCAAACATTCGGGCAGTTTCTGTTACACTATAGCACATGACATACGAGCATCAACAATTTGGTCTCTTTGAAAGGCAGAGAAGTCTGCCCTTTTTATTAGGTTATAACCAATCTTTCCTAAAATATCTGTAAACAGCTAATAAAAAAAAAAACCTACACATTAAAAATTATAAGAAAACATTAGAATATCTTGTGCTTTTTGTGGTGACCGGTAAATTCCACCCCGTTAAATTCCACCCCAGTATATTCCACCCTAGGTATATTCCACCCTAGGTATATTCCACCCCGATAAATTCCACCCCACTTCACAGGTTAGGTTTGGTTAATTATTAATATTATGTATAATACTAGATAACTTGCATTTTCACTGTATCAAATTAAACCTTTTGCTGGCTAATCACAAGCTGTAATTTTTTTCACTACACATGTGATAGAGCAGCAGAAAGAAAGGTTGTGTGAACGCTCTTTATCAGTTGAGGTATTTAGATTTTCAATCTCAAGCTGATTTTCTTCACTATCGCCAACACGACAACGATATTAATTGTAAGATGATGTCATTTATTACTTCCTGTTATATTTATTTCATTTTGAATTTGGTATTTTAACTTCTTGTAAAACTGGTGGTTTTTGACCAAAAGCTTTTTTATGTTTTTGTTTTAGACCAGGAGGTGAGGATTATTGCACAGGGTTTTAAGACTGGGAGATTATTGCCTTTTTACATTGATAGATTTTGACCACGGGTAATTTGGTCCTAGAATCCAAAACAGAAACTTATAAGCAAAGAGCGAAAACATTGAATGGGTTGTCTCTGCCAGGCGACCCTTTCCATACCTCAACCAACCATTGTTGTAGGAGCACATGTGCAGTTTCATGTTAAAAAGGAATTAATCTTAACTTGCTCAACATGTAAACTTTAAAATATACTACCATATTAGGACAATTTGTAATTCTATTAGGATAAAATTTAATTGACTTGAGCTAACTCTAAATATTGTCCAAATGTCTCAGGATATCGTCTGAGTTATTTTTTCATCGGTACAAATTATTTAACAAATGGCAATCTAAAAATAGAATCTTTGGATTTTTATCGTCACCCAAATGAGCATTGTCACAGAGGTGGAATTTACCGGGGTGGAATATACCTAGAACCGCTTTTTGTCCTCCCCCTGTGCGTCGCTATGACGTCATTCTAAGTTATGGGAATTATTCTAAACTCTTTGCTTAAATGAACTAAATTTGAAAGCACATTAAATATATTAGACATTGAGATAATTTCACCAAATAACTGCAGTATGCATACTAATCAGCAGGTAAATTTATAATGGATATTCTGCAAATATCGCATGGAATAATTAGGTTTTTCTCGCTATCAAATCTAGAATAAATTTTCCAATGAAACTAAAGTTACATAAAAAGTTGTACATCACATTAAGTAAACTCAAACACACACACATGCAGTACCTACCTCAAATCACATACCCCATATCGCACACACACCTCATTGGTAAATAGTTCCTCAGTGTTCTTTTCCTGTCTGACTTCCAGTTAATCTATTCCCCGGACATTCCACCATGAAAACACACATAGGCTTGTCAGTATTTCCATAGTAGGTACCGCAGTAGCTACACAGAGCAGCGCTTTGCATAGAGTTATAGCAGTAGCTTACCATGTAGCACAACAGGAAAAAGAACTAATCATTAATTGAATCACACTAATTAATTATTTCTTCTACTAGGAAATTTTTTTTTATGAAAGTTAAAACCAAACGAAATCATGCATTATCTAATTCCATAAGTAAATAATATTTAATTCAATACAATACGATTGTCTTCACAGCCTATACCTTTGTTACATAAACAAATACCGATGTTTCTCCAAGGAAAGTAAACCTGACACATTTTAGAGTTTCTTTGACGACAACTCCGAACAATACCAATAAAATAAAACATTCTCCCAATAGTAAAACTCTAAATAGATTAAGCTTTGTTCCGATTAATTAGAGAAAATGAACTGTAGAGAGAACAGGACAGAACTTTCCAGGCAACAAGTTTCCCGTAAGGCCACATCACTAGGTAGGTATGCTGAGGTCATGGAAGGGGTGGCGACTGGAGCACAGGACAGATCGAGAACGACTGAGGGACAAGGCAGGAGGGAACTGCAACAACGAGTCAAACGTTTAATGGAACGTAAATAAGAGGAACAAAGTGCGAGGGGATTTAAAATAACACTATGGAACCTATGTGAAAAAACTAAAAAATAGAGAACTCGATATGAAGAGACACATCGAAACGAGAATTAGAAAAAGTGATGATGATGATGAATAGAAAGTAAAAAGTACGGAACATTAATATACACAGGATAAAACGTGATGGAAGAAATGCCAAAAATGATGGATTATGAAAAGAAAGAAATCAAGTGTTGATATTAAAAGCTTCTAAATTTAAAAGAGTGAACATATGAATAGGGAGAAAACCTTAGGAATAAATGTATAAGTTATTAAAAAATGTATTGTAAGTGAGATTATTCTAAATATATGGTTTTTTAACCCTTATGTCCTATAACGACATGTATATGTCGTCTTTCAAATGTATTTTAGCAATAATTTAGAGGTATTTTTGATACCAGATCGGATAAATGTATGCATGTGTATGTGCACGCTTTCATATATTAGAACCAATGTGTACACTCGTATTAATTGGTTAAACACAAAATTAATTTGATTATTTTTTAGATAAATGTTTTAATTGTGTAGTTCAGTTTGGTTATATATTACAAGGGTAGTATGAAAATATATCTTTTTACGTTCAAATTGATTCAGGCCTCAAAGGGTTGAAGATTACATATAATGAAAGTTACGCACCATTTTAAGATTTTTGAGATATTGACTGTGAATAGATGTACCTGTACTGTGAATAGATGTACCTGTCTGTGAATAGATGTAACCTGTACTGTGAGTAGATGTACCTGTACTGTGAATAGATGTGCCTATACTGTGAATAGATGTACCTGTACTGTGAATAGATGTACCTGTACTGCGTATAGATGTACCTGTACTGTGAATAGATGTACCTGTACTGTGAATAGATGTACCTGTACTGTGAATAGATGTACCTGTACTGTTAATAGATGTACCTATACTGTGTATAGATGTACCTGTACTGTGTATAGATGTACCTGTACTGTGTATAGATGTACCTGTACTGTGTATAGATGTACCTGTACTGTGTATAGATGTACCTGTACTGTGTATAGATGTACCTGTACTGTGTATAGATGTACCTGTACTGTGAATAGATGTACCTGTACTGTGAATAGATGTACCTGTACTGTGAATAGATGTACCTGTACTGTTAATAGATGTACCTATACTGTGTATAGATGTACCTGTACTGTGTATAGATGTACCTGTACTGTGTATAGATGTACCTGTACTGTGTATAGATGTACCTGTACTGTGTATAGATGTACCTGTACTGTGTATAGATGTAACTGTACTGTGAATAGATGTACCTGTACTGTGAATAGATGTACCTGTACTGTGAGTAGATGAACCTGTACTGTGAATAGATGTACCTGTACTGTGAATAGATGTACCTGTACTGTGAATAGATTTACCTGTACTGTGAATAGATGTACCTGTACTGTGAATAGATGTACCTGTACTGTGAATAGATGTACCTGTACTGTGAGTAGATGTACCTGTACTGTGAATAGATGTACCTGTACTGTGAATAGATGTACCTGTACTGTGAATAGATGAACCTGTACTGTGAGTAGATGTACCTGTACTGTGAATAGATGTACCTGTACTGTGTATAGATGTACCTGTACTGTGAGTAGATCTACCTGTACTGTGAGTAGATGTACCTGTACTGTGAATAGATTTACCTGTACTGTGAATAGATGTACCTGTACTGTGAATAGATGTACCTGTACTGTGAGTAGATGTACCTGTACTGTGAATAGATTTACCTGTACTGTGAATAGATGTACCTGTACTGTGAATAGATGTACCTGTACTGTGAGTAGATGTACCTGTACTGTGAATAGATGTACCTATCAACTTCAATGTATCTATATACACATTCACGAACTCCAAAATAAGGATTAGTTTCTCAAGAGTGTTGAATGTCGATACTTGTAAAGATTCTGTTCTTTTTACCAATTACCAAACTTTCAAAAAGTCCATTAAATACCATCTTGGTAAATGTATCTTTCTCTATTCATGTGTTCGTATATGCAATATAATAATAATAATAGAGTAGAGTTTATATAATATACCAATATTTTGACCAAGTGTTGATTTATTAGAGTGAAGAAATCCCTAAAGTAACTTTAAAAAAAGTTATTCCGGTAATAACTTTATATATATAGACCTATAGCTAGTTATTGTGATGACTGTAATGTAAATTATATAGGCATTAGACATGTCCTTATAAGGATGACATCTCTAGTCCTAGTTCAGTGCTAGACTGAACTAGGCAAGCACTGACACATTGCTTTCCCTATTGTAGATCATATCCTAACAGACCATATTTGCTGAGCTGTGTGTTACAATATACAATAACTCGTTATTTAGTCGCTTTTATTCTTTGTATAATTGATAAACAACAATTAAATCAGTTACTAGATTACTGAAATGAAGAAATACCAAATTAAAGATAAAAACCTAATTAATGATATCAGTTTGTGAAACTAAAAAAAAATTCATAACAACTAGAAATATTTACTTTGAAATAATACACTTCCCAAATAACTGCATTACTAATTAATCACTAATATCAATTTCATTTCCTACATCAAAATAGGTAGAACGTAGCCCTTGATATATTTTTTCAATAAATTTGATAGATGTACGTGTTATATTTTACTGAAGAAAGATATTATCATCTCACCACTTTTCCTACTTCCAAACTTACTTTTCCAGTTATCATCACCTCGAATTCCTCCCTTGACATCGAAAGAATGACTTCTTGATAACCGAAGTTAAATCTCCCGCATTTATTTCCCATTTCCATTAAAAAATCACTTAACATTCCATACAACTTATCAACACCAAATTAAAGGCACTCAATAACATAAAAAATATATTACATAACATCTTCATTTTATACGATAATCACTGAGAAAATCACAGAGGCACCACAGAAGATTATGATCGAATTCCACATAAAGTTCTATGACCCCGTCATACACATCACTGGCTTCACTGCAGCGGGAGGTGGGATGTTCCACTGTGATTGTTTGGGACATGAAGAGGGACATGAAGAGGAACATGAAGAGTGAGGGGAACTTTGTGGTGTACTGTGCAGAGAAGGGTGTGCTGGAGAAGATTGTGGAGACATTATCTCTGAGATATATACATAACATATAAAAAATTAGTTTTATCAATTAAATTTTAATTAGAATTACTCACCTAATTTGTTTTTTTAATATGGCTTCGAAAAATTGTTACAATAATCTTAGTTTGCTTAAATCAATAAGTTGGATGACGAAATTACCTTATATTTTGTGTCAGTGGTCTTGCCTTTAAAGGTAAATGAAGTAATCACCGCTGCTCTCAATGGAAATAGCAAACCCATAAATCTCTCATGAACAGCTAAAACATTGCTGTTGATTCATTGATTTACAACTGGATTCTGAGTATACTAGTCTACTGCATTCAAAGTGATATCAATTAAAGTCAAGTAGGTGTTAGGGCAAATAATTTAGCCTGGACTCCACTAAATACTCTGGACATTCTTTGTCTTTTTTATCTCTGTGTTGCGCCAGTGCACATGCTTCAAATAAGAGACAGATTAGACTGCTCCTTTGGCTTGAGCTCATCACACCTAAATACAATTAATTAAACGTTGTCTATCTAATGAGTTTTTAATATACGTTAGGTACATTATTACATGTAATTGTTTCTCATGAAGCTCAAGATTATATGCATGTAAGTCCATTAAGAAAATATTTAAATCAGTTCCATTCTAGTTTGAATCTGTAACCCCATTCAGTTTCACAAATTATATTTCACAAATAATTTTAAAGTGTCAAATATATAAACACGAATGAAACATGTAATTTATGAAATTGAAAGTGGAACAGATGAAATTTCAAACGATAATTTATTGCTAGGCTAATGTAAATATTGGTGAATTTATCTTTCTAGTTAATATAAGGTTATGAAATTAAAAAAAACAATGTGCTAATTTGCAGCTGGCTCATTCACTAACTAGAGAATACCCCTTGGGTCACCATAACCATGGACAGAAAATTGAAAGACAAACTCTGTGGCTTTAGCAAATGATGAGAGATGACACAGAGAATGACAAACGGTCAAATAATATTATAGAGAAAAAGAAAAGTTAATACTCAACTGTGTAGTAAGTAGTATGAAGTTACTTAATAGCGTACAGAGGGTAATTGCGTGAAATTATCAAATAGTATTAAATTAGTGTGAAAATGTAAAGAGCGTGAAAAGGAAAATAGCGTGAAAATGTAAAATATTGCAAGAAAGTAAAATATCGTATAATATCACTTCTCACACTAACATCGATTATTAAATGATTTAATCGAGCAACGCTGGAGAAGGTGAGAAGTAGTGAATTTAATTTTCTTTTTAATATACTTGTTACACCTTACGATTTTTACTTGTTAATCGGTGATAGAGGTAAAATGTCTAGCCCTGCAGATGGTAACTACTGTCCCTTCTTCACAATATTTGATGTGTGTAATGTGTATGTCACGCGCGATTGACTGATCTGCAACATCGACCGATTTCGCTGCGCGATCTATTGATCAATCGTTAGCGCAATACGAATAATACGAAAAAATTCTGTTTATGCATCAAATCGGTACATTTAATAGGGTAGCCATCAATCGATTGCTGCGCGTTCGAATGATGGCGCTTTATTTATACAACTAACAAATATGTTAAAAAATACCTCATTGTCAAACGTAATTATGATTACTGATAAGTATTGCAATTTATACATTAGGCAGATTTGCATCATATCAAATCTAATTCATAATGTATTATAATGTATTTATATTAATAAATACATTATAATAGTAATAATAAAAACCATTGGATAAAAATAAGCCATTTTTTATTTTTTATTTATTTAACCATTTATGACCTGAAGTAGTTTGACCGTGAAAAAAACATTTTTAAAGGATATTCTTGTAATAAATATACAGGTAAAGAAACATATTAAACAATTAAAAAGAGAAATATTTCATGAAAAAAATTCACAATGTTGCTTAAAACTAATCTAAGCGTACATATGCGTTTGTCTGGTCTTTTAAATGCTAAATACCTCGGTGTACACTGGTTGTTTAATTAAATTGGTGGTATGAACTACATCTAAACATTGCAAAGGGAAATGTATTTACAATCTCTTACACGGATATTGCAAATAATAATGACGCAATACGGTAGAGTCTGACTAAATGGTTTCAGTAGTTGGCACGGTGTCCGGAAAACTGCCAAGCGGAAAACTGCCAGGCGGAAAACTGCCAAGCGGAAAACTGCCAGGCGGAAAACTGCCAGTCACTTATTGGCAATACACGTATATTTTTTGACTTTCTGAAATATTCTTTAGTAAACACATTTTAATTTATAAAAAACGGCGTAAGACCTTCTTTAAGAGGTTAAGGGGACATTCATTTTTACAGTAATAACTACATAGATATTGGAATACTTAATTAATTTTCAAAGAAAAATAATATTTCAACCAATCTACTTTATTAAAATAAACACTCGGTAAACAAAAACTTCAGTACACATAAAGATTTTATAATTACTATTTTTAACTTATTTTCAAAGATACATAAATTTTAAAAACATGTTCATTTACGTTTATAGCTTCTTGTTTTTAATTTCCTATTGACGTCAGCAATTTAGCCTTTGGTTCCGAAGCAAACGTTAAACCCTGTGTACTGATTTGTGAATACTAGATAATTAGATATTCTCACAATAATATAATTTTAAATTATACAATAAATTAAGTGAATGTTAAATCTAGGTGTATGTATGTAATAGTTATTACATTTACATTTTTATTCTCCATGTCATTAACACAACCCATTCATTTTAACAATTTTCATTTATATGTAAAAAGTATTATTAATTAATATGCAATTAATTCGATCGAGTGAAATTGTCAGAGAATTAGGTAAGTAATAGCAGTTTAATAATCATTGATGTTGGGTTGGAAATTCTAAATATTTCACGAACATAGATCAAAGTTTTTTTATTGTGAGTATGCAAGTGAATATTTAGCTTCCCTACAAACAATTCCATGTGTATACCATGTGGCGCTTACACATTTAAATCATGTGTATACCATGCACATTTTTGGAACGTGTTACATGTTGTTTTACGTGATAATATGATAAATTATGTGTGGTTACCATATGTTATAAGTAAGGTAATTTACATGTGGATATGATGTGGTGTATACAATCTCTATTTGATATATTTTTTATGATATGGTTTTAAAATGGCATAACCACATGTTAATTATGTGGTTTTTTTTTTTTGATGGTTAGATTGGTTCAATGTGGATAACACATATTCATACTCCATTGCCACATTAAAACCATTAAACCACATGTTAAATATGTGTATGCAATAGGGAATGGTTTGCAGGGTTGAAGACTTGTTCAATTCTCAAATTATAAACACAAAACGAAATAACTAGACACTAAACCCGTTATGAACTGATAATGTAAAGACGCGTTGTGTAAACAATGAAATTGTACTCTATCCCTAATACTATTATTCCTTTGTTTCTTCTCTTAGTATTTCTAAGAAAGGTTATATTTTCATTTTCAATAATTGAAATTTCAATTTGATTAATTTCTGTAATATTTATCTAATTATGTATTTTATATAGTTTTCTAATCAATTTGTGTACATTTAACTACTATTTTTATTTTGTAAAAATGAATATTCCTTTAACACCTTAACGACAGGCGAATGGCATTTTTATAAATTAAATGTCATCATTGACTAAACTGATCAAATTGCCAATAAGTGACTGGCAGTTTTCCGCCTGGCAGTTTTCCGCTTCGGCAGTTTTCCGCCTGGCAGTTTTCCGTATACCGTTGGCACAAATGGTGGTGGAAGAGGTGATAGCATGATACTGACACTCTTGAATCCTTGTGCTGAAACTATCATGAACTCCAAGCAATTCAACACCAGACTCTATAGTCTCTACAGTCTACTCTAAGCATCGCAACTATACAATGAGCCTAAATCCAGTCCATGGCTTGTGTGGTTTCAACCACATCACTAATATATATGGCCATCAGTAAACCACGAGAATTCTAAAGACATTTAGCACCAATTTACTCTGTACATTTCACGGAGAAAATGGCTCCTTTATTATTATTAGAGTCTGTTTGTTACTCACTATCCAATCTTTTATTACCGTGAGAACAATAGATATGACAAAGGCAATGTTTGGTCACTTGACCGAATGACTCTTGACCGAAAGACACTTGACCAAATGACACTTGACTGAAAGACACTTGACCGAAAGACACTTGACCGAAAGACACTTGACCGAATGACACTTAACCGAAAGACACTTAACCGAAAGACACTTAACCGAATGACACTAAACCGAAAGACACTTGATCGAAAGACACTTGACCGAAAGACACTTGACCGAATGGCACTAAACCGAATGACACTTAACCGAAAGACACTTATCCGAAAGATACTTAACTGAAAGACACTTGACCGAAAGACACTAACCGAATGACACTTAACCGAATGGCACTAAACCGAATGACACTTAACCGAAAGACACTTAACCGAATGACACTAAACCGAAAGACACTTGACCGAAAGACACTTGACCGAAAGATACTTGACCGAATGACACTTGACCGAATGACACTTAACCGAAAGACACTTGACCGAAAGACACTTGACCGAATGACACTTAACCGAATGACACTAAACCGAAAGACACTTGACCGAAAGACACTTAACTGAATGACACTTAACCGAATGACACTAAACCGAAAGACACTTGACCGAAAGACACTTGACCGAATGACACTTGACCGAATGACACTTAACCGAATGACACTAAACCGAATGACACTTAACCGAAAGACACTTAACCGAATGACACTAAACCGAAAGACACTTAACCGAAAGACACTTAACCGAATGACACTAAACCGAAAGACACTTGACCGAAAGACACTTGACCGAAAGATACTTGACCGAAAGACACTTGACCGAAAGATACTTGGCCGAAAGACACTTGACCGAAAGACACTTGACCGAAAGACACTTGACCGAAAGACACTTGACCGAATGACACTTAACCGAATGACACTAAACCGAAAGACACTTGACCGAAAGACACTTGACCGAATGACACTTAACTGAATGACACTTAACCGAATGACACTAAACCGAAAGACACTTGACCGAAAGACACTTGACCGAATGACACTTAACTGAATGACACTTAACCGAATGACACTAAACCGAAAGACACTTGACCGAAAGACACTTGACCGAATGACACTTGACCGAATGGCACTTGACCGAAATACATTTGACCAAATGACACTTGACCGAATGACACTTGACCGAATGACACTTGACCGAATGGCACTTGACCGAAATACATTTGACCAAATGACACTTGACTGAATGACACTTGACCGAATGACACTTGACCGAAAGA
Organism: Caprella mutica; assembly: GCA_947561585.1. Classification (NCBI taxonomy): domain Eukaryota; kingdom Metazoa; phylum Arthropoda; class Malacostraca; order Amphipoda; family Caprellidae; genus Caprella; species Caprella mutica. The sequence goes on along the minus strand of CANNZV010001158.1, from coordinate 139,371 downwards.
CATTTGACCGAATGACACTTGACCGAATGACACTTGACCGAAAGACATTTGACCGAATGACACTTGACCGAATGACACTTGACCGAAAGACATTTGACCGAATGACACTTGACCGAATGACTCTTGACCTAAGGTCATTTGGCCGAAATACTTTTATTTAATATAAATCATATTATGTATGCAGTCTCCGTTTAATTTAATTAATATTTTTTTTCCATGAAATTTGAAGTTATTTTATGAAAAGAGAAATAGATAAATAAACATTTACTCAACAGTTTCATTTTTTTCATTATTATTGATTTCATCGCAAATACAAGGGGTGGAAAAAAGCTTCTCCTCAAACTAGCTATCATTGGTTAATTTATTTAAGACAAACTTTTTATATGATATAACCATTTTATAATATAATATAATAAATAAAGATATTGATGTTATTACCTTAACAGAATGCGGAAATATAATATTACAGACGGCATTCATTTATTTATTTATTTATTTATCTATTTATCATCTTGTTATTCGAATAACTGAAATAGTGTTCAATCAAATTGCCTGAAATTTAGTGAAACGATTGTTCAATGCAGTGACCTGCTGGTAGAATTTTGGGAGCGACTCGGTCAAAGGTCAAGGTCATGGTCATCTATAACTCTAAAAGTATTGCACCATATTGTATGAAACTTGGTGGGACGATTGGTCAATCAATATAACAGAACCATTTTTTCAGATTTTGGGAGCGATCGGGTCAAAGATAAAGGTCAAGGCCATTCATAACTCATTAAGTAAAAAATTGTTCTACCATATTGTCTGAAATTTGATAAGAAGACTAGTCAATGTAAAGAAAACATCTGGTTGAATTTTGGGAGCAATCCGGTCAAAGGTCAAGGTCATTTATAACTCAAAAAGTATTGAACAATATTGCATGAAACTTGAAGGGACGATTTGTCATTATCCAGTTACCAGTTTATTAAATTTTGAGAGAGAACAAATCAAAGCGGCGGCGAATGTATGCGCTCTACCAAGTGCACGTGATCTAGTTATGTTAAGTGATATTACTGTCCCATTTTTTGTTTTTAAATAAAAATCTTTCGGCGAAATGTCCTTCAGCGAAATGCCATTTGGCCAAATGTCCGTCAACTGACTAGGTAGGTAGAAACATTTTCATAATTTTATGATCTCATTCTTCCAATTTACCTGACATAAATATTTAACAAATAAAACATTACCTTCCGCATTCTGCGAAGTTAATAAACTATGCACACGTTAAAGTTTTCAATTTCAGACTGGTCTGATAGTATTCTTTTATAGATTTTGTAAGAGAAGTAACATGAGAAGCTATAGCTTTTAAACAAGTTAGTATGTTTCCAAAGTCTTAAGACCTGAAGATTTCTCCCAAATTTTACTTCTGGTCTCTAAATTAGCGTAAGTTATAAAATAATTCAGATTAGGTTTGAATCAAAGAGATATTGAAAGATTATATTTTCGGTGCTGCTTGAATGATAAATAAATTGTTAATTCAAAAAAAACACTAATATAGATAATAATGAACTGATAGGTGAAAGTAATAAAATAGGAAGATTTGAAACGTGAAACTAGAATGAATTTAAAGCATTAAACGTAAATCATACGTTTGATATTTTAGAGAAATTACCACTGTCTATAACTCTATATGCTTCAGTCTTAGTTTGTTGTGACCTCATCTACTGTAAAACTCGAAGGTTACTTGTACCTTTTATTGGGTCTCATTAATTGTACAAATTTGGAATTAAGTTAATAGACTAATAGTGTTTTTAACTGTTCGATGGATGGTAGAAATTACTCTCAGAACAATCAGAAGTAGGAAAAGGTGACTCGTGCGCCTTATCATTATTTACTATTTAGCTCAATAACTCAATATTTTCACCGAAGTTTTTCAGTTGGCGCTAGTGTAGTTTAGTTTCAATTGATATTACAAGGGAGGGTGGAATAAAATGGAGTAACTAGATTAATTATATTCACGAGAATAAAAGGTTTACAAAAGCTGTAATAATTTTGTGTGAGTAAGAGTAGGAGTATACAGTAGAACCATAGACGACTTTATATAAAGTCGGCTATGGTAGAAGCCTGTAAAACAACAGTAAACATTTGGAAATTAAAAATTATTTTAACAGAAAAGTACATATATCACAATTATGCAAAAACATTAATACATTTTGAATTTATAAACATATAGACATAATATATAATTCGACAATAGGTATTGACGATATCTAAAAAGTCAAAGATCAAATATTACTGAATCTGATGTTGCTTATCTAACAAACGTCTATATAAGATATTGGTCACGGAAACTTACCAATAAACTGGCTTGATATTGCACGAAGTAGTGTGTTGAAAGAAATGAGATTCAAACTCTAGAAGTAGGTCTTTATATAGTGACCAAACAAACGGTGACTCATAGGACAAATATGAAATGGTACAAGATTTACCCAGTTTTGTATAATATTTGAGAATTTATGAGGTACAAAGGTTGTTTTCTTGCTGATAAGCTGTAATGGGTTTCTATTTATTTTGAAAACAAGTTCGATCGATGTTTGTGAAATTTTGAGAATTTACCTAGTCATTTATGATTATTAATGTGCTATTATCTTCCTAATTCTCTGAGTTCATTACGAATGTTTGCGCACTCTATTGATCAGGTTGCTTAATATTACTTACTACAGACACATATAACAGGAAAATCGTAAAATTGATATTATTAAAAGAAATAGAACATCTAAATCTAAGAATGAAAATCTGAATGTTTTATAGATTTTAAATGCATGAATTTATTTACCATTCATTAAATTTAAGTATATATCAAAACTATTAAATTGCGAGAATATTTTTCTAGGCTATATACTATATAGTTATTGCAGGTCACTACAATTTCATCGAAATAAATAAGACGGATAATTATTATTGAATTTCACTTATATATTTATTGAGATCAGTTATAATGATGAAGAAATGACAAAAGTTATTAAAATGTATAATTTCTGAAGAAATCAGTTGCGCAAACTTGGCCAATTGAAACTATTCAGTATAGTGAATCAAACACTTAATTGCAAATATTTCTGCAGAAACTCCATTTTTCTGTAAGTGATTTTCATTTAACGTTTTAGGGTCTAGGATGAATTGTATGCGTATTTTAACGAACGCTGAGCTTCTTGAAACACAGAACATATAATTCAAATGAAGAATTAATGAAGTAACATTTATTAATTAAAATAATGCTCTATCATTAGATATTTCGGATGAATTCCCGCATAAAAATTAAGAAAAAGTTATCAAGAATATTGTGACAATGTTAACAATATAAGCGAAAACATGAAATATTCAATAAATCATCTTTTCAGTTTAGAGGCATTTTTAAGAAATAATTTTTTTATGCTATTCATTGAGATCTGATTGAAAAGATTTCCATAATAACAAACGATCATATTCGAAAATTATAACACTCACAATTCAGTATTTATATTTCAAAGGAGTTGGAAGAATTTTCCAAAATCATTATCACTCACCCAATTGAAAATATGAACAGGTTCGAGGCAGCGGCTAAGCCGATCGGAGTTGTCACCACGACAGTCAGGGTGAAGAGAAAGCGCAGCGTGGGAGCCAAACTGACCGCTTTTGGGGCTAATTCTACTCCGGCGTAACTGCGTAGAACTACTCTGGGTACCTGCTCCTATTTGCCTAGCACGCTGCTTAACTGCGGATGTGCGGCCCCAAGCCACAACTGTAATATTAGGTAGCCTTAGTTAAGAAGTTAAGCAGCGCACTAGGCAAAAAAGAGCAGATCCCCAGAATAATTCTGCGCAGTTACACTGGAGTAGAATAAGCCCTAAATGTGGTCAGTTTGGCTTCCACGCTGCGCTCTCGCTGCTCCCTGACTGCCGTGGTTTAACCGTTGCCTCGAACCTGCTCCTATTTACAATTAGGCAATATTCTTCAGATGTGACAGTTCCAATTACATTATAATTTTAGATTAGAATTTCAATTTCTCCAATTCCTAAAAATACATCTTGAGGATCACCTGTTTTTCCAACCACAATGACGTAACGATGGGAATTCTGGTTGTCCTCTAACCTCACATTCCACCAGTAACCAAAATCTGGAGGGATGTATGGAATGGCGGTCACAAGAGTTCCTCTGCTAACTCCGTCATTGTCAAAAGTTTCATCAAAGACGTAAATCTAAAAAAGGTAACATATTTCAGTGTAAATGTATTACTTTTATACAATATGTGAACAATTATGAAACATTCTACTCGTTATATTTTGTATGCCAACAGTCAAGAATATATGATCGTTTATTCTTGACAGTAAGTCTCAAAAATATTAATTTTCTAATTATTATTGATATACAGGTTATGTCAATATAAAGTGAATGTGCTACCTTTTGTCTATATTTTATTATACTCTAAATTATATTGCAAAGTGATGAACAAAGAAACGGATCACCTTCTATAAAGTAAAGAGTGAACAAAAAATTGCCTCGCACTCCGATTGTACTCAATGTAACTTTCGATATATTGAAGAAAATTTAGTTTTTATTGCACCCATTATTGCACCAATTCAGTTGATAAATTAGAAAAGACTGAAATGCGTTCGATAGATTAAATTGATCTTCCCAAATTATAAATCATTATCTATATAGCTACGAATGTACGGACATTTTTTACCAGACGTTCTACAAGTTTGAGGCCACCGCAATAAGTTTTATAAATAAACATTTTTCAATTTATATATAAATGACATATATTATATTTTTACAAGTTTGAAATGAGTGTTAGTTTATTAGATACAATATTGAAAATATTACTTTTATACCATCGAAGATATCCATACCAGCCCCATCTTGTCTGACGATTATTCTGATTCCTCTGATCAGTTGAGGATTTTCCAGGTCAACTTGTAGCCAAGGACTAAAATCATCCCAATTACTGGTGAAAATTCCACCTGTTATATTCCCATCTACAACATTCTCTACAGCGCTGTAAAAAATATAAATGATATTTTGTTAGAATAAAAAATCAAATTTAGTTTAAAAGGACAATTAGAAATTATAAGAAAATACATCACATAAAATTAAAACGATTGGAATAAGTAGAACTTCCAAACTCATTTAAATATATATCATCAGTTTCGTTCTTCAATAATGCATAACTGATTAACTAATAGGAATTATTTAACGAGATTGATCTTAAGAGTTGAGTGAATTTCAACTTTGAGTGGTTTACCTTTTTTTGCAGCTCAGTACATTATTAGAGGAGCTATACATGCATACTATTGCATAGGGTTAAATACTAATTAGATATCTAATTCATTTTTAACTAATGGCAATTATTAAATACCTCAGTACTAATAGGGTTATAACATAACGAGTTATATTTTCTTAAACCAATAATGGATTTAAATACATGAATATAAAGATATTTAGCTGAATGATATATGAATAAGGTGATATACTATCACGACAAAAACACTCACGCTCCAACATGTACGCTAGAAGAATCTACTGTTTTTCCTATAGCCACGTTAGTACCCATGAGACGTAAGACACTGGCAGAAGCAGCTGGAAGGACATCACTGAACTTCAGGATGCAACTGGTGCCTGGAAAGGAATAGTTACTATTGTTAGATTATTCAATTGTTAAAGTGCTTGTTAACTTTAAATTTAAATATGCAGAGTGGGACGTAAGTATGGAAACAAATTTTTAAACAAAATTATCATTTCTGAAAAATAGTTCCTAGAAAGGTGATTGATTTATAGAAAAACCTTTATCACATCTTAATTGATTTTTTTTTTTGTAAAATGTAGCCAGTTCAAAATTGTCAGAAAAAAGGGCAAATATAGTCGCATTACACGGCGCCGTAAAGTCCAATTCCGCTATTGCAAAGAAACTTTAAATTGCGAGATCGACTGTCTGAAAATTATTGAAGCGTTTCAATGAAAAAAGTGATTTGTCTGATCGTCCGAGTATGCTAGACCACCATACCAACAGTCTAAAGTCTAAACCAATGATCACACACATTCGAGAGAAGAATGGGGGAAACCCGAAAAGATTGGTTGAGGCTGCTTCCAAGAACCATGAGATGACCCGTCCACCAAGACATGAAAATGTCCTCTTTCAACCTTCAAAAGAGACATACCCTGTCAGCAGTTGTAAGTGAAACTTTGGTTAGATGAGAAAATCTTCACAGTTGAACTAGTTCATTGTGGAAGAAATGACAGAATAATTGGAAGAAATGTAAAAGATATTTCTTAGGATCAAAAATGATACCAGATATTCCGTAATGGTGTGGGTTGCCTTTTCAAAAATATGGAGGTGTCTCTTCATTTTTTCTCGATCAAGTTGAAAACATTCTGAAGCCAATGTTGGAATGTACTGAAGATTACTTCGGCGAGGACTCTTAGTGGACATTTCAACGAGACGGTGCTTCGTCACGCACAGAGAATGTAACACAGAACTTTTGCAGAAAGCATATTCCCAGATATCAGTCAAAATAAATGTGACGTCCCTGCTCCCTGACATAAAAATATGGCCTTTCTACTCCCCGGATCTGAATCCCATGGATTTTTCGGTGTGGTCCATCCGCAAAGCCAAGGCCTGTGGAAAATGTCTACCTAATGCGGACGACTTAAAACGCTCTCTACAGCAGGGCAGAGGATCTTCGCATGAGACTGTATGCGGTAATTAAATGCAAGGGTGGACATTTTGAATAAAATTACTATTTTTAATTTGTATTGATGCTTATGTATTCATAAATTTCCGTAAATTGATATTTATATTCTAGTTAATTATAGGACATCTATGTTGTTCGAAACTATCTAGTTGAAACCTTATATTGACCAAAGGTGAAATGAGCCATTTAGAAATAGAAGTATAATACGGGTGGGGCGTAAGTTTGGAAGCAATTTTTCAAACATTAATATAATTCTTAAAAATAAGTTCCTAAGTAGGTGATAGGGCTTGAACTATAGTAGAGACACTACATTATGAGGTGGCAGTGTTATTTTTTACAAAAATTTAGTCAATTCAAAAATGTCAGACAAAAGAGAAGCCATTATTGCTCTACACCGTGCCGGGAAGTCAGAGTCCGTCATTTCAAAGACTCTCTCAATAGCGAGATCGACTGTTTGGAAGTGTGTGAAGCGTTTTAATGTGAGAGGAGACTTGACTGATCGTCCAAAAAGTGGTAGACCACGCTCACAACGCACCAGGCGATAATGCGTATTGCCGAATAGCTCATTCAGTTTTACCCTAACAGAAGCATCTCTGAACCCGTCCTGAACCAACCAGGTTCGATTGATTCTGTTTCCATGTATTTCTCGAAGTCTTGGAACGATTCTATCATTTATTATATCGAGGTATCTATCTCCATTTAAATTATTTTTGCATAAAAATGGCCAAGTCCGCCATTGCTACCTAGTCCAATTCACACACAAACTTTCTTTCACGAAATTCTTACGTCAAAGTTGAAAGTATAGAAGGTTGGTTCTTCGATGAATATGTGCGAATGTTATGATAATTTATTTTGCCTTTCAAATGAAAAGTGGTCTCATCACCAACCACATTATTGTCCACAAACCGGACATTTCTTTGCTAAAAACAATGAGCAAAATTCAGCCTCCAAAGAAGTTCGGTATCAAGGTCAATTCAAATTTAAGGTTACAAATCTGTTGAATATAGATTTATTAGCATCTAATCCACTTTTTATTATAATGATTTACAAATTTTCTGTAAGTGCTTCTTGAACAATTCAAACTGTCAAATAAGTGTTTTACTGAAAGTGCGCAAGCATATTTTTGGTATCGGTCACTAAAAATACAGCCAAAAGAAAATGGTTGAATCGATTCATCCAAAATTTTGTAAAGAGATAAAAAAAATGTTGAGAAACAAAATGTAATTTTTTAATTTCTTGTAAGTATAATAGTTTTTGAATTACAGCCTTTGAAATTTGGGTATCGGTTTTTTTGGGACACCCTGTATAATTACTCAGGACTCCACCAATCAGGATCATTCACTATGCAGGAGTGCATCATGGAGCAGTTCTATTTTATTATTTAAAAAAATATCCTTGCTAACAAAAATCTATAGTGTTCAATTCCTAGTGGTTACTCTGTCCTATATTTTCAGTAACTTGATTTAATTATTGTCTTTGTGTCTAAATACCTAATAGGGTTCTTCCATTCGTGCACGGAAAACTGCCAGATGGCTTTTTATTTCATTACACATTAAATTATATCATTCATAAATGAAATAATTCTGTATTAATTAATTATTATAAACCAAAACTAAATAGTATAAATGCGCAATTCAGTACAGTGTAAATTAATAGCCAAATTCGACTTCTAGTTATTTTTCTTTTATTTTGAATTTGATAGCTTGGCTTCGAGTAAAATGGTGTGAAACGGATTTCGGTCGTTTTTTTCTTGGGGGGGGGGGGAGGGGGACTGGTTTTTTTTCTGTCCTGGGAGTAATTTTCCGGGGGGTACTTTGCACGTTTTTTTTTTTTTTTTTTTTTTTGACCGAGGGGGGTTTTTGCTACGTGAGTTTATGTCCTGTAATCAAAATCAAGGAAAGCATATTAAACAATAAAAAATAAAGGTTTATTTATCAATTATTCCAATAGAAATCACAATTGTGCTTAACTAATGTAAGTGTACACATATATGCTCTAATTTATGAAAGAGTTGTGTCGCCTAATGACATAAAGGGTTCACACTCCTTACATCCATCACACTCACACCCCCCCCCCCCCCCAATCTATTCCCAGCTCTCTAGTACCCATCCACTCATTCTACCCACTACTTGCATCCTCTTCACAATCTTCCCCAGCACACCATTCTCCATACAGTACACCATAAACTTCAACTTGCTCTTCATGTTCCAGGCAATCGCAGTCGAACATCTCAGTGCCACCCCTGGCGTACACGATCCCACCCTCACCACTTTCCTCCACATTCCATTCTTTTTCATTCTCTGCGGAAAAAACGATATTGAAAAAATGCAAGTGTGAAGGGTTCCGTTAAAATCAATTGTATCTAAATTTTTTGCAATGATCATTTTTTTCTAACGCGGCGTCGAAAAATGCAAGTGTGAAGCGGGCCTTAGTGCACATTTACCGTTCTTATAGTACTAGGTTAGGATTGTTAAGTTTGAATAACTTGGGCTATGAGAACTGCTGAACCCAGGACGGAGCGGTTGTTACTGAGACATTTAGCATGACCTATGATCTTCGTGCCACTTACTTTTTTAAAATTTCTCCTTTTCGGTAGTACTTATCTTGTTTTCTCTTCCTCTTCTTTTACATTAAGCAATTGATTATTCGAATTTGATTATTTGAGCAATTGTTTATTCGAAAATTCATTATTTAAGCAATTGATTATTCGGGCAAATTTTGAAAGCCAGTTAATCATGAAATTGAATCATTCCAAATAGCAGCATGCCTAATCGTCCTTGTTTCTAATTTGTATTTTTTTTTCTAAATTAGTTGAGTGATTTTCATTCGAGCAATTGTAAATTCGAGCAATAATTTTTCGACCAATAGTTCATTCGAGCAATATCGAGCAATAGTTCATTCGAGCAATAGTTCATTCGAGCAATAGTTCATTCGAGCAATAGTTCATTCGAGCAATTGTTCATTTGAGCGATTGTTCATTTGAGCGATTGTTTTTCGGGCAATTGTTTTCGAGAAATTTTCCAGCTACTTTGAAATACAGTTATTGTAAGTCTTACAAATTACAAAGCCCACAATACTGGACCACTTTATGGAAAAAGATGTGGAATGCTCAGCCAATTGCTAGCAGATAACTATAAGATAAAATAAAATAAAAATTCGTTGTATTTAATAACAAACTAGATTACGTTTAATCGGTAGAGCACATACCTTCATCAACGCTTATCCGTTTGCTACCAAAATCTAATAAACTGGTGACTGGATAATGACCAATCGTCCCACCAAGTTATCGAGTTTTGAATGACCTTGACCTTGGACCGAATCGCTCCCAAAATTCTACCATATTGTTCCTGGACATTGACCAATCGTCCCATCAAATTTCAGAAAATTTGGTTGAATACTTTTTGAGTTATTCAGTTATAAATGGCCGTGACCTTGATCTTTGACCTTTGACCCGATAGCTCCCAATATATAATAAAATTGCTTCTGTTTATTGACCAATATTCCCACCAAGTTTCATGCAATATGGTTCAATACTTTTTAAGTTACAAATGACCATGACCTTGAACTTTAGCTGGGTCACTCCCAAAATTCTACCAGCAGGTCAATGGACATGGACCAATCGTTTCACCAAATTTCAGACAATTTGGTTTGACACTTTTTCAGTTATGCGAATAACAAGATGATAAATAAATAAATAAATCCCGTCAATAATATAACCTTCCCGCATTCTGCAAAGGTAATAAAAGCTATTCAATATATCCTTCTCTCTATTAGATAACCCGGGGCTGACGAGGGACCATAATTTGTCATCAATTTCTAAGATTTGATCAGTTTTGGCTACACTTGAACGGGAAACCATAAATACTGCACACCATAAATACTGCACACCATAAATACTGCACACCATAAATACTGCACACCATAAATACTGCACACCATAAATACTGCACACCATAAATACTGCACACCATAAATACAGCACACCATAAATACTGCACACCATAAATACTGCACACCATAAATACTGCACACCATAAATACTGCACACCATAAATACTGCACACCATAAATACTGCACACCATAAATACTGCACACCATAAATACTGCACACCATAAATACTGCACACCATAAATACAGCACACCATAAATACTGCACACCATAAATACTGCACACCATAAATACTGCACACCATAAATACTGCACACCATAAATACTGCACACCATAAATACTGCACACCATAAATACTGCACACCATAAATACAGCACACCATAAATACTGCACACCATAAATACTGCACACCATAAATACTGCACACCATAAATACTGCACACCATAAATACTGCACACCATAAATACTGCACACCATAAATACTGCACACCATAAATACTGCACACCATAAATACAGCACACCATAAATACTGCACACCATAAATACTGCACACCATAAATACTGCACACCATAAATACTGCACACCATAAATACTGCACACCATAAATACTGCACACCATAAATACTGCACACCATAAATACTGCACACCATAAATACTGCACACCATAAATACTGCACACCATAAATACTGCACACCATAAATACTGCACACCATAAATACAGCACACCATAAATACTGCACACCATAAATACTGCACACCATAAATACTGCACACCATAAACTCAAAAATTTAACGAATACAGAAAAGTAAATTCAGACTTTGTTTATGTTTTTCATCATATTTAGAGTTTAGCGGATACTTAATTTTAGAAATTGGGATTTGTGTCACAGAGTCCTTTATTGAAATTTGTCAAAGCTGGCAACCCTAAAAAGAAGTACCATCATTTATAACTAACCCTATTAATGCTAATATATCGACTGATTTCTATGTGTTAATAAATCCTTTCCAAATCTTTCTATTTTTTCGAATGAATAGAACATTTAGTCAATGAAGATAAATTTATACGATTTAAAATGTGTTTAATTTGAAAAGTTTATATTTCCATCTCGGTCATACCATTAATTTTAATGCTAACTAATCTATAAATGAAGATAAGTTTAAATATTATCTTTGATTGGACAATTATTGTTTCTTTAACTCTATGAATCCTTGCCTCAGTTTGTATAGTTCTTTGATTAATTTCTAAAGTTTTATAACTCTCCCTACCTGTAAATTGTAGGTGCTACTCATATAAATAGCCATAGGTAAAACCTTCCCTCCCTCTTTCCCCCAATATCAAATATGTGTATAGGAAATGTCATATAACCTAACTCTGAAAAAACAAGAGCTTTTTATAATATAAGATAATCATCATTTGACAGAGGTGAAAAGAATTTTTTTACCATTCATTAATGATTTATTTTGTGCAAACACTTATCGTTGAAGCTAGACATGTAGAGTGTCAGGCTTTTCAATCTTAAGAACAGGGGCCACTTTGTAGTGCCCTGGCAAACACTCTCAGCAAACAACATGTCAGACTTCCTTTATGCCTTCAACATGATTAATTTAGCAAAGTAAACTTCTGAAATAAATGGTGTTAGGGCCATCCAAACATCTAAAGCGGTTGCAAAGGGCTACAAGTTATCAATATGGGAGGTTTAATAAAACTTTATTCTTTCTCTTGTGTTTTGTGCTCAGGTGAATAAAGATTCTGCATTTAAAAAAGAATGAGAATGTTCATACATCAGATTCATTTCATAAATATTAAAATATACTGTCAGGTTATATTTGTAAAATCATATTCAATAGAATAATTATTTGTTGTTCATAGGTAATATCTTCTTCTTTTCCACCCAAGGAAAATATGTTCTACATTCCACATTGCTAATTTCCAATTAATTTTGAATATCACAATTCTATATTCATTTCTTTAACTAAAAAAATCACGCAGATATTATTTATTCTATCATTTCTTAGGATATCATTTAATTGCTATATGATATTATCGTATATCGAATGGGAATTATTACATGTCGAATACAATGTGATAATCCTAAGTTAATATATATTTTCAATTAACAATTTAATAGTTGGAAAAAGTTAATAGAACAACGCGTTTATTTTCCAAAATTAATGCAATTATGAATATTAATTTTATTTTCAGTGAGTGCCTCGATGTCAAATGTGACGGTAGTGAAATTCCAAGAGGAGAACAGACTGGATATCGACACTTTTCTAGATTCTACCATAAGCACAATTCCTAACTTCTCCCAGGTTAAAAATATCATAGTAAATAAATAGAGAAGTATACCAAGTACAATATTTGTACATCTGAAAATATTTTGAGTGACGTCACACAGAATATTTTCCATTTGTTTTTAAATAAGAATTGTGCTATTATTCAGTTAAATGTGCATTTTCATGAAAATTAATTTACATAAAATAAGTTTTTTTTATCACGCTTAAAGCCCCGTTTACATTGACACTCACACTGGAAGCTCACATCCACGGGCAACGGGCAAATGCACGCTCAATAAGAGTCTTGACTGTTCACATTTGAAAATCGTTTGGCGGGCAGATTGAGACGGTGCGAGAGTTCTTAGTTGGTATTCAGATTCGATGGCGAGAAGTGTAGTTTACACTTGGGACAGAGCCCAAAGTATAACAACATGAAATGAAGCAATTATTGCAACAAAGCGATGGTACATAAATTTCATCTGTTTCATAAAATTTATAAGATTTTTCCGATTCGTTGACTTTATTACGCTCCCTGCGGTGCTGGTTCCGTATAGTTTGAATTTCATTTTTTACCTCTTCTCCATCTCTACCCAATATTAATAACTAGTGTACTATCCCGTTAAAAATAACGAAGTTTTAATGGAAATTGAATTTTAATTCAATGAATTTTCGAAAAAATTTGAGTTCTCGGAAAATTTTGTTTTGCCCAAATTTTGCGAGTTTTCAGAAAATATTGAGTTTTCGGAAAATCTCTAGTACCTATTCGAATTTTTTTTTGAGTTTTGGGAAAATTTTATGTTTTCGGAAAATTTTGAGTTTTATAAAATAAAATTTTTGAGCGTGATGGATTTTTACATATATAAAAACACAATGCTCTTTATTATAGGGAGGGATAATAATAAATGTTGTTTAATATCATTATTACTCTTTCTCTTAAATTTCTACTTTTTATATGCTTTACTTGATGATTTCCAAAGGCATTCGTGAGTCCTATATAATTCAATTAGCTGTTCAACAGCAGCTCTACTCGTTGTCAGCCATTTTGCAGGAGCTTCGATGTTAACAACCTCCCCCTGGTGCATCAATGGACTGTCTGAGCCACAGTGAGTGTCACTCAGAGTGTCGAAAAGAATGGCCAAGGTGAATGTTAAAGTGAGCCTCCACTTGCCCGCTAATTTGCCCCTCCACTGCGCGTTTGCCCCTCGTTTCAACACTCAGAGTGTGCAAAAGAGCCTCAATGTAAACGGGGCTTTGCTGCGCGCAGACCAAAAGCGTTATTGCGAGCTTGCAAGCAAGCCTGCTTGCGTGAAAACTTGAGGGACTCACACCAAACGCGTGAAATTCACAGCGCGAGAAACAATCAGTTACCTGCCAGATGTCACTTGTTGAGGTGTGTGTATCTCTGCACCAAATAAAAATGATAACCACTGCGATTATACTTTAACGGTAATATTTTTTTCGCTTTTATTAACAGGTTAATTATAACTTTTCATATATGCTTGTATATTTAAATCAACTTAAAATAATCAAACTTAACTTAATTCAAAACAAAATAACTCAATCCCTCACTTATATAATATATTTTTGTCCCCGAACACATGAATCGAAATGATCGCGACTGTTATTTGAAAAAATATATGTGATATATGGAGTAAATTTGATATTTATTATCATTTTAGATATGAATGATTGAATTCATTGTTTAGTAGTCTATTTATATTAATTGATTGAAATTTTTGTAAGTAAAATTAAATAAATATTTATATTTAAGAATAAATGTGATTAGTTATTTACAATTCTATATAGGTATTAGTTACTGACTAGGGTAAGTTCCTAATAATCGAACGGTTCCACATTTTCGGACACGTATTACCTAATTATAATCAATATACCTTAGGTAACTATTTTAATTATTATTTACATTCTCATTGCAATCATTAGTTTTTTATTACTTGTTCGTAAAACGTAACAGTGCCATAACTTAGAACTTACCTTATAAATATAGGTATGAATTATTTAGTTGTTTTTCCTAATTATACTAGGTAGTAAACATAGGTAGTAGGTACCTAGTAAACATACAGTATTCTATTTAATATAGGAAACAGTATTTCCTATAAACAGACCTATCATGATCTACGAAAACTCCCAGTTTGCGAGTACTAGAAGTGTCTGATAACCGAGACGTTTCTCTAGATATGTATTAGGTATTATATTGCGTAACTCAGGTTAGTTATTTAGGTAAACATTTATATTAGGTATATAATCGGCTTTATAAAATACCTAGATAAATATTTATATTATATATTTATATCGTCTAAGTATCTAATTGCGCATTTATATTATATAATCAGCTAGGTACCCAGGTAATAATATTTTTAACCATGCTTGTCTCTAAAATTGTTAGGTATTAACTATCAACAACAACATATGATATTAATTAATTAAACTGTTGTTAATAAAAAAAATATAACCGTTAAAGTATAATCGCAGTGCTTATCATTTTTATTGAGTGCAGAGATAAACACACCCTCCCTGAGTGACATCTGGCAGGTAACTGCTTGCTTCTCGCGCAGCGTGAAACCATCTTGGGAGTCAGTTGCCGCTTTCAAGCTTTAATGCAAGCTTTCGCGCTTTGTGTGTGCGAAGTTCAATAGGAATAACATGTAGCACGGTTCATGCTTGCAAGCTTTCCTGCCAGCTTCACGCGAAAACGCTTTTGGTCTGCGCGCAGCCTTACACTCTATACACTTATAATTTACAACTAATAATACCTATAATATTGACAGTACTCTGTGTGACGCCATTTGTTCACATCATTTCTGAAGAATGGATCAAGTCAAATACGAAACTTTGCATACTTCTCTATTTATTTACTATCGTAATTTTTGAAATTATAAATTGATACAAGAATTTTGTTTCTGAATAAATAATCATACCCAATAATTGGTGATGTTAATAATTAATTCTATCTCCTTACTTCATTGTATTTCAGTTCAGTTTCTGCTTCTGGGTGCGCATTCTGTGGCATGGCTTGGTCTTGACAACTTTTGCCAACTATTACTTGTCAGGAATGCACAGCCTCTCATTCGGTGAGTATCTATTTTAATTCCTTAAAATGTTGTAAATGTTCAAATAGGCTAAACCGGCCACATAAAAGCATTTAGTAATTCTTTTGGTGGGGCTGTATGATGGTTGAGTGGGCTCCCTTCAGAATCTTTTATGGCATCAACCTGTAGCTAACACCATATTTAGGATATGAGCGACCCTATTTAGAAAAATGTTTGGTGTTATAAATAACTGTTAGAGATAAATTGCAATCATGAAAAAAATGCAAATAGTCATATGCATAATAGATACAATGATATATGGTGTCCGGAAAACTGCCAGGCGGAAAACTGACAGTCACTTACTGAATTTAATGACTTTAGTCAGTAATAACATTTTGATTTGAAAAAAACGACGTTCGCTCTTAGTTAAAAGGAGTTAAAGGTCCTCTCCAAGCAAATTTTTTTATTGCTTAAATCAGCGAGGCTAATGTTTCTTATCATTTTACTGCAAACCCCATAAAATTTGATAGCATATTTTTAATTTTATATGCTTTTAAAGATTTTTATATTCCAAACTCTACAAAACCTACTTTACTTCCGACTTTCTAATTTTCAGTCTGAAGAAGAATGTACACCATTTATTTTGATTGTCAACTAGGTATATGGTTTAATAAATCTATTTATTATTTGTTTAAAGGTTTAAATTTGGATAAACTTATTATAGAAACGTTTATATACTTGTAGAAACAATTAATATCTTAAAAGAAGGCCAACAACGCTTATTTTGTTTAAAAATCTAAATTTACAATCAAAACAAAGAGTGTACAATCTTTTTTCTCAGCGTCAGGTTGGAGATTCGCTCGATTGTTGCTCATAGAGTATTAAAAAACTTTAAAAGCAAATAATAAAATATATACTGAAACGAATTGTATGCAGTTTGCGGAATAATGATCGTTGTCCTTAGTTCTATAATATTATGCAATAAACTCATTTTTTCACCGGAGCCTGGAGAGGACCTTTAAGGGAACATTCTTTTTTACTTAGTATACAAAACAAAAATATAGTTTTTCTTCATTAGAAAAAATACATAAAATATATTAGTACATATGTAAATATTACATTATTATTATTATTTTCCTAGTTTAACCACCGTATGCATATTTACGTGATCCTTACAGTGAGTTTGTTACAGTGTGTCATGTGTCCATATAAATATCACAGTAAAAATCAAATACATGATATAAATTAAAAATTAAAACCTTTCATAGAAAATACTAGAAGAAGAAGAAACAAAGAAATGATTGTACATATTAGGGACAGAGTACAATTTCTTCGTTTACATTACTCATCTCTAAAATATCAATTCATAACGGGTTTAGTGTCTAATTATTTCATTTTTGTTTATAATTTGATAATTGAACAAGCCTTCAAACTTAATATTCGTTTGTACTCATTATAAAACAAATTCGATCGATTTTTGTGAAATATTTAGAATTTACAACACAACATCTATGTCTATGATTATCAAACTGATATTACCAACCTAATTCTCTGACAATTTCACTCGCTCGAATTGGATTGCATATAAATTAATAATACTTTTACATATAAATGAAAATTGAAAAAATGAAGGTGCTGATGCTATGGAGAATAAAATTGTAAATGTACTAAATATTGAACAAACATATGAGTGATTTAACATTCACTTAATTTATAATATACAAATTATAAATTATAAATCTTTGTGTGTACTTAATTTGGTTTGCTGTGTGTTTAATAAGTAGCCTTGTTGAAATACTATTTTCAATTGAATATTAAGTATTTGAATCTATATACTTTAGTTATAACTGTAAAAAAATTAATGTCTCCTTAATCCCTTGAAGAATGGCTAACGCTGTTTTTTTGAATTAAAATGTTCTTAGAATGTGTTTATCAAAAGTAAAAAATAAATAAATTGCCAATAAGTGACTGGCAGTTTTCCGCTTGGCAGTTTTCCGTGTACCATGATATATACAGTATGGGCCACAAAATTGTTTCCGCTTTTTCAAATAGTTGTAAATCGTTAACCAATGGACAAAAAAAACTGTATCTTGAACTCTTTTTCACCGCCTCTTATTGTACTATTAACAGGTAAAAACATTTTTGAACTGATGGACATAATTTAAGAACAGGTAAGCAAAGAGTGAGGGTGATTATTTTTGTCATTGTGCAAAGGTTATTCTTAGAGCTAACTCTGTGATTTTACTTACTAAAAGGCAGTGAATAAAAAAGGAAAAAACTTTATAATGGTAGACATTATAATACAGGATGTTATAATGAAACTATTTAGAAATAGAACAACTTCAGTTACATTTTGATCTAATAGAAATTTTCACTCTTAATATTCGTACTTCACTTGTTCATTGCATAGATAAGGCCCGCTTCACACTTGCATTTTTAACAGCGCGAAAAGAAGCACTTCTTAAAATGTGTTCACACTTGCGTTATTTTATCGCTGAAGTAAAAATTTAATGAGATTTTTCCATCAGCGAAAAAGAAACGCAAGTGAAAACACATTTAAGAAGAGCAAGTGTGAAGCGGGTCTTAACCATGCAATGAACAAGCTAAGAACGAATATTCCTAGTGAAAACTTCGATGAGATCAAAATGTAACTGAAGTTGTTCTATTTACAAAAAGTTTCCAAGGAAGAAGTGTAAACAACCTGTATTAAAATGTCTACCATTATATTTGTTTTCCTTAATTCACTGTCTTTTAGTAAGTAAAATCACAGAGTTAGCTTTAAGAATAACCTTTGCACAATGACAAAAATAATCACCCTCACTCTCTGCTTACCTGTTCTTAAACTATGTCCATCAGTTCAAAAATGTTTTCTCCTGTTAATAGTACAATAAGAGGCGGAGAAAATGAGACCAAGATACAGTTTTTCCAGCGATTGGCTAACGATTTACAAGTATTTGAAAAAGTAGAAACATTTTTGTGGCTCATACTGTGTATTATTTCTGATAACCTTTCTATAAAATATTGATTTACAGATTACAATGCTTATCAAAAGAATATCGGTGTTATTATGATTAGTGACGACTACGATGAAAGACTAGAAATTCCCCTGTATTTGCCAAGGTTCAGATGGGAAGCAATATGCATCATCTACGACATGAAAGATGCTAACATTACCATCACAGTTGTTCATGGAGGGCAGGTACAACATTTTATTTCATATTGATAGTAATTGATTTATCTCTTGCATTTCTCTTAAATGTTGAGTTAACCTTAAACGTGAACAACAGGTTCATCGAAAGAGTTTAGCAAAGAAAACTGCTGAATGCTACATTAGTGGTGGAGGGCGGTTTGTCGTTGGTCAAAGGATCTATTGGAACAATAACAGCAGCTTGTTTTTGAAAAATCAAATATTTCATGGCGAAATGGCAGATATGTTCTTCACAGACAAAGCCATAGAAATTGAAGATGCTCTCAAATACACAAATTGTCAACTGAATGCAGTGAATTTCTCCAGTCTTTTAGATTATGCAGAAAATTTCAACAAATTCAAGCAATTCGGATATGTCAGCATAACAACTATAAATTCTGATCAGTTGTGTGATAATTTCAAACATACTCTAGTGATTCCTAATCTATTGATATTTAATGAAAGTAAGAAAATTTGTGAGCGATATAACAGTAGACTTGCTCTACCAGATACAGATATTAGCACAGAAGAAATAATGACAAGATATAAGAGTTACACACAAGACTGCACTGGATCATTCTATACCACTTTCTGGTTGGGTATTTATGGGGATAAACAAACGAAAAGATTTCTAGAACTGGATTCGGGCAAAGAAGTACCGATAGAAAAGTTCACTGCACCTTGGAATAAAGTTACGGAGAGAATCAGGTGTGTCTCGACGTCTGTTAATCATGAAGGCAAATGGTATGCAACCGATTGTAAAGAAGATGCCTGTCCTCTCTGCTCTTTTGATGACCCACCAGTAATGAAGATAAAGGGTTTGTGTGGAGCTACTGAAGCAGAACGAGTGCTCTATTTCTCAGGTATGAAGAATAGTAAGTGGCTATTCAGGGGACTGTTTCATACCTCACTCTACTTCGATGGCTTCAATTGGCTTCTTGATAGTAGTATGGGAAATCATTTACTCATATTAGTAAGTTATATTATCATACAATATAGATAAAATTGTTATAACTAATTACGGTTTCATATCTTACAATTGCATGCCATAAAACTATTTCAGAATAGCCATGAGACAAACTTTTATCCTTCTGGCAGAAGTACATGGACTGTTAAGAAAGACAAATGCTTGGATCAGAAAGTAGGATGTTAGAAGATATTATTGAAATCATAGTTAATTTGAAAAAATATTATGGTATGAAGTTCTTCTTTTATCAGGTAACTCTTCGGCTGAGCATATGTCAAGATGGAGAATTTACGTGTTTTAACGGAGAGTGCATCGACAGATCAAATGTTTGCGATGGCATTGCCGATTGTGGAGATTCTTCGGATGAAGTCGAATGTGCTCTTGTTACGTTCGACAAAAAGTGAGGAAATGAAGAGAATAAATTTATTCAGCATGAAACGACATTGTATATTAGGGGACAACCGTGAGAATTCAGACAGTTTTTGTTAAAAACTCAATAATTTGTAAACCAATTCGAATTTTACTATTAAATGATTTATGTGGGTAGATAAGTGATTTTTCTTCAATTTTTATTGAGACTGCTCCACAGTTTAAACCTTCATTCGAAAGTTATAAGACAAAATGTATAAATGATTCAAGTGTCCGAATGCTCCTTGGATCTTTCAAATAACTGACGGTTAACACATTGCACACATTCATTTAAAATAAACAGTGAATCCAACAATTATATACATGTTTAAACGAGTTGTCCGAACTATCCCTATGTCCGAATGCTCTCGGTTCTCCCTTCTTTATCATTAAATTATGTGATTTAACATTATCTACTTGATAGATTGATAACCGAAATAGTTTTTTATTCATAAATGTATTTTTCTTTCCATATCTTTTTCCTCTGGTTATTTGTGAATAGTTACAACAAAAACGAGACAGCCCCTTCTTTGGACGGCGCATTATTCTACTTGAATGTGTCGGCCACTATTCTGAATGTGAGGCAGATTCTGCTGTCTAATTTCACTATAATCTTGGATATGGTGGTGACCATACGCTGGAAAGACGCCAGGTAACTTAAACTTTTTCATAGATATCTTTATAAATTCAATATCAACTCTAGGTGAATAACTGGGTGAACGTAAATATAGAAAATCTTCCTTTTAACACTCTATCGTTCGAATAAATTAAAAGAAAAATAATGAAGCATATCAATAAAATATATTTTCATTCTAAATTTATTCATTCCTCTTGAATCCATCATGAGCTTCAGTAGCTGTTCTTTTAGTATCTCCCGTAAGAATATCTGTAAAGACTGCTTCAAGGAGACTCTTTCAACAAACATTTTCTAGTATATTCCATATGATTCCAATCTGGGGAGCTTGTAGATCACATTTCCTTTGTCCAATTCCTTAGAATGTTCCCTCTGAACACGATCTTGGAATTCTTCAGTATTTGATGTGTCACCACCCGGAAGTCTACAATATATTATCACCAGAGTGAACTCTATAGCAAAATCTAACACTTGCTAAAAGATGTTTTCGACTTAATATTTCGACTCCTAGCTCAACGAAAAAGAGAAGAACCCTCCAGATTATTGAAACTGCCCCCCAAACGATGACGGATGCTGGTTTCATGGTTTGGTTATGAGAAATTCCAACTTCTAGAATCATTTATCTGATCAAACAGCTTCATCGGCCATTTCACGCTTCAATTTTTTTAGGAGAACATTGTTTCTCTTTCAAATTAGTTGCCTTACAGTCCCTGGAAGAGTTTGTCTCTTTTGAAAGGTGCGTTTTTTCACGAACAAGTCGTCTCATGGTTACACTCCTATGAGAATCAGATGCATTGAATTTTCTTGAATCAATAACAATAATATTTGATATTGGCAATGTATATTTTATCGTCCACTTTAAAACTGTTATTGTTAAATAATAATTCACCATCGAAAATCTGCATATAAAAACTCACCCTCACTAGGTATACAAGTACTGAGGAATATTTTGGTGTGAAAATTAAAAAAAAAAGTACCTTAGATATCTGTGCATGTATTAAACTTGCTTTGAATAAGTTTTGATGCTTTATTTTGAAGTGAGACGATTATATTTACGAACAATTTTGTGCTACCATATGGTACCGCTAGGAGAGAATGGGTTAAACAGATTTCTGAGGACCAAATGCTGAATTAATAACTTTATATTTCATCTATAGAAAGATAGTTTATAGTATTGTTTATGTATAGTTTATTAAAATATTAACAGTTATAGTTTATTAACAGAAGACATATTTTTCCATTAAATCATAGTTCTGACTTAGTTTTATCAACTTTAATTTATCTACAACCCTGTTAATAATTCAGCACAGGGTTCGATTAGCTAATACTGAGAACATTGACAGAGTGAAGTTTCATCACCAGAAGTTGAAAGTGAATGAAATCAGAGATGTGACTGAGATGTGGATTCCAGACCTGTATTTTCAAGACGCCGCCTCTATAATTATCAAAACATCTGTTAAAACATTTAAAGTTACCGTCAAAAAAGAATCGCCGCCAATTGAAACTGAACCTTCAGACCACGTGGAAGGTGATGTTTGTTTATTCATGTCTTAAAGTATATCAATTTACAGTACAAGAATTATAATAAAACAAATATAATTGTTATTTCTATACATTAATTCTATTTATAATGTTTAAAATTGACTTCAATCAAATCATCAGACGGTATTTTTTCACAACTATACTTCTCTTTATTAAAATATAGAAGTGTTCTCTTTTTAAGATTTTAAGGTAATTGATATTCCATAAATAGATTTGGATACACTTCTCAATTTTTCCCGATAGTTTATACAATTCACAATTTTAACAAGTTATATTGGTTTCAGGTGTAGAGACGCTTCTTACTATAATGAAAATTAAATTTCTGTATTGGCAATCACAATCCTTTAATTATTCAAATATTTTTGGCATCATTAAGACATGTGTCACACGGACCTTTTTCTCAACAAAAACGTCACATGAAAAAACTCCCAATCTAAGCGGACATACAAAACACATACGTTTATTCAGTCGTAGCGTTTTTTAGTGCACCCTTTTCTTTGCTGCAGTATGAGAAAAACGCCCATGTTAACCCTAATGAGTTTGATGTGTGTTTACTGTTTTCTAAGCACATCCTTTTTAAATCACTTTACATCTTTCATGTCATTCCTTTAAATTTATCGGCCTTTCTTAACTTTGTTCTTTCATGTATACCAAATATATTTTTGTACTTAAAAGTTAAAAAAAATATTCATGTATCAGTGTAATCAGCGTAAATCACGAAAATTGGGAAATTAATTGTAATGTGGTGACGTGTGGTAACGTAGAAATACAACTAGCTTTCCGCTAAACACACTACAGTCCACGTGATTGGGTTACATTCCATCCAATCACAGCTCTGCTCTCTCAGTTGCCAATGTCTTATATACCTATGTATTTATTTCTCCTTATATGTTCAATATTTCTACTTAAAATTTTGTACACATAAGTTTAGTATATATACTGACAACTTGCAAAAAATACAGTACCGTAGGTTTATAAATAAGACATGTGTATTTTATACACATAGTCAAATCCAGGATACAGGAACATATGTTACTGTATCCTGGTCAAATCTACCCGTACATTCTGTTAGTCAAACTCATTAGGGTTAAAGAGGTCTAAACCTTGCTCAATAAATGTGTCACATATAGCAGCATCTTTAGGTTTAATAGGTAAGGTATATATGTTAAGCAGGTACCTACTATCCGGGTCATTCTAACACCCTCACTGTGAAGCGCATCATCACCATCAGACTGCCATGTCCCTTCAACCTCCGCTACTATCCTTTCGATAGTCAATCCTGCTCCTTGGATATCATCAAGACTGGAAGATTGAGACACATCACGCTTTTGAAGGTGAGATTTATTGTTACATGAACATGATATTTTTGTCAATTAGGTATCTTATTAATTCTCAGAGGCTCTAAATATTTCACATCATTCTGATACCAGAATTTAATAATATTGGAACTTAGATTTTTTCAAATTATACTGTTTTCTAAAAAAAATCTGAAAATTTCTAATGTTTTTAGATATTTTGTGTTTTCGACAGGATGGTGCAGGCATTTCCTTCACTGGAAAGAGATCCTTGTTGGAGTATTACGTCACTAATGAGAGCATGCAATCTCTTGATAGTGTTACGCCCCACAACACTTTTATGAAGGTTGGTAAGATCGAACTGAAATTCAATCTGGATCACAAACTTATATACAGTAAAAGAAGTTATGAAGTTCTGCGTTATGAAGCACTCGAGTAATGAAGGACCTGAATTATGAAATGCACCTGAGTTTTGAATTAGTTTAAATACTTAAATTATGGAAAACTATATATGTTAAAATTTGGTCCTAGTTATATAGACCATAGTTTTTTTCCCCAAGATTTTAATTATTGAAAATATTTAGTGCATCTGAGTTATGAAGTGGCTCTGAGTTATGAAGTAACCAATACTTCATAACTCAGGAGTTTCACTGTAGCTACATATTGCCTATGTCATGTTGTTTGAAATAGAAGCTTGTCTTATTTAGAGGGAAAGTTATGGCAGAAGAAAAAAAAACGAAAAAAAGACCCCTGCTTATGTTCTGCAGTCACTCATTGTTTCCCTTCTGAGAAGGGAAATTAATTTCAACATATACGCTTATTATGAATTATATTAATCCTTTCATTTATGAGACTTAAAATTATTGTGAGTTTCATATTTCTCATTGTGGAATATCTTTGCAGGTGACTCTAGAGATCAGAAATCAGTTTACGTACTACATCGGTAACACCTTCATACCTAGCGTCCTCTCCACTCTCATATGCTATTTTGTCTTCTACTTTCAACTCACTGATTTCAATGTAAGTAAACACTTTTGTGGGAAAATTAATCTATTTGCATTTAGTAATGAGAATTCTGATTACAAATAATTTAATGCCTTTGTCACATTTGAAACTGGAACGTATTGATTTGATTTCTTGCATAACATTATTAACAAATTAACATAAGTGAACAATGAATAATGGATAGCTATTCACAGACAGTCTAATTTATATTGAATGCACTTGTTATGGTATACATTTTTTTGTATTGAGTCTTGTTCAAAATTTCATATCATTTGGAGTTTAACATTTAATAACTTTGTACATTGACTATTCAATTATACAAATTAATCTAATCTGGAATATCACATAGGTCATTAATAATTAATTTAAGTTTTCTCATTAAATATGACTAATTACCTCTATTTTATATAAACAGAACCGCGTTATGGTTTCCCTGACATCTCTCCTGGTTTTGGTGTCCCTCTTCAGCCAAACTACAAGAAGCATCCCAAAAACTTCCTATCTCAAACTCATTGACGTTTGGTTCGTTGCACTTCTTGTGCTGGACTTCGTTGTCATCTTGATGGTGGTGACTATTGAGTACTTGCGAAGAATTAAAGATAAGCAAGAGGTTACTCAAGAGAGAGGTCATACAATGCACTATAGTAGAAAGGATATTCAAAGGGAAAAGATGACTGACAATCCTAAGAAGTTGACGGTTGTAAAGAATACAAGTCAAACTAAAGTTGGAGAATTTGGAACTGAAAATTCGAATTCAAGACTAAAGAAGCAAAGTATAAATTTGGTCGCGAGATCAAAGCGAATTGTACCTAGTGATTCTTGGAATGACCCAGTAACTGTTTTTAACGATAGTAACTTTGTTTCTCTAAACTCAAGTGCTGGGAAAGAAGTACCTGTCAAAAAATGTCTCTCTAGCTTCATCTCGGCTAACAACGTTAACTCTTTCTCGAGAATGATGTTCCCCGTAGTGTACATCATTTTCTTGGTATATTTCATTTATTCTGCTTCTACTGATATAATGACACTGGAAAATTAGGTTATATCTTCCTGAACATTAAATTTGATTCCGAACTTTTAAACATTATCTATATCTAATGACCTAACCGTAACTTTGGGAGAGAAGTGTGATATACTTCACTTCGACACTCGTGTTTCATATATTTATAGCTGCTTTATTTTCTTCTAAATCAACATCAGCAGTTGGCTAGGAGGATTACTATTGATAACTGCTTTAATTGAGAACAGCTGTTAGTTGATTTAATGGAAATAGAGCGATACAAAAATAAAACATGACGTTACGCTCCACAACATTCCGTGAAATTAGTCTACACCCCTATTTTGTAATGTGCGCAGTTAACTTGCCCACAGACCATATTTAACTATATTTATATGAAGTAATAGGGCTGTAGTGTTAGTACTAAGGTTCCAATCTACTTTTACTTCAGATCAATTTATTATAGTTTTTTAATTATTTACTTACATAATTTCGAACACTTAAAATACAGGGACTCATGGGTATTAATTTATTTATAACAAAATGCATTTTATGATGTATTTAAATATGGTACTATTATTTTTCACTCATAAATATATTAATTGTAATAAATTCAAGTAAATAAGCTGCACTAATCTCATTAGAGGGTAAATGAATGTAAAATATATTAAATAATTTTTATTAAAGTATTTAGATTATGTTAGAAGCATTATAATTATAATTTTTATACACTATTAATGGCTGAATAATAACACACCTCTACATTGGGTGATTATTATCAAACACACAAAATCTACTTATTTCTGATAATTACTTTTTATTTTCTATCTATGATTATAAATTATTATTTACAGAATCAGATAACATGGTTACCTTCTAATATAATCTTATGAACATCACATTTTGAATTAAATATTTCACTTATCTTATAATAGGTATGTTCTGCGCCATTTGCCGATTTGAACAATCTCGAGAATTTATTAAGAAATTGACTAATAATAAATGTTTAAAAATAATCTTCATCTACATATAAATATATGAAGATTAATTTAAAAGAACTCAACAAAGATGACAAAAATAAATGATGATTATTTCGACACTTCCAACATATATGGCCGTTATGTAGTTTGTAGTATCCGGTAGTTTGTTGTACTGTTTAATGACCTAGCAGGGGGTTTGGTGGGCGGCACGCCCCCCATACACATACATTAGTATTAGATTTCATAAAAAAGGAATATTATGATATATATATATATATTATATCTATCTCACATATCTTATAATATATTATATCTATCTCACATATCTTATAATATATTATATCTATCTCACATATCTTATAATATATTATATCTATCTCTCATATCTTATAATATATTATATCTATCTCACATATCTTATAATATATTATATCTATCTCACATATCTTATAATATATTATATCTATCTCACATATCTTATAATATATTATATCTATCTCACATATCTTATAATATATTATATCTATCTCACATATCTGATAATATATTATATCTATCTCACATATCTTATAATATATTATATCTATCTCTCATATCTTATAATATATTATATCTATCTCACATATCTTATAATATATTATATCTATCTCACATATCTTATAATATATTATATCTATCTCACATATCTTATAATATATTATATCTATCTCACATATCTTATAATATATTATATCTATCTCACATATCTGATAATATATTATATCTATCTCACATATCTTATAACTCCCATTTTAAATACTGAAATAAAATTTAGCACAATTTTCACTTTCATCTCAATTCAAATAAATTAAATATTAAGTAAATAAAAATTGAAAGTAAATTTTGTGTAAAATAATTCACAATATCTCCTCTTGTAATAAAATAAGTAGAAATTAATTAATTATAAGAGAAAATTACTAATACCAATTACCAATACCTGGCAATTACTAATACCAATTACTAATACCTGGCAATTACTAATACCAATTACTAATACCTGGCAATTACAAATACCAATTACTAATACCTGGCAATTACTAATACCTGGCAATTACAAATACCAATTACTAATACCTGGCAATTACTAATACCTGTCAATTACTAATACCTTTCAATTACTAATACCTTTCAATTACTAATACCTGGCAATTACTAATACCTGTCAATTACTAAAACCTGCCAATTACTAATACCTGTCAATTACTAATACCAGTTACTAATACCTGTCAATTACTAATACCTGTCAATTACTAATACCTGCTAATTACCAATACCTGTCAATTACTAATATCAGTTACTAATACCTTTCAATTACTAATACCAGTTACTAATACCTTTCAATTACTAATACCAGTTACTAATACCTGTCAATTACTAATACCAGTCCATTACTAATATAAAAGTACAAATTTTTGAGATTTGTTTCTGGTGATATAGAAATTCACTAAAGAAATTAACTCCTGATCACTGGCTCAAAATTGAGGGAAAATATTTAATCTACAGAAGTCGAGAACATAATTTGTGTAACTCTAAAATCACAGTGGTTGATGTAATGCCCATAGTAATTATAATCTATGTTATATAATATGTACAAGTATTCATAAAAAACATTTATTGATGAGTCTCAAATCGAAGAGATTTCACTCTATTTAATGTGATAAAATAGGTTAAACTCGTAAAACAACAAAAAATGATAGAAATGATAGCCATATTATTTATATCATAATGTAGTAATAAAAATGTAGCCATGTGATCGATATTTGAAGTATAACCGATACGACCATCCAGCCTGATTTGTAAATCTTTATTTCTTTTAAATTGAACTGATAAAGATACTTTGGCAAAATATTAAAAATTCCAATCAGGTTAATTACCTCTTTTAAATTGTTAACGTTTTTCTTGCTATAAACCAATGCAAAAGATTATAATTCACAAAGAGAGAGCACTATGGTGAGACTATAGCAGATTAAAAGCTATTGCTTCCTGATATCTTATTGCGCAATCGTAATTTTATCTGAGCGGAGTTCCCTTAAGTTATCTTTTAGGGTAAACTCTCTAAAAGTTACCCCAGAAATGTAGATTTCTTCTTGTGTTCCGTACTGTCGATTTTGTTCCAAACCTTAAGGTGCTGTGAAATAATTGCTACTTTGCTCAGTTTTGTATCCTGGAAGAGTCTTTGGATTGCAAATCTCTGGAAATAAATGAAAAATACAAACTATTAGATTAATTACATAAGAATAATTAAAATTGAAAAGGTTATCAAAATAAATTTCCGAAGGCTAATAATCTGAACAGATTACCTTATTAAAGGGTTTCATCACTTTAAAAATACGATTTTTATAAAATACATAAATCACATGAATCCCAAAATTTCAATAAGAATTTTTTTAAGAAAAAAATATAAAATAAAAGTATAGAGTAAGTTCCGAGTAATCGAACGATTCAAAAATTTCAATCGTATGTGTTTATCGCATATACAGTATGGACCACAAAAATGTTTCCGATTTTTCAAATACTTGTAAATCTTTAGCCAATGAAAGAAAAAACTTTATTTTGGTCTCTTTTTCACTGCCTCTTATTGTACTATTAACAGGTAAAAACATTTTCGAACTGATGGACAAAGTTTAAGAACTGGTAAGCAAAGAGTGTGGGTGATTATTTTTGTCGATTATTTCTTAGAGCTAGGTGTGTTCAACCTGATATCGTTTGCTCCATGAGCAGCAGTAACACTTTTGGACAGAAGAAACTGATAAGTTGTAGCGCCGAATATCCAGCCGTGTTGAAATACGATTTGAAATTACTGTTCTTATCGCACATTAAAATAAAGATGTGTCTTATTTTCAGAAAACTACTTTTCTCTTCTTTTGATTGGTGTATAAAATATTATGATTTGTTGAAGTCATATGGCTGTTTTTTTTAATGCTCACACTGTATTATATAAAAATTGGAACCGTTCGTTAATGCGGAACTTACCCTAAAACCTAAAAAGAGTAAATGTTCCTTTTCCCTACCTTGATTTGGAGGAGGAGAGCACTTCATATAAGCCAACAGCAGCTGACTGTTGGTGTCTTTGCAATTCGTCAGTCCAAGGGCCGGAGCCCCAGTGGCCGGGTGCAGCATGCAGACAATGAACTTGGGACAGTACAGTTCTGCGTACTGAAATGCAATGCTATTTTTGAGACAATTAACAAACTAGGTACTTTACAAAAAACTAATCTTGCATCAAAATGAAAGCGATATCAGTGATTAGATTTGAAATGTTCTTTTAGGTTCACTAAATTGAACATCAATTGATTTGGAGACACCTCAGAGTAAGAATAGAAAAACCGTTTATCAAAATATATCCTATTACGAAATCCAATTCTAAATTTAAAATAAAACCCTGGATTTCAATCACAGTACACTAAAACGATGGTTAGTACTAAAACATCATTACTATAACTTTAGAGTTCTAATATGTAAAACATTCTTGCTCTTTCATTCAAACGCCTACCATCATATAATAATAAAATGTCTAGTCATTCAAGAGATATAATAATCAAGTATTCATAGTTACCAAGTAGTCCCCATTTGTCGCACATTTGAACTTTGGTTGGCAGTATTTCTTCTTCATCTGTTCATTCATTCCAGCCACATGACCGACTCTATCTTTCGTACAACTTTGATCGGTTTCTGTGGCTGGTCTCAGGGTGGTAGTTGTTGTTGGTGTTTCTTTTGATGCTGTTGTTTTCGATGGTAATGGATCGTTATCTTGATAGTAGCCAGTTTCGATGCAACTCTCCATTATAATTCGTCCTTTCACTATAAAAAGAGTTATTGTTAGTGGTGAAGTTATTTCGTTACGTAGAGAATGATAGGAAAAAATACAGATCAACTCTATATTATTTATGTGTACAATTCAGTTATTTTCAAAATTTAATTTTTCAGTATCATTAAATATAGGCTATGCATTAAGCCATTTCAAACTAATCTCTGCTCCATCATTTAACCGTATTATTAATGCATTTTAATAATTTGTTTTGACAGAAAATAGATATTCTATGAGTGTTTTCCATAGTGAGAGTTCCTCCCAACTGGAATAATATTTTCTATATTCTTTCAGAGGCGAAAACTTTAGTATTCATGACTTTTATTATAAAATAATTGCTTCAGAATTTGAAAGCTGTTCTGTAACCTTTACACTATTTCAAAGTAACAAATAGTTAAAACAATTTCTTTTTCCTCTGTTACCTGGGTTCTTTTCAGTTGTTGGCATTGAGATATTTTTAACGCAGGAACCCTGTACATACTCATAGTCTCTCTCTGAACAGATTCCGCCAGAGAGTCTCGGGGTATAACTCAGGGAGCAGCTGTGGTAGTGATTGCATCTGGTAATAGGAAATAAATTAAACTTTTCTGATATAACTAAGGCGAGAAATTGGTACAACTTTTCAAAGAAAGAAATCTGTATTCGAATATATATTGATGAGAATTTAAACAATTGAAAAATACATCCAAATGGCAAATACATTTCACTTACAAATAGACGGTGTTTGAAGTTTTACAATCTTCAGTTAGTTCACAGAAGACACCTTTTGATTTGCAGTTCATGGTGATGTATTCATCATTGGAGCATATCTCGGCAACTGTGAACAAATAGTAGATTATATCTTATACTTTCCTATAATATTATGTAGTATAAATGTTTAAGAAATATTTTTGTCCACGTGAAAAAATGACCGCATGTTCAATTCGACACTGCCAAACCTATCTACCGATTATATCGAACTTAAAAGTAAAGTTTCTTGAAAGTTTTCTCTTGAACTTCCATACTGTTTCAATAGTGATATCAAAAAAATGTACAGACAAACGTAACAAAATTATTAAAACATAGTTTCTCAACAATGAGCGTTCAACTTTAATACTAGTAAAACTTTTACTTAAGATCACATGCTGAGAAGTTCATCATGTTCGAAAATATTAACTTTTTAAGTAAAACTAATTAATGCTACTGTGATCTGAAAACTGGTGATGAAACTCAGTGAAATAGTCGAAACTAATTCAATTGTCATCTCAAATTACCTTAGAGGTCACAATTCATCAAAATTGAATACTTCGAATTTAAAGAACACTTTAGCCTGACTCACCCGGAAGCAAGAAAAGATACCTGATAGATACCGACATTAGACAAAAGGTTAAGATGCCTAAGACTTTGAAACCAAAAGTAGAACCATAAACTTCTCTTTTACTGCATTTGCGGAATAAAACTGAATTCTTTTGTTTCTATACTAGCAAAGGAAAACTCAAACTAATTATAGTATTTGAGTGAAATATTACCAGTTTGGTAGTTGCATTTCTCCTTGTAGATGTCAAAGTAGCCGCCATTACACACATCAATTGTGGTGGTCTTACCCCTCCAACTGCATTCTCTCTTGTACGAACACAGTCTGACAGAAAAAAAAAACAATATATTGTCATAAAACTATACGAATAATAGTTAGTATCATATTACTCATATACTAATGCATGGAAATAAATAACATAAGTACCGAAACTCTTGCCCATTACTGTAAGTAAACCTTAAAAAACAGTATATTGGTTGTAGATCTGTGTTGATTAGAATGTAAGTAGTTTAATTGGTTACAACTTATTCATTGCCAATGTTGATTTCTTTCCAATAACTTTTCACCTCGTATATCTCTCATTTATTTTTTCTTTCCAAATCGTGATTTACCTTGAATAATAACCTCTATTCACGACCGAAGGATATCCCGTGCATCGACTGATATCGAAACAGTTTTCGAAATAGTCGTTACACTGCATACCGTCCCGAAGCTCTTCAGGTAAGGCGGGGCGATTGCGGTTCTCGCAGAAAATCTCATCTGAAATAGAGGGTTAAGATGAGTACATAAACAAATAGAATGAATGTGTTACATAAAAGGCATAGTTCCGCACAATTTTCTGATTTGCACAATCTCGAGAATGCGTTGCACGGTTTTAAACACCTTTAACCCCCTAATGCCTAGCGTGCGTTAATACCTTTAGTTTATATATTATGAAATCGAATACTGATATTGTGTTAGGGCATGAACAACAATCATGAAGTGTGCGGTACAACATACTAGCGGATACAACAAACTACATAACGCTCATTTAGGTTGAGAGTTTCAAAATAATCTTCATTTATATTCAAATATATGAAGATTACTTTGAAAAACTCAAAAAAGATGACAAGAAATAAATGACGATTACTTTGAGACTATCAACATAAATGGCCGCTATGTAGTTTGTTGTATCCGCTAATTTGTTGTACTGTCCACTTAAAGATTGTTCATTACAATGGAATATATATGTCATTTTTTTATTTTTAAATTTAAGTCACCAAAAATTTAAGATATTCACTTTAATTCAATTTGAATTCAATTCAGGTAGATTTTGTTGTACTACCCTCCGACTTTCTAAGCAAGAAAAAGACAAACACACTTTCTTTTTTTCGTATGTCTCCCTTGTTTTCCTATATCTAGTACATGTATAGTTTTATATCCAGACTTAATATCTTTACCATAGAAGCAGATCCAGTTGCGGATATTGAAGTACATTCCTGTAGGACAGACAGGCATTGGAGTACTCCCTTCGTCAGGACAGATGTAAGTAGCACCTAGGCACATCTTGTTCAGTTTGCTCCACTGAAACTCTGAGAAATATATCCTTATTTAATTATTACCATATTCTGTCACTATTCTTACAAAAGGTCAAGACGAAAAGTGATGTCTCATTTCTTATTGAGTACATTATTTTACAGTATATTTTAATTTTTAAATAAAAATTTAGCATTCAAATCAATATACCAATACATTCAGCTTTATTTCTTATTGTTAAGATAAAGGCGGCAACCATACCTACTTCAAAAATATCCTTTTGACGCTTTTGACTATTATTAAGCTTCTTTGATAAATTATCCCAATCTCAGAGAGGAAGTATTGGGTGGGGGGGAGCATCGAAGATCAATAGGGAGTCCTATACATATTCCTCTAGGGCCCCACCACAATTTTCTATCAGATGTGATAGGTTTAAATAATATCTAAAGTTTTCAACTCACTGGTGTCCTGGTCGAGGCAGACTTCTTTCATCTGGCATTGGCCATAGTCGTTGACGTAGCAATCTTGAGGAAGTTTCTTGTCCTCGCAAGACTTTCCAACACCTGAGTCTGCTACACAGACGTCTAGTTTGTCGTCAAAGTAGGTACCTGGGGCACACTCGTAGTAAGATCTTCTGAAGTACCCCATTAAGTACGGATCGTTACATCTACGGAAATAAATTCATGATAATAGAATTGAGATTCAATCATTCGAATGGGTTAATCAGATTTAAATCAATCACTGTAAGTATTGGGATGATGTAACATGTTAAAATGTTCGATGCAAATTTATAATATATTTGAGATGAAATATTAGTGTGTAAGTAGTGGAAAAAATATGAATAGCGCCGTATCATAAACTGCGTCCATCGCTTTATTGCAGATCACTATTTTGTGAATATTTTTAATAATATTGATTGTACAGTAGTGAAACTTTAGTCACTGGAAGATTGCTTCTATGTTAGTATCTTGCTGAAATATTTTTTTAATCCATTCGAAAATTGGAAAGTTATGAACGTTTATGTATTTTGAAGGCATTTTAACTGTCCATCGCTT
Source organism: Caprella mutica (assembly GCA_947561585.1). Taxonomy (NCBI): domain Eukaryota; kingdom Metazoa; phylum Arthropoda; class Malacostraca; order Amphipoda; family Caprellidae; genus Caprella; species Caprella mutica. The sequence goes on along the minus strand of CANNZV010001158.1, from coordinate 104,722 downwards.
TATTGCAGCTCTGTGAAAAGGCCAAAAAATGGGCGATTTACTTCTATCGAGAGGGTAAAAATTGTAACAGGTCCTGCAGAAGGGATGACTCTTCTATATTTAGCTAAAGAATTTGGAAGGGATAAGAGAAACATAGTTTCTGTTGTGGAAGATCCCGACACCAACCCAAGGAGAGATGAGGGTACGAGGAGAAGCTTTTTCCCCTCGAAATATGCGAAAACTACCCAAGCAGGTTTTAATGCAGCCAAATAACAATCGTGCCTCCATTTTCGACAAGGCTGTCATTGGTTATTCGTCCAAACGGTGTCTTAAATGAGACGACAAGGAACGTGGAGCCCATTTCCAGGCCTCCTAAGGAGAAGACCCAAAAGGAAAAAGGCATTAGATGTACACAGAATTACATGAAAACAAACTTCCTACTTGTACTTTTAAAAGATGAGGAAAAACCCACCCTTGATTGTCTGGATGGATGGGTTAAAGTTTGGATACTACTGGAGCTGTTTATCCACACTGGTTTCGTCGTCAACAAGGAGGCTGTGGCTTTATGTTTTAAGCTGGCATCATTGGTGAAACGTTAACTGGCCCTTTCCGAGTACCAGAGGGTGTAAACCTAACAATCCAATCCTACATTGCCTCTTTTGTTGAGTACTTGCTCCCTTGTTCTAATAGTTTGCAATTATCTCGTTGGCAAAAGATGATTTTCCTGCATAACTTAGCACAATCTCATGCTTGAAGTGTTACAACTTCTTTTCTCATATCTCTGGGCATCAAGTGAGAGACTCTCATGACTTGATTGCCTTGTTCTCTGGTCTTAAGCCCCATTGAGCATTTCTGACCGTTTCATTTGAAACATTACATCAGGACTGTTTTGACGTAAGACTAATGACAGCCTTGTCAAAAATGGAGGCACTTGTGTCATTTAGCTGCCTTATGACCTGCCTGCGTATTTTTCGCATATTTCGAGGGGAAATTGTTTTTCTCGTACTCATCTCTCCTTGGGTTTGTGTCGGGATTTTTCCACAAAAGAAACTCTTGTTCTCTTAACCCTTCCAAGTTATAAAGCTAATTATAGAAGAGTCCTCCCTTCTGCAGGACCTGCTACAATTTTTACCCTCTCGGTAGATGTTAATTGCCCATTTTTTGGCTTTTTCACAGAGCTGCAATAAAGCGATGGACAGTTAAAATGCCTTCAAAATACACAAACGTTCATAACTTTCCAATTTTCGGATGGATTCAAAAAATATTTCAGCAAGATACTAACATAGAAGCAATCTTCCATTGACCAAAGTTTCACTACTGTACAATCAATATTATTGAAATTATTCACAAAATAGTGATCTGCAATAAAGCGATGGACGCAGTTTAGATTATAAGCATATGGTAGGAAATCAAAAAAAAATTCAATTAAATTTTTGCTTGCCAAAACAGTAAATTTGATTAATATGATATTAGATTTACACAAATGAATTAAAAGAAGCGTAACTTTATAGTTATTTCTTATATTCTGTACATCCGCAACACACATTTTACTCAGCAGCATCAGACTTTAAATATTATAATTTATATTATTAATGGTTTTATGATAATTAAACAAGGACAAACTAATTGTACCTGTAGTACCAACTGCAATTTCTCGGGTGTTGAAAATAGCCCTGATGGTTGCATTCAACTTGAGGCTCAACCACCCAGTCTGGGTACCTGAAATCTGAAAAAATCATAATTTACTGCAGCTAATTTTATTTTGTAATTGGATAACAAACCTCCAATCATTTACAATAAACTATTTAATGAGTTGGATAAATTAGTGTATGTAAATTTTATCCAATCATTGGATTCTATGAAATCCAGATTAATCTTCGTAGTCTACAAGACAATCTAATGCGTTCATATATTTTAGTGTTTTAATTGCTATAATACAGAGTTCATTTATTTAAGTTCATATAGCACATTAACAGCACTTACACCAGTAATACTAATTTTATCTAATTACCTATTCTTGCTTTGGATCCTTCATCTTCAGCTCTACTAAGGTCCCCTCCAGTCCTTCGAGCCAACGAACTCCTCTGCAACTGCGGCCTGCTCCATAACTGCTTCGAACTGCTCAACTGATCTTGTGAATAGAGGTGACAGCTGCACAGTTGTAATAGAGTCGCTAAAATGGCCAATGGTAACTGTATGGAAAATATAGTACATCAATCAATATGGAAAAAAAATATGCACTTGATCCATAACATCCACTTATTTAAATTATAGCACCGCGAAACCAAAACTTATCTGATTTGCACATAGGTAAAATAATTCTGACAAATAGTTGAGAGAATGCAATCTGGAAGTTTTTGTTCATTTCTTACTCCAAATGTCTTATACATACAAGAGATCTAAACTATGATATATATGTACACTCTACATAAAGTAGCTATACATTTTCAAAATTCTGAACGCCACAAGTTTTCAGGCGTAAAATTTGAATTGATCCTTAATCGTTCATTCCAAGCCAATACTATTTATAATTAATCATTAGCTACAATATCCAGTTTACTTCCAAGTTGTTAATTTAAGTCCGAAGAAACAGTTTGCAAGCCGTTTGGTTTGAATGCTAACTAGGTTGCTATACAATCAATTGTATAAATATAATGACAAAGATAAAACAAACATGAGAAAACTTATTATATAAACTTCAATATACTTTAGGTTATATTAACAGCTCACACGAAGGCCGAATATGCAATATTTTCTAGTAAATTTCTAATCAGAAATGTAAACAAAAGTGTTCACGACCTGTTTTCATATTTCTTACTTGTGTTGCAAGCAAAGTATCGAAATATTCAAAAAGCATACAAAATATTGAATGATATGAGATTTTCAGATTACTGATTTTGGACATCAGCTCTACAATATTATTTTATGTACTCATTTTTTTTCTCTGAATCTGGAAAAAGCTTGAACAACTTGGTTTAGGTAACTCTTGATATTTACGGTAAATATGGGACCAACCACCTTCAGTATAAATGGAGGGAATTGTGTAAATCTGGAAGTGGAGTCACTATTATAAATAAAAAACTAAGAATGAAGCATAATTGTGATGTAGTAAATGACAAATGCTAAAGTCACTGAAAGTATTTCTTTATTTATAAACAGAATCAGTGTACGACAAAAATGAGAGAAATGTTTCATTTCTTAGAACAACAGTATGAATTCCCAAATCCTAACATTCTATGTTAAATTTCTCACCATATTCTTTATGTGTAAGAACCTTTACCAAGCAAATCCTTCTAGAGACTGAGAGTTCAGTGCGCCCTCTTGCCCCTTTATATACCTAACCATTGCCTTTATATATATATATAAATAAGACAACAGCGGTCTCATTGTAAATAATTTATTTCCAATCAATTCAATATTCTAATAAGGTTTGTGTGAAGATATGAGATCGACAGTTTAACATCAATTGACTAAAACTAGTGAAAGTATTTGTGAAATTACATTCTTTCTTAAATACAAAAATATATTCAGTTTTGAACTCAATTTTTTATTTAAACATTTGATAGACGAGAATAAAAATGTATGGAAATTATTAATTATGGAAAAAATACAATTAATATCAATTGTAAATAAACATTAGATTTTATAACTTGTATACTAATATATCAATAAAGATTTTTTTGAAATTTAGAAAATACCTATTTTAATTCAATTTTTCATAAGTTATGTATACTTGATTTTGTAGGTGTAAATAAATATTTTACTTTTCAAACCCCGTTCAGTTTGTAAATTGTAATCATTATCAGTATTTTCTAATTTCCCATGGAGTTAAAAGCACTTGGTGTCACCAATCCGTTACATATCTTAAATGCTTTGGATCACATGAAGGACGATATGTCAGAGCATTCTACGATTAGAGGACACCAGACAATTGCAGAGGGGCACCAATCTGCATTTCTAAACAGTACTGCAGAGAGTACTTAGGTTCACACATTGCAGATCAACTCTTAACGGTTAAGAAAGTTCATGTAGACGCTACTTCTCAAATGAGATATGAGTAGATAAGAAAAATTTCCTCTTTCTGAATGCTATCAAATTTATTATATGTATCGATAAATTAAAAAATTAAGTAGGAGGCTTTAACGTCTGCTTCGGAACCAAAGGCCATATCGCTGCCGTCAAAAGGAAATTAAATACAAAAACTGGAAGAAGCAGTCAGAAAGAAAAGTGGCTCTATGAACTTAATGACCCACCACCAGTCAGTGACTATACCTATATTTCATTTAATGTTTGAAATTTATTTCTAACGTTACTGTCTTCAATTCCTTGTTACAGATATCTTGGAGATAGCAGAGTTCACCTGAGATAAAGTAAAGTAAATAAATCAAGTAAACAGAGAGGAATTCTGCTAAGAGAAATTTTAGAGCTTTAAAATTATTTATGTAGTGGAATTGAAAATTACTGGTAAATGAAATGTTAAAAAGGTGATGGTAGAGACCAGCAGTTGAGGTTCAAATATTTTTCAATAACTTTCTATTTTAATCAAAGCATTTATTTCTGAACCATTCCCATATTGTTAATGAACACTAGACGGCCCGTAATCGCCCACGATATTCGTACAGCGACCTCTTTTTCTGGTACATAACTGCCGCTGTACGAACGACTCACACTTATTTATATATTAATCACTTTGAAAATCAATGCAATGTTGATTTATTTCAATATATGGTGATTTTTTACTCTTTATTAATAAATTAACTGCACTGCAAATACCTATTATTTTCTAATGCAATGTTTTTATTTTTTTATTTAACGATTTCACACTTTTTTATTTTTCTTGATTTTTGTACCTAATCTCCTTAGAGGCTTAGACAGATCAAAGGAAAATTTGGAACATAGAAAAATGAACTGAATGAAATTGAAGAAATAATATCACCTTGGAATTTTTAATTAAATGAATAATTAGAAAGAAATACATTGGAAGAAATTTTCTATATTTTTTTTACAAATTGGTGAACATATATATTGTATGTGATTGTAAGAATCTAAATTATTTAAAAAACTCTACATCAGTAGACTGAACTTTGAACTGATTAATCTCTGAAGTTATTGCTGTTATTATAGCTCACTAAATATTTTTCTCTTTACAGTCAAATTTTGTTGGAAGCTAACGTGGGTAAATTTGCTACGGGATATGAATGAAACTCAAATAAATAAGAATAAAAATTAGAATAGCTTAAATTGACTAATCAATTATTAATGATGAATATGCTATAATAACAGGGTGAAAATGTTCCACTATATTGGATGAAAATCTTCCACTTCATTTCAAGTCCCATTTTCTTCAACATGACCTCCATTGCTTTCCAAAATTAATTAAGTTTTTCGATCTCATTGCTCGCTTCACTTACAGATTAAAACTTTGATATTTTGTGGTACAGTAAAATAGTCACCATAGAAAATAATCACAGGCAGTTGGATATTTTAGAAACTACTCAATATTATGATTGAGGTCTCTAACCATCATTTTTATGCAGTTAAATCTTATTATTAACATTGAACATTATCTGGCAAAAGGCTTATGCGTCATTATCTCTTACCAAAGAACTTTCTATAATTTATAATCATTTTTCAAAGATCTCTTCTAATCTCATAAAAAATATTTATTATTGTTCATTCTTATAATTACCATCAAACATTTCACATATTTTTAAAATTATATTCATTGGTAATTGGAGACTGATTATTTGACTTAAAACTAGTAGTTTTATTCGTGTTTATTCTCCTCGTATCTTTTTATTCGTATTCATTCTCCTCGTATATTTTTATTCGTATTCATTCTTCTCGTATCTTTTTATTCGTATTCATTCTTCTCGTATCTTTTTATTCGTATTCATTCTCCTCGTATCTTTTTATTCGTATTCATTCTCCTCGTATCTTTTTATTCGTATTCATTCTTCTCTTTCTTTTCTCTCAGAAAATTTACTTCCAGTTACCGCCACTCCTAACGGTATTGTAAAAAATTCGTTCAAGAAAACAAAATAAATTTTTAGTATAAAGAGACAAATATTTAGTAAAAAAAATGGCATTTAGATGACTAAATAATCACCAATGACTTCAGAGCTTTATCAGTTCAAAGGTTGGTTTGCTATTTTGGGACACCCTAAGACCTAAAGCCTAAACTATCTAAAGGATTGTTTTGAAATTATTGAGAAAAAAATAGAAAATAGCAGAAAAGATAAATTCCCACCTTTGAAGTACAACCACGGTATAAATTATTAGGGAAGTCTCCTCATTGTATTGTTTGCATTTTACTTTTGCAGTGATGACGTAAACAAAAAGGAACCTTATGATTTGTTTTGAGGGTTTCACTCCTATTGGTCCATTCACTTGGCGCCCCAGAACCAACTGATATGTGTACATCATACGTAGTTAGAACACTTCTCTTTTTCTTAATACTGAGTTTACTCTCTTCCATTGTCAAGTTCATCTTTAATTCCTTACTTTCTATCAGTGAATTGAATTCATGAATAAATCTCTTACCTTATTTGTAGACATGAACTGCTGAGAACTAAATAAAGCCATGTTGTTTGTAGTTCAAAATGTAAAGAATTTTAACCTCGAGAATTAAGGAAGCTACAAAGAAGCACTTGAAAGAAACCAAATAATTCCAGTGTTCCTACTTTTATCAATCTCAGTATATTGTTGTATACTGTATAGTGATCCTTTCGACCCAACGCATACAGGGTGCGGCAGCATAACTTCCTTTTTTTCAAAAGGCAATAAAACAAGATTTACAAATTATACAAGTTTTATTTTTATTTCATAATGATAGTAAATATGTAAATACGTCCCTCATTGTCCATACACTGTATAAACCGATTTCTGGCGTTTTGCATGACCCGCACCAGCGTATCAGCGGATATACAGGGTGGCGCAAAAAAAGGAAACCCATTTTCAAATCAGTTTATTTTGCAAACAATCAAAGCTAGATTTTTTTCTAAAAACACAGTTTTATTCGTTTACTTTTTCTACATCTATCATGATAATTCGTTAAGAGTTACGATGAAAATTAAACATGCAGCAGCGAATTTAAAAAATAAAAATAAAAAGGGCTTGCGCAAGGACGAAATATACGAAAAAAAAATCATAAGAGGTATAATTCATTTCATATGGATGTAATAACAATAAATTCTACTATTTTTTGTAACGAATAAGAGAGAAAAAATTATTACCATTTGAAAGTTGGTTTTTGAGATAAAATTGATATCTTTATAAAATCATTTCGCCGTTAATTTTTATCTCCTATTCGAAACCCTCAAAATGCAGCTTTCAAAAGAACGAAGAGTTTTTGTTGTGACAATTTTTTTAAACACTGGAAGCTTTACACAGGTTCAACCTCATTTTGAACAACGCTTTCTGGAAAGATTTCCACCAACTATAAAATCATATTGACACATGTTAATAAGTTCAAAACTGAAGAAACCACTTTAAATTTAAACAAAAAGTGATCATGTCGTAGGAGAAAAGAATGAATACATGAAAACATTAATCTTTTTCATGAACAGCATATTGATAATACAGAAATATCAATCAGAAGGTAAAGATTAGATACCATTTAATACACATTTAACAAATTGTTAAACACGATTCGAGAAATTATCCTTTCAAGATGCATGTAAGGCATGAACTCTTAGAACTGATTTACCACACCGTTTAAATTTTGCAAATGGTTTCTGCAAAGAAACCATTGGTTGTGATTGGTGATGAAGATGTATTTCCATGAATGAAAGAGTCAATAACAAAAACGTTAATTGAATGAAAAATAGTATGATTCAATTTTTACTACAGTCTACTACCATATGGAAATAAGTTATTCCTATTATGAACTTTTTTGTGTTTTTCGTCCTCGCGCAAGCCCTTTTCATTTCCATTTTTTAAATTCGCTGCTGGATTTTAATTTTTGTTGTATCTCTTAACAGTTTATCAAAGTAGATGCAAAAAAATTGAATGAATAAAACTGTGTTTTTAGAAAATTTCAAGATTTGATAGTTTGTAAAATGAACAAGTTTGAAAATGGGTTTCCTTTTTTTTGCGCCACCCTGTATTGGCAATTTCTTCTCGGATGTTGGCCTTCAAGTCTTGTAGGCTCCTCGGACGGTTGACATAAACACGGGATTTCAGATGTCCCCACAAATAAAAATCGCAAGGGTTCAAATTGGGGGAATGGGCTGGCCACTCCAAATCGCCCCATATTGAAATGAGGCTCTCTGGAAAGTGTTCCCTCAAAACAGCCATTGATGATCTTGATGTGTGAGCCGTTGCTCCGTCCAGTTGAAACAAAATATCCCCGAGGTCCAATTCATCAGTTCGTGAAATAAAAAACTCATCCAACATGTAAACATACAAATCTGAATTCACTGTCACTGTGACCTCATTTTCTTCAAAAAACCAAGGACCAACAATTCCAGTGGAGGAAATTGTGCACAACACTGTTACTTTAGGTGAATGCAAAGGCCTTTGATGCAATTCTCGGGGATTGGTGTCAGCCCAGTAACGCATGTTTTGTTTGTTGATGCATCCACTCAAATGAAAATGTGCTTCATCACTGAAATAAACGATCACGTCTTCAGGAACGTTTTCGAGAAGCGCCTCACAAGCGTTCATTCTTGAAGTGAAATCACATTCGGAGAGCTCCTGCACAATCGCTATCTTGTAAGGATGGAAATTCAGGTCATCGTGAAGTATTCGCCTTACAGAGCGATCGGAAAGCCCAAGGGCAGAAGCATGTCTGCGCGCAGAACGTCGTGGGGATCGCAAGACAGTTGAGCCCAAGACAATTGGGTCCCGACAATTGGACTCGCCGAAAATTGAGCCGAAGATATTTAAGCCCGTGTCAATTGGGCCCAATACAATTGAACCTAGTACAATTGAGCCCCAAGAAATTTAGACCCAGGACCACTATTGATCACATAAAGAAATGATTACAGCAGACACTAAAAAGAATCTTTATTTTATTATTTCAGTAGCAATTTGAGTTGATACCATAGACTCTGATAAAAGTGGACTCGGTTACAACACGGAGAATTAAGTTTTGCCTTTCTATGAAAAAAACAATGCATACTTAATATTTAAGTTTTACTTAATGCTTCATTAAGGTATATTTCGTCGAATTTTGAACACAGGAGTAGATAGTATATCTGGTTCTTTGGAAGCTATAGGATTTATATACGAGAATTTGAACAAATATAAACCTTTCATTGATAATAACGATGATATGGCGATTTAATTTTCTTCCTATCCTACTCTGAACTCATTTAATTGTGAATTGAAGAAAACTATGTAAATATTAAATCGTTTAAAGCTAATTAGGATTTGTCCAGTGGCTTTATAGACAGATTGAAAATAGAACCTCATGTTATGGTATAAAACTATAAATCACTTGATGTTTTATAGTCGTCAAAATCGAAAGTAGCTCAGTTGTGAGAGATTATTGTATTTATATGTATCTCTGATTTTGAAACGTATTCAGTGAATTTTCGTTGAATAGTAGCTCTAGAGCCTAGATTAATTGTTTTTGGTATTGATAGACCTCCAGTAGGAAATATAGTTAAATTTAGCTTTTTTCTTTTCGATAAAGTGTTTCTTCTACGACCAGTCGAATGACGCCTCTAGTAATTTGTGGTGACCTGAAATTGATCTGATACATCGTAATGCTTCTACAATAAACATTATCGACAACTTTCGATCCTAATTGTATTTGCCTCTCTCTACAGAAATCACTCTACTGGAAATTGATGGTGGTACATGTTTAGACCATATTTAGATTAACCTCTTTTATGATATGAAATCTGGAGTAATAGAGATTGATATAACTCATAATAACTAGGGTTGTGACTTTGTATATATTGAATATTGGTGAAAAAATGCATAAGAATATATAAAAAAAAGCATATGCAATCTTGAAATGCATATGCAAATAGAAATTCCATATGCAATTATAAAATGCATATGCATTTTTTATTTTGCTTATGCATTTTCTATTTGCACATTGAATTTTTATTTAATATACATATAGAAAGTTTTTATTAAAATAAATTGATTAATGATATTCAAATGATAGTCTTCTACATAAATAAATGATACACATCAGGCGAATTTATACGAGCTAGATTTTTATCCTACTTCAGAAATTTAAATATTATAGATTAGGTTATAACGAGGTGGGAACTTGGTTGAATTCTGCTTTTTAATATCCCAGATATTTATCTGAGAGAAAACTTCTACTGATAATAGAAATACAGCTTGCGTTCTTAGATTCAACATTCTCAGTAATTCCAGCAACAATAGAGCAAATTGAGGCTCGAGGCAGGTCAATCTCAAAAGTGAACACTAGGGTTGTGACAATATTCTTTATGAAATAGGCTTTTATGCTCTAAGCTTGTTAAATATTCTTTCATGCTTTGTATATATGCTTTTTATGCCTTAAAATATTCTCTATGGTTGAAATATGCCTTTTATACTTAAAATATGCTTTTTATGCTTTCAGGTTAGCTTTTTTATTTGCTCAATGATGTGCGTTCAGGTTAGCTTTATATGTTCTAATTTCTTTGAAATAAGCCCAATTGTAATTGGGAGTTTTTATTGATGGTATATTTCGATAATTAAACCAAAAACAAAATAAAAATAACTAATTTAATTTCTGGATTTTAACTTTTTTGTTTGGTGTAAATGAAATATATATTACTATATAATATAGAATAGTTACACCTCTTTTAATTTCTATAGAATTTTTCTGATCAAAGAAAACGTGGAGGAAAAGGTTACCAAGATCAAATTACTTAAAAAACAATAAGTTAAGTGTTGGTTTTAAATTGTAATACCTCTGGATATAATCAATGTTTGACTAGATACTAGGTAAACTAATAAAATATTTGTTAAATTATAAATAATATTATTTGAGGGGCCGTTGTAGGATTTGCATGGTCAGAAGATCGGATAATTTTGATCTTTTTTAGTGGGTGTCCGTTTAAAGATCGTCCGCTGTACGAGCTTTACCTGTATAAAAGATACTTCATATTTATGACTTGTTAATGTACTTGGAAATATACTTTATAAGAAGTGTTTCAATATATAAAAATTGACAACTTAAAGATATTAACTTTCATTCTACATCCCAGTGTTTTATTATTTTTAAAATTAGTAAAAAAAATATTTGGTGAAAAATACATGGGCTTCTTAGTAACAGCCTATTTAGAGAAATAGATGGAAATCTAGAATGTCTACTTAACTGAAATACGTATAATGTTTTTTTTTAATAATTATTTGCTGCATATATTTTGCATATGCGTTTTATAAAACGCATATGCATTTTATGAAACGCATATTTCAAGCGAATATGCACTAAATTTTTATGTGCATACACTGCATAATATGCAGTGCATATTGTCTCAACCCTAATAATAACTGACCATTAACCAGTTACTATTTGCATCGATTAAGTGTAGCTAAGTGAAGAAGTAAACCTATTCTGTAATCGTTTCGTGGTAATTAAAACTCTAGATTATACAGAATAGAAAATGAAGCAAGGATTGCCCTTACTCCAATATACGATTTTGAGCTTACTGACACTAATTCTAATGTTGAATCAGATATATTATTAGCAGGCTTTAGGTGTTAAAAATATAATAAACCTTGAAAAAAATAAAAAGACAATATATAATCCAAATATTAAATCAAAGTAATATAATTGTATAATATTCCTGACTGTGAATAAAGCACAGAGTTTTCCAATTCAAAAGCAAGAGTTGCCACAACTAAACACATTAATAGTATCTATATCATTAGGTTGATTAAATAACTGTTAGGATAATTGAAATGAACTCAAAAGAGAAGACTTGAAGTTTTTATTCTAATTAGAAGATAATGTTAAATGGTTTTTCTAACTAACTAACTTTTAGTTTGTATAAAATAGCAAAACAATTTATACAGTGAAAATTCCTAACTTTAATAACTAATTTGGTGCATACTAAATTAAAGTCACTTCTTGACAACAAATCTCATTTACGCACACAAAAAATAATGCAATAAAATGAATAAGCTAACATATTCCACAAAATAGAACTGATAACTTAATATAAAGCTAAGTTATCTTAAGACTTAATTTACATAAAATACAGTAGTTATTTACTAGCTATATACAGGGGACAAATGCCCAGCTGAACAGTTGTGCATTTGTTAATTTGTTCTCATTTCTTAATAAGTGGTAGCTAAAGCCAATAGAAATAGTTCAAAACTAAAGAAAGTTGTCTACCGAAATATTTTCTCTACAGTTTATATCTTCACACTGGAATAACATGAAATAACTAATTAACCTGAATAAGAGGATGATGCTGATTTTAAAATTTTCAATTATTAACAAATTGAAAAAAATGAAGTCCTATATTTTGAAAAAGATTTAGACTAAAATAAAAATCAGATCCAGAGTCAATCAAAGATGGATATTTTGTAGACGTTTAAATTTAGGAATAGTAATGAGTTTGCCATCTTGATGTTCAGTTGTTCCTAATTCCAAGGGCCTGCTCCAGCTCAGCTCTCTTCTGCTGTATTTTGGTGTAGAAGTACCTGTTGACTGCCTCATTGGTCCAAGGCTGGTAGTAGAACTGAGCCCTTCTCTCCTCTTCGGGACAACCCACCACATCAGTCATCTGCTTCAGGTCCCTGCGAGAGAAACGAAAAAAAGGTTTGAATAAGAGAGAAAGGAGTGAGCAAGAAGCGAGTGTAAAAATATATGTAGAGCGATTAAGAGAAGAGTTAACTCACCTGTTCTGAGAGAGTAGCCACTTGTGCATGAAGTGCTGTGGGTCCTTGGCAAAGCTAAGGTAGAACTCTCTGTTAGTCTTCAGAGAGTTAATAGTCTCGACTGTCTCGTGAATCTTAGAGTCCAGGTTCTGAATGTCCTGCTGACTGCTGGTGCTGAGCAAGAAGCTAGACATTTGGTTCTGAAATAAGAGTAGTAGTTAGCAACACTCAATGTCAGGCTAGACAAAAGAGACGAAATTGGTGTGAGGGTATTAAGTCATCAGAAAAAATTGAGGATTTAGTAGTATCAGAAACAAAATAACCAATTATTCAATTATAGAATTGCAACTGATCACATTATATTCATTACTAACAAGATCAAATAAGTTAAAAAAAACATTCACTACTTCAAATAGGATTTAAACCATTAGTATGAAGTAATAGCATAATAGAAATAGCTCTATCCTGAGTAAGTCTGGTTAATATTCTTTAGCTCATTGTGTTCATTAAGTCTATCTATAACTAACGCTGTACATCTTAACGAGCAAAGGACACTGCATACTATCTATCAATAAGTGCTAATTACCTTGAGATTATCATCTACTTCCACATCGATATCGTAGCAGGCGGTTTTCTTCATCTCCGCCCCTTCCACCGTGATGGTGTGGGTGATGACGATAGGATCGGGGGGAAAGAGCAACTGGTTCAGACGACCAGGAATCTCTGCAAACTTCATCCGCGGCAAATTGAAGATCTGAAAGGGAGAAAAAGGGGTCAATTGATCTAATTTTGTTGATTTAATATCAATTAGAGAGATAATAGATAGTTGATAACAATTAACCAATTTGAGCACTAATTACTATATAGTGCTGCATCAAGTCTCACCTGCTCTAAGTACTTATCACAGTTGATGTACTCTCTCTCATGCGGATCCTGCAGTTTATGAGTCTTGATGTACTGCCACAGGGCAGTGATGATCACAGGCCTCGTCTGAGTGTGACGACCAAGCAGTCGTGACAGTCTGACAAAAAGGAGGTATAACTAATCTATGTATCATTTAAAGGCAACTGAATTAATTAATCAGAGTAGGTAATTAGGAATTATCAACTATTCTCGACTGTGAGTGGTAGATAATTTCAGTGGAAATATTTTAATGAGCTCAATAATTCACCGAAAATTCATTTCTAAGTTTCAACTTTACACATTTTACAATCAAAAAGCAGCGCATGAAATGAATTGTAATATATTTACAGGTAATTAATTAAATTTCAAAGTAGCTACCTGTCTGTCTAATTTCTCTCAATTTCACTATAAAGAGAAACAATGTCAGAATTATCTGATCCCCTTACCTATGGTCTAGTTTGAACTGGTGTGGCTGGTAATCCAGTAGCAGGAGAATAGTACAACGCACATTTTTGTCACCAGGCCTCTTCACCTGTATACAGATGAAAGGAAATAAGGTTTATGAGTAACTAGTGGGAAATTATAGTTATTCTTGATTGGTAAAATGCAATTTCATTAAGTGATTTCTCAAAGACTCGAACAATCAATTTATAGACAAAAGGTATCTCATTTTTAGGTTACTTCACATAAAAATGATCTGAATAGCAGCTTCTATTTTATAGCTTTTCTAGTTACATCATTTTCTAGTTTTCCTAGTTTCATAATTTCATTTTTTTCTGAATAAGACACAAACAAGGATGTGGATTGTGTGATTTATTTAATTGGTTCTAATGTTATAATGCAATTTTTCAGTTCCTTTCTTCTAATGTCCATGTTATTGATGAAGTTATTCTTCTAATGTCCATGTTATTGATGAAGTTATTCTTCTAATGTCCATGTTATTGATGAAGTTATTCTTTTAATGTCCATGTTATTGATAAAGTTATTCTTCTAATGTCCATGTTATTGATGAAGTTATTCCTCTAATGTCCATGTTATTGATGAAGTTATTCTTTTAATGTCCATGTTATTGATGAAGTTATTCTTCTAATGTCCATGTTATTGATGAAGTTATTCCTCTAATGTCCATGTTATTAATGAAGTTATTCCTCTAATGTCCATGTTATTTATGAAGTTATTCCTCTTATGTCCATGTTATTTATGAAGTTATTCCTCTAATGTCCATGTTATTAATGAAGTTATTCTTCTAATGTCCATGTTATTGATGAAGTTATTCCTCTAATTCTATAAAAATGTCCTCACCTGAAATCCGTCAGTTTCTTGAGTGGTTGCAGTGCGATGCCATTCCACCAGGTGATTGTCTGGACCGTACAGATCTTTGTCCAATTCAATCACCAGGGACTTGAAGAAGGAAGAGAACTTCCTTTTGCCTTTACCCACTTCACTCGGCTGTAAAAAAAATAATAACAGAAACTTCAGTCTCACTTGACATCAAAAAGGAACAAGTAGGTCACTTTTACTCTAAGGGAGTATAATACCTTGGATATCATGTAGACATTGGAATTATCAGATTTCTTATTTCATTCAGAGACAAAAATTAAGTAATACAAAGAAGATAACAGGTGATATGATCATCAAGATGAAAAATAACAAATATAGAGCAACACTTCACCTCAAACGAATATGGTTCAAAGTACACTAGTTGTTCTACCTTGTTGTCTTCCAGCAGTTTTCCCTCCACTCTCAGCTCCCATGAGGCAATGGAGGAGTCCTCACCAGTGGTTTCAGTGGCCGGTGCTCCACCTTCCCCCTTTGCGGGGTAGAAGGTGTTGGAGATGAAGATGCGGAGTTTCTTCTTCACTTTCATGGGACGCTTCAGAGCCTCCTTTAGAAAAAGAATGAGAGCTATTAAAATAAAGTCTAACCTTGCTGCTTATGCATGAAAAAGATTTCTTTTTAACTAATTGTTGAAGAAATATTGTGTGCAATCAACTCTTTTCAGGTAGAAATGGTAATTGGAGGCGACTTCTCACCTGAATATCAAGTCTTTTCCTCATGATGGTAGCATCAAGTTTTCTCTCAAAAGCAAGAAGGTCCATGTATGCCTGAGACTCTGGAACCAAGTCACGCACTTTCTGTGGAAGAATCTTCTCTGCAAGTTTCTTCTTCTTCTTTGGGTTGTTCGGATGACCATAATCAGGATGAGGTGCACCAGGAGGTCTGAAGGAGAGAATTAGCTATGATTTAGTAAGACGTAATTTACAGCACATAATAAATGAGAATTATGTATTGTCAATGTTAATTCTACAACCAAATAGTCTTATAACTTCAGGTCTTAATTGACATTACAAAAATTTATGAGACTTCAATGATTTTACTAACTTTTCCAGTAAATATTTAATGAAGTATTAGAAAAATCAGCAATTTTAAAATAGATTTATAAATTTAATTAATTGAGATTTTACTAGCCAAGACAAACACTATCTGAGGAGTAGCATCTTGACCTTGTAATATTAATTTACAATCAATAGAGATAGACTGTGATGGCATTATTAGTGAAGAGACTTAGAACATTAATTATTGCTCACCCTTTTGTTTGTGGTGCAGGTCTTTTCCCAGGTGTTGGTGATGGCTGTCTGGCCATGAACTGTTGGGGAGGAGGGGGCCCACGGGGATGAGGAGATCCACCAGGAGGGGCAGGGGGAGCATTTCCTGGAAATCCGCCACCCCTTCCATGCTAGAAAATGTTATAAATTATTTAAAAGTAGAAAAACTTAAATTAAGTATCAAATATCATGGTCTTTACTGCTTAGAAAATATATATAATCTTATATAAATGTAAAAATAATAAAAATTGTCCTCTAGTCTGCAGTATGCTGAATGCCATGTTACAAAAGCTGGCAAATTGTAAGACAAATTTTGAGCCGAAATTTCACAACTGACTGCCGACTGGTATTAGACAGTCTGTCAGTCTGCAGAATATGGGACATTTTTAACAATTTCCATACGAAAAATCTTCACTATTCTATCTATTTTCTTATATTCATATGTATTCTACTGAGAATACAAAGAAAGAAGATTTCTTGGAGAACGCCGTGTTTCTGTAGTTTGGTTAGACTTTTAGACTAGGTATATACCATATTTCAAAGCGTGGCAAGAAAGTCACCAAATTAGTGAGAAAATGGATCCAGGTCACCACATTTAAGATACTTTAAACTTTAAAGGAGAAATTTGACTTCTTATTGAAGATTTGACACTTGGAATTTACCAGGGTGGCAAAATAACTCTTCTGATCGACTACTGTGACTAGTAACTCTGTTGTTAGAGATTCAAAATCAACTATGTGAGAACTCATCCTAAAGACAACTCTGCAGAAACAACACATTTCTTTTAACCATGTAAAAATCAGTTATATATTTCATAACCTTCGAAAAAATTGAACTCTGCATGCTATACATGCTTTTACTAATACTAAGCAGGGTTAATCATTTAATTATTAACTCCGCAGTTGAGTATTCATCAGTATCAGAGATGGGCGGGATTGTACTTCCCAAGTACCAAGTTAAAGTACTAAGTAACAAGTAAGTATATACTTCAAGTACTACTTGAAGTACTTTCTAAAAAGTACTTTGAATAATTACTTAGAAGTACCTTTTACAAGTACTTGTTACTTCCCAAGTAAAAAGTACATTGCAAAGTACATTTTTTTCCTTTCAGTTAAGAGATTTCAAAAGATTTGTTCTAAAATCTCTTCATTTTTTCATCTTTTTTCATCAAAATGGCGAGTTTGGACATGCTTTATTACTTGGCTTGGGAGAACACTTTAGTGACTTTACCAGTTCCTGCCAGTCTGTATTTCATGGTATATTCCAGTAATTCCACAGACATGTCGGTGGAATTTTTTCCCCTCTGAAAATAATATTCTTGCAAAGTCAGTGCCAGATTGCATTAGTTGTTGTCCAAGAGCCGCCATTTCCAGTCTGCATAATATGGGATATTTTTAACATTTTCTGTGCGAACAATCCTTAATTTCCTCCTATATTTACATTAATTTTACTGTGAACAAATGACAAAAATAGATGATTTCTTGGAGAACACTTTACCACTTCCTGAAGTCTGGCGCCATTTCACCAACAGGTTATTTGAAGAGCCGTGGGAATATCATATCTGAGCTGTGGGATAAAAATCACGAGCCGTGGGATAAAAAATGCGAGCCGTGGGATAAAAAATGCGAGCCGTGGGATAAAAAATGCGAGCCGTGGGATAAAAAATGCGAGCCGTGGGATAAAAAATGCGAGCCGTGGGATAAAAAATGCAAGTCGTGGGATAAAAAATGTGAGCTGTGGGATAAAAACTACAAGCAATGGGATATAAAGCGACCAAGTAATAAAGCATGTCCAAACTCACCATTTTAATGGCGAGTTTGTGACAGTTATTTTGAGCCCTTCAATTGCAAATGGCGAGTTTTATCTATTTTTCTCCTATGCTACAATGTTATTTTGGAGAGAATTAATGAAAATTTGATCATTTTGGAGAGAAATTGTTGAATTTTGGAGAGAGCTGGAGAGACAAATGGTGAGTTTATGAGACATACTATTTTACTTGGTAAAGCGAGTCGTGGTGGAAGGCCAAGTAAAACAGTATGTCTCATAAACTCGCCATTTGTCTCTCCAGCTCTCTCCGAAATTCAACAAATTCTCTCCAAAATGATCAAATTTTCATAAATTCTCTCCAAAATAACATTGTAGCATAGGAGAAAAATAGATAAAACTCGCCATTTGCAATTGAAGGGCTCAAAATAACTATCACAAACTCGCCATTAAAATGGCGAGTTTGGACATGCTTTATTACTTGGGAGGAAGGAGCAATTACTACCTAGATTTAGTTACTTATTAACAGACCGGGAATATTTGATCAAGTGAAAATTCACATTTGATGAGCCGCAAAGTTTTGAAACTCTATATAAATGTCTTTTAGAAGACCGCGAGTTTCGAAAAAAATTCACAAAGAATGCAATCTGGGGTCCAGAGTGGAATAATAACTCATTTCACATTGACTAGTAACTCTGTTAGGAATTTAGAATGACAAAAATTACTCATTTTAACCCTAAAAAATGCAGAAATCAGTAAATTACCAAGTAAAATAGTTTGTCTCATAAACTCACCATTTCTCTCTCCAGCTCTCTCCAAAATTCGACAAATTCTCTCCAAAATGATCAAATTTTCATAAATTCTCTCCAAAATAACATTGTAGCATAGGAAAAAAATAGATAAAACTCGCCATTTGCATTTGAAGGGCTCAAAATAACTGTCACAAACTCGCCATTAAAATGGCGAGTTTGGACATGCTTTATTACTTGGGTAAATTATTTTATATATATCAACTCCGCAGTGAAAACTAATGTAAAAAAGTCATTTAAGGTTCACAATTGGGCTTGTTGTGATGATAAATATCACTGATGGGAATGCATGAAGTTAGGAGTAAGTTGAAGTAACTCTGTTAGAATTTATGTTTTCCAGTCTGGTCTGGGGTGGAAGGAGCAATTACTACTTAGATTTAGTTACTTATTAACAGACCGTGAGACCGGGAATATTTGATCAAGTGAAAATTCACATTTGATGAGCCGCAAAGTTTTGAAACTCTATATAAACCAAGTAATAAAGCATGTCCAAACTCGCCATTTTAATGGCGAGTTTGTAACAGTTATTTTGAGCCCTTCAATTGCAAATGGCGAGTTTTATCTATTTTTCTCCTATGCTACAATGTTATTTTGGAGAGAATTAATGATAATTTGATCATTTTGGAGAGAATTTGTTGAATTTTGGAGAGATGTGGAGAGACAAATGGCGAGTTTAAGAGACATACTATTTTACTTGGTATATAAATGTCTTTTAGAAGACCACGAGTTTTGAAAAAAATTCACAAAGAATGCAATCTGGAGTCAGTGGATTTTTAGCTTTTTATATTTTATTCCTATGTTACTATTAATTTTTGGTGGATAAATTAGGAAAATGTTGGTGGATCAGCCAAATTACTGGAAATTTATGGTGGATTTTTTCAGCTTTTTGATAAAGTCAGTGGGATTTTGTGCACCAAATACGTACTGGAGTTCCTGCAGAGTGCAATCTGGACCGACATGACCAGGGACCAGACATGTCGGTGGAATTTTTCACTCTTTGATACCCGAGCTGGTAAACTGTTCTCCAAAAACTCGTTTATTTTGGCTAATGTTTTCTGTCTCATATTCTGCAGACAGGGTCCTTAACATCTTCCTAATTTTTCTACGAAAATTAATAGGTAATAGGTATACGTATAAAATTATTAAACATACCGGGTACGATTGTTGTGGATATCTCATAGGCGCACCCGGACCTCCAGGTGGACCAGTATATCGAGGTACAACTCCAGGTGGACCCCCTGATGGTGGAGGGGTTCCTGGATAAGGTGGTCGTGTAGCCATAATGATAGAAAGTTCAAATATTTAAAGAGGACGCCAGCTTACTAACTAGTTAAACACCAAAACAAACATTGCTGTGCTTAGAGTGAGAATGAGATTTGTTCGGTACCGGTTTACAAATCAATCAGATGTACACTTGACTTATTATATATAGCTCGTTATTGTTTTTATTATTTTACAATTCCTATTCACATTTTAATAATTTGATGACAAAAAAAGCTGAAACCTAAAAAACTATCATATAAAATGTTGTCTAAAAATGAAAGTATTAATAAAGCCTATAGGGTAATCGTGCAGTTCCCGGACATAAAGAGTTGTCGGACACTTTTTAATCTTTGTGAAAATGATAACCAGGTCCCCTCCAAGCAAATTTTTTTTATTGCTTAAATCAACGAGACTAATGTTTCTTATCATTTTACTGCAAACTCCATCAAATTTGATAGCAGATTTTTAATTTAATCTTCTTTCTCGGCGTCAGGTTAGTGATTCGCTCAATTGATGCTCACAGAGTATTAAAAATCTTTAAAAGCAAATAATAAAATATATTGAACCTAATTGTATGCAGTTTGCGGAATAATGATCGTAGACCTTAGTTCTATAATATTATGTAGTATACTCATTTTTTTCCCGGAGCCTGAAGAGGACCTTTAGGAAACTTAGAAATGTCACGAATGTACGCACTGAAAGGTTGAAGATTTTCTGGTTCTATGTAACTGAATATAAAAGTAAGTAAATCCTTATTACACAATAAAAATTAACTTATAAAACTTTTTTCTTCAAAACAGATCATTATAAATTTTGCGAGTGTTATTTTTGTCTTTGATAAAAATTGATTTTTTCGATGTTCTAATTCAAATTTTTAACTAGGTACTCGTCATATTGAACTGCATCGTAATAACGATGTAAATAATCAAAAGAGAAATAATAACGATAATTGCTTCACAATTTTAATGAATGTACGAGATCTGTAGCTATATGAAATATTATTAAATTATAGTTCTCGGACACGAGTGTCCGGTAACATTTTATATAAATATATATCCGGACACTTTCATTTGTTTCTTATTAAAGTATTTTTCTTTATTGCAAGCATGCCTAAAAAATCAAATGCGAAGCAGTACACTCAAAAATGTCTGTTGAAAGCCATTGCCGAAATAAAAGATGGGAAGTCTTATCGTGAAGCTTCTGATAAGTACAATATTCCAAGATCTACTCTAAGTGACAAAATTAATGAGAAAACGTCCCTCTCAGCACTCAAACCTGGGCCATCGACGTACCTCTCAGATGACCAGTATGGCTGATATTGGAAATGGCATTGTGAGGAACAGAATTCCGTTGATTGTTAAAGAGATACTAGATGAGGCCGAAAAAAATGGTTATGTAATCCCTCCCCAAAAAAAATTCATCGACAATAAACCTAGTTTGTGTTGGGTCTATGGATTTATAAAAAGACACCCTAAGTTTTCTGCACGAACTCCAGAAAATTTAGGATCTCAGAGGGTAATGTTATCGGAATATTGTATTCGTGAATGGTTCAAGAATTTAGAGAAATTTCTTGAAGAGGAGCATAACCTAAAAGCTGATGAATTTTTCACTGTAAATAATGCCAATCGAGTCTTCAATTTAGATTAAAGTGGGCACAAACGGGAAGATGAAAGTTATTACTGAAAAAGGAAGAAAAATGTGTAAAGAATAACACCTGAGACAAAAGAGCAAATAACAGTTCTCTCTTGTGTGTCAGGAGCAGGTACCTTCTCTAATCCATTAGTTATCTTCCCGGGAAAAAGGCAACCAAGTTATAATTTCAGTGGTGTTGATGAGTCGGATTTTGATGTTGGCTATAGCCCGAATGGATGGATGACAGCGACTAACTTCTTCACATGGATTTCTAGGCTATTTTATCCAGGAGCGTATACAAGGGGGGGGGGGAGTTGGCATTTGGGAGAGATGTTCAGACCCTTGAGGTCTGAACTTTTTAAAAATAATTCTACGGATTAATAAATATATATAGATTAATCTTCCAAATTGAAGAAATTTCAATTGTTTTATTATTTTTTATTGCTTTTGACATGCTTGAACACTGTATTCCATCAAAATCGTCATTTTAAATTGCGAAATTGGAGAAATTAAATTGCTTCAAGTCGTATTATGTGTAAGCCATTTCTATCACCCTATTAATATTATCATTGTTCTTCAATTTAAAAATGTTTTTGAATTTGAGAAGAAATGCATCGCCTTGTACTCTGTAGTTTGCCAAAACACCTTCTTCTTCAACAGTACGCCGAAAATTTATGCTTTCCCAAGATGAATGGAAGGGTGACTTCACAAGAGTTCGTGGTCTCTTCAATGAAACTGGTCTATTCACAAGAAAAAGCTAATGAATACAAAACCAAAAAAACACAAACTGCGATTCAGGAGGTGAAGAGTTTTTTTAAGAAACCAATAGTTTTTCTCTCAGAAAAAATTTTCAGCAGATTTCATCCACACCAAAACCACGTGGTGGAGAATCGTCATACATCCATTTAGTTTCCGTTTTTATCATTGAACTTCAGTTCGACCATTAACGAAAACCAAATAAATAGCGTTTTTGTGAGTGGATTATGCAGCAACCATCCAACATTGCCAATTGAATCGTTTGGACAGACGAAAAATTAATTTGCCTCCATCAAAAACACATCGAAAAAATACGAATGAAAATCCTCGAAATATCTGGAAAACAAATGATAGGTATGATGCTTAGGTGATGATCTTCGTTGCAATTATTAATGGAATGGTTCCAATTGTTCAAGCATTCCTTAACGAATATGGCAACTTGTCATCGGTTAATGGTGTTACAAAACTCTGATTGCTCCAGCACATTATTTGGCTCAGCCTGCAACTTCTTCACTTTGGTGGATGCAAGACCACATTGCACAAATGCAGCTCCAGTATTTTAAATAAAAAGTTTCGAGGTCGAGTGATTTGCAGAAGTTCTGTAGGACCTCAGGAAATGTGCCTCATATGATATGATAGTATAAATGAATAAAATGATTAATAATAATAAAAATCTTTCTTTTCCTAAAAAGTGATGTAACTCTAATGATGTTTGACTTATTTTAAATGCTTCTAATTCGCATCTGATGGAACACAGCGTATAATGAATGATATGGTTTTGATGAGTTTTGCTGCAGCCAATGATTGAATATTATGATTAAGTTATTGACTAACAGTCTATTAGACCTAAAACACATCAAATGGACTATAAAATACATACACTGTGTTCCATCAGAAACGACATTTTTCAATTGCGAATTAGAAGCACTTCTAATGCATCAATTGTCATCATAGATACACCACGTTGATGGAAAAGAAAGTATTATTATTAAACATATATTGTCCTCTATCATATGAGGCACATCTCCTGAGGCCCTACCAAAGACAGAACGAAGCAATCTTCAAAACATTCTTGCAAAATTTCTTGGGGTCTCCTGGTAATATATTTCAGCAGAACTTTAAACACTTTGTATAAGAGACACAATGGAATTTTCTTCTTTTTCATATATAAACTCAAGTTTGCAGCAGTCAAGAAGAAGAAGTAAAAATCCAAAGCGCTGAGATCTTGACTGTGTGCTGGCCAGGGATTTTCCGTTCTTCTGCCAATGAATCGACCTCGAAACTTTTCATTGAGAGACTCTACAGCTGTATTTGTGCAATGTGACGGAGAGCCGTCTTGCATCCACCAAAGTGAAGAATGAGTTGCAGAATGGTGCAGTCTGGGCCAAATAATGTCCTGGAGCAATCTGAGATATAAAACACCAATAACCGATGACAAGTTGCCATCATCGTCAAGGAATGCATGAACGATTTAATCCATTCAATTAATAATGGCAATAAGGATATTACCTTAGCATCATACCTATCATTTATTCCGTTGATATTTCGAGGATTTTCCTTAGTCTACACTCAATTGTTTTTTCGGGTGACCGGACGTTTCGTTAATGGACGGTTCCTTACTAGGACATTTCGTTACTAGGACGTTTCGTACTAGTTATGTTTTAAGAAAAGGAAACTATTTTTTTTATTTGAAATGTGGTGCCGACTACATTTTATACCAATCCCATACATTATAAATTTATTCTACTTTAAAAATAATGTCTACTTTTTAAACATTTTTTATTCATTTGGTTATATATTGATTATAATCAGAGGTATTAAAATTAATAATCATCACTTAATGTCTTTGATTAGAAAAGCTGGAAGTGAAATATCATGGATACTAATCGATATAGAAATTAAATAACAATAATTATATATTATTTTTCCTCACATGATCGAAAATGTGGTTCAGTCTGAGAACTCAGAGCTTGCTCTACTGCCTACATTAGGAAAATCTTTTGTTATTGATATCTCCGAAAATATTTTAACGTTAGGGTAAAATTCAAATAACAGATGTTATAAGATACCGAATGAAAATAACTTAATGAAAGAAACATAACCTTCCGCAATTTTGCGAAAGTAATAACTATTTTCGATCATATAAGAAAGGGCTATATTGTATAACAGTTCAACTCTTTATTCATATTCTTATATACTATTTTCTAATATGTTTGGAAATTTCTGGTAATAGGTTCAGCACAGAAAAAAAATTCAGTCATATTTATAACGTATGGGATTGGTATATTTTTTAGTCTATATTCATTTCAAATTATAAAAATCTTTTGTAGCGATTTGGAACTAAAAATCTGGTAACGATTCGTCCAAGTAACGAAACGTCCGGGTACGAAACGTCCTAGCACCGTTTTTTCGATGTGTTTTTTTACTGATGTAGGCAAAGGAAACTCTCGTTGGATGGTTGCTGCAGAATCCACTGACAAAATTGACTTCTCTGTGCTTCGTGCACATCAATTAATGGTTGAAATGAAGTGTGTTGGTAAAAACAGAAACGAAGATCATGTGTGACGATCTTTCACGAAATCTGCTGAGAAGTTTTTTTCTGAGAGAACAACTATATGGGTTTCTTCTAAGAAAATCTTCGCCTCCTGAATCACTGCTTCTGTTCATTTTGGTTTTATTTGCACTTGCTTTTTCTTGTGGATAGATTATAGCAGCCGTCTTATTGAAAAGACCACGAACTCTTGTGAACTTATTCAGGTGGTAAGATTTAGCCGCTCTTCATTTTTCTTGGAGTGAAGCATGAATTCTCGGCTTACTGTTGAAGAAGAAGGTGTTTTGGCAAACTACAGAGTACTGGACGATGCATTTCTTCTCAAATTCAGAAACATTTTCAAGGTTGAAGATCAATGCTAATATTAATGGGATGTTAAAATCCACTCTTTATGAACAAAATGACGTATGCATAATAAAACTTGAATCATTTTAAGTTCTCCCAATTCGTAATTTAAGAATTACGCTTCTTATTGAACACAGTCACAGTGTAAGCATGTTCAAAGCAATTAAAGTAATCAAATAACTGAAATTTCTTCAAGTCTGAGGATTGATCCGTAGATTTTTTTCGGACATTAAATTTTTTTTGAAAAG
This sequence comes from Caprella mutica, assembly GCA_947561585.1. Taxonomy (NCBI): domain Eukaryota; kingdom Metazoa; phylum Arthropoda; class Malacostraca; order Amphipoda; family Caprellidae; genus Caprella; species Caprella mutica. The sequence goes on along the minus strand of CANNZV010001158.1, from coordinate 79,065 downwards.
TGCCCCCCCTTTGACCGAATCCCAGATACGCCCCTGATTTTATCCATGTATTCGGAATGATGTTACTTTTCCAATTGTGGTGTTTATGGATGGTCATAGCAACCACATCAATTTGACTGTATCTGAATTTTGGGTGTGCAGACGTTTCGTCGACAGACGTTTCGCCGACAGACGTTTTGTCGACAGGACTTTTCGTCGACAAGACGTTTCGTCGACAAATTTTCGTAAAATGGATATTGACACACTCTAATGTTATAAAACATGTACTTTAACAGAATAACGTATCAAACGACCAAATTATGAAATAGAATAATGGTAAGGAAGAAAACTATTCAATAAATTTCAATCGTTTGTCTACTTTAATACTAAACCAAAACTATTCAATGATAACAAATTATTTAAAAGTAATTTGAAAAATTTTATATGTAAGACAAAACTATAAAATATATATCGCATCAAATAATGAAATTATTGAAATCTAAATGACTGTATCCACACACAAAGAGCATTCTAAAATTTAATTATTTGTCTATAAGTAGCCTCGTATCACAACTGCCTATTAGTATCTTGCCATGTTGGTTTGGGTAAATGTGTCGTTTCGAGTACTTTAAGAATATTTATAAAAAAATATTAGTTCTACAATATTGTGTAATAAGCTCATATTTTTCTTGGAGGATCACTAATTCGAAGATGGGATATCGTTCGATAACTCTGAACTTTTGTATTTTAAAGCCATCTACAGGTTTCAAAGAATCACTTTTTGGTAAAACAATAACCTTAGTATCAATACACATTCAACGGCTTGTTTTTTGTATAAAATCTTGACTTTTAATGAAGGATTACCACTCATTACAGATAACCCGCAGTAGTCGAACAGTGGGCATTTACCAAGTGAAAATGACTTATTATAGTATAGATTGAATGTAAATTTTGAGAGGAAATGGTTTTAATTTTTTATAATCACACACGAAACTCTTCCCAAAATTATTAAATTACTTTAAAATAATTTGTTATCATTGAATAGTTTTGGTTTAGTATTAAAGTAGAAAAACGATTGAAATTTATTGAATAGTTTTCCTCCTTACCATTATTCTATTTCATAATTTGGTCGTTTGATACGTTATTCTGTTAAAGTACATGTTTTATAACATTACAGTGTGTTAATATCCATTTTATGAAAATTTGTCGACGAAACGTCTTGTCGACGAAACGTCTTGTCGACGAAAAGTCCTGTCGACGAAACGTCTTGTCGACGAAACGTCTGTCGACAAAACGTCTGTCGGCGAAACGTCTATCGACGAAACGTCTGTCAACCGAATTTTGTCGTGACCACGGAATAATCTTGTACTGTTTTCCACCACATAGTAGCCATATTCTTCAACTATTAGATGTCGCTGTTTTCGGCCTCCTAAAAAAGTGCTGGAACAAGAGCATTGATGAATTCAAGGAACTGCATCGCGTTCCAATGACAAAAAATCATTTTTTTCCTGTGTTTGACAAAGCCTGGAAATCTTCAACTATGAGAAGTAATACTGTTGCAGGTTTTAAGAACACTGGCTTGCTTCCATTCAATCCTAATAGTGTGGGTTACAGAAAATTAATTGACAAAGAAAGTGTTAGCAAATGGAACCTGGAAAATAATAAAGAATACTTGCATCAGAAAGAGAAACTTGGAATTGGACGATGTTGATAAAGATTGAAAATATTATTTCACAAGAGGAGAAAGAGCTGTTTAAGAAGCGTGAAGAAGAGGGTTATGATTAAGTAGATGAAACAAGTTTCGGAAAGCTTTGGCGGATATACAAATCCGTAAAAAGACTTATTCAACAGTAGTGAAGTTAGCAAAGAGGTAGAAAATTCCCTGACTGAAACTGTCCAATACCAGAATAGAATTTTGGTTGAAGAGGAACGTACAAATATTGATTTATTGAATGATTCCGAACTGATCATGGGCATGAAGATGCATGCGACTCCATACTAATCGAAAATGATTCACCAAATGTAAATGTCCCGAAAGTGTGTGATGCTTCAATTAAAAGAGTTGTTGTGTCCAGATCTTATGAAATGTCATCAGGTCCTCCGGTTATTTCCGTACCAGTATCTTCTGTTTTTGAAGTATCCCAATGTTTAAATGATTTACCGTTGAACATACCTTGCTCTTCTTTGACTGTAGGTGATAAATCTTCTACTCAACTATTAGATAATTGATCATCTGATTCATCAAGAATTAAAAAACTGTTTGTTTCGCCAGTGACTGCCATATCCTCTATTTCCCTCTCAACTGCTACATCGACTGCTATCACATTGACTGCTTCTTCTTATTCTGCCAAGTCCAATGTTTTCACACATTTCGCCAAATCATCCCTTCCTTCAATATCTGACAAATCATCTGTATTGTCAGTAGCTGGACCTAGTAAGCAAAAATTTGGACCTTCATTTGCTACTCCAGTTGCTGGATTCGTACAAACAAAACCAAGAAGTAAATCTTTTGAATTTACTGGTAAGAATTGGACTTCTAAATCATTCGTTTCTCCTGTAATTAAACCTTTTGCAACTTTGTCTTCACAATTATCGTCCAATAATGTTGATTCCAATGATTTGTCCTCTTTTAAAGATTACTTAAAACTGTCCGAGAATTCAATTCTTAGAAGAAAATCGATTTCATTCAAAGCTAAAGTGCCAGCTGCTATTTCTGGGAAGGAATATTATACCTTAATGAAAGTCAAACAAGAGAAGAAGGCAGGATACAGTAACATAGGGTATGGTAATCAGCTGATTGAATCTATAGTTTGACGTGACCACCGGGTGACTCAAAATGGCGACTCTGACCACACTTTGAAACATGGAAAAACCTACTTAAACTTAATCACTTTTAAATTGAATTTTTTCTTATCAATTACTAACTAGGCATTGGTTAAATTGTATTTCCATTATTTTTTTCTTATTTGTTATTCATAGGAACTACAATTTAGCAGTTAACTAGCACTAATTTAGGCTCCTAGGTAGCATATTTTCAAGACCCTATTTTTAATAGATAAGTTAAAGAAATGAACAATAAAAACACACCTGAATTATATCTATATATTCAACTTTAAGGTTCAATCGCCATATCCGCTTTTCTTTTGCACGAAACCCCTATAAAATGACTTCAAACTTCTCGAAATTAACATGCAAATACGAGGAATTATGAGCCGCTCGGTCACAAACAAGGAATGTGTTGATGTGGTGACGTCATATCTTTGTGTCGTCTACTAGGTACTATACCCGTTTATGTTCCTGTACCCTGGAAGAAGGAGCAAGAAACGAAAGACAAACAGAAACGGAAAGAAGAGAGGGAGAAAAAGAAACAAGAGAAAGAGGAAAAATCTAACCGAAAACGAAAAAGAAATCTTCATGTTTATCTGAAGATAACCTAAACCTTGCTTCAACTGATGGGGAGATAGACATGGAGTCTTACGAAAATACATGCCAAGGATGTTTAGGTGATGAGGACTGGCATGAAGGTAGAAAATGGATTGGATGCAATAAATGCGCTCGTTGGTTCCACAGAAGCTGTTTAACTGGCGATGTGGAAATAATGACAGAAGAGGAGATTCAAAACTTCAATTTAATATGTAAAGTGTGTGATAAACAAACCAAACAGTCGCAGAAAAAGCGTAAAACTACTGATTAACCATTTAATGGTGATTTAGATTATGATTTAACTATAGATATGTTGTTATCCAGGATATTTAATGAAGTTATCTAGGTATATTTATGAATTTTATGAGTTTTCTAATAAAAAGGGATAGATAAGTTATGTATCATCAATATATTATTTTCCTTCTAGATTTATTTTATTGTAATAAACCAATGAAACCAATACTGTTGTTTCAATTTAACTTTCAAATATGTAATTAATTATAACGTTGGATATATACAGTAAATTAAGAGTCCTCTATACTGAACTCCTGTATAGTGAACCGCATCCTGAATAGTAGAATCCTGTATAGTGATCATATTTAGTTTAATCTGCCACATATGACTATAAGTTTTTTATGAATCTCTATATAGTAAATTAGTTATATTTTATGAAAATGCCGCTCTACCAGTGCAACTCCCCTATAATGAAGTCATGTGTAGTGAACCATCTTGATCTTTAGAATTCTGAGAAATGAAAAACTGTATAATCAATTTATTTCAATAAGAAAAGAAATATTTTGTATAATCTGCGATGAAAAGTGCAATTTTCTATTCGTCTCTCATATCTTCTATAGGTGAGTAAACTAGTTTAAGTTCACTATAAAGGAGTTCTACTGAATTCAAATTTAATACAGCAGTTTTGTCTTTTCATTACAGTTTATTATAGGTGGAATCATTATTGTCCGATTAATCAAAACAGATATTACACAAGTGTCCGGTTATCTGTATAGGTTATGTCTCCACTGTCCGGGATCCCTAAATAAATAGTTTATGTGTCCGAGAACTCAATAAAATGGGGTTTTCAGTACATTAATTTCATTTACTATTTATGGAAAAATTAGTGATCGCACACATGTGCCTCTTTCATATTCAATTAATTTAACATTTTTATAATCTTTATATACCTTCAAAAAATGTCTAGACGTGTTAACTTCAGAGAATAATACAAAACAGTGAGGCATGTATTTAGTGTCCGGGAACTGCACGATTACCCTACATATAACTATTAGACTATTAGTTTATTACACGATTTTGGTACCTATATAGGTACCGTACCCTGATAACATTGCACTATCGGGCCAACGTCGGTAAACGTTGGCAAAGTGAAGGCACGATTAGACATTGGCACGCCAATGCTATTACATACTGGGCCAATGCTATGAAAACGACATTGGGCCAACGTTTTCCAAACAGCACAGGCTCAATGAAGAGAAACATTGGTTAACCAATCCAGTGATTTTTTGATGTACCAGTATATTTATTATATGGTCTACCGGTTCTATTTAGCAGTTATCGCTAGAATATCATAGTAAATAGGTGCAATCGGTCTCTCCCAACTTTAATCACACCAAATAGCCAATTTAATATCCTCAATTAAGTATATCTATGAAATTGTAGCAGTTTCTGGCAATTCAGTATAAATAGGCCTGTTGTCCCTTCAATTATTAATTTAATACTTTATTAATTTCATTCATAAAAATGAGCTTGGACGCTAGTTAATTCATATATTTAGTAGAAAAAGTTATTTTTTCGTTTGAAATAATTATTTACATTGAAAATTATACTTTCTATTTAATTTTATATAGAAATATTATTATTTCGTTAAAATACGGTAAGTAAAATTATATAGTTTTGAATTTGAATTGGCAACCTTTCAATTTTTTTCCTGATTTCGATCTATAAAATGTATTTGTAGGACAGTACTACCAAGGATACACTATAGATGGCCTGGGAAAACTAGGCTCCCTAATTAAAGGCCTTGTTACACGGCACGAGTTACTGTCGTGACAGTGGACAGCAGCTGTCCCACTGTACTCGCATGCCAGTAGCTCGACTCGCCTCACCCGGTCACACAAGTGCGAGCTGATTGCTTTAAAATAGGCAGTTACGGAACCTACACTCGCATGGTGTATTATAATATTTATTCCATAAATAAATAACTTTTTATTAATTAATATTTTTATAAATGTAATTAACAATTTATTAATTTAATTAATATTCTATTAATTTAATTAATGATTAATATTTTATTAATTAATAATTAATATTTTATCATTTATTAATTAACATTTTATTAATTTATTTAACTCTTATTTAATTTGATTAATATTATAGGATATTATTTTTTTTTTATTCATAATATTTAATATAGCAATTCAAAACTCATATAAGATATACGTGCTTTATTAACCATCAAATAAAACCCCAAACAATTTGAAGCCGAAATTCAAACGAAAATATGACAAACCGGCTAACTAATTGAATACAAAATTATTCGAGTTTAGAATAGAAAAAACCTAGGTATATCTGCATGACGTACGAGTTACTGTTATGTTGTAACACCATGCAAGTTGACATCAGAGTTTCGCAAGCGAGTGGCTGACTCGCCCATGTGGCGAGTAAAAACAAAAAAAAATCGTAGCAACTCGCATGCATTTACTAACCTCCTGCACATGACAGTTACTCGGCTGATGCGGTCACACTGTGCGAGTAGCTGCACTACAGTAACTCGCTACCGTGAAACAGGCCCTTTATAAGATATACGCTCACGCAACTGTCTAACTCAAAGCCGTCTATAGTTCATCAGGCCGGACACCTCGCCGTCTATAGTTTTAACAGCTGATATACTCAGTCATAACAAACGGAATTAATCGCTATGTAAAACATGAAATAGTTGCGTTTCACGTCATGTTTTCCTCAAATAAACCATTAGTATCGAGTTTTAGATGCTATAATCCAATAAAATTTCAAAGCAATGTTGAATAAAGTACTGTATCATTATATTCAGTACAATCTTGATTAATATTTCTTCATATAAATTTATTTCTAGCCTAGACTTTCGCAATCGTCCAATGAATGGGCTTTTAGCGTATATTTCATTTAGTTACCGCTAAAAAATTTGTTTTGATTTGTATTAGGATTGTTAGGTTAAATAAAAAAATATCAACACAAAAGAATATATTCACGAGATATTTATAAATTCAAAAGATATAATTTGGTATGTAACATCCCAGCAAACAGTGGTACATCTAGCCAATGTCTAAATGATGCAGGCATCCGACCTTAGCCAGTATCGGCCGACATTGGTTTACCATCGTGCATGCACTAAAAGACGTCGGCAAGACGCTGGGTTAACGTACCCGTGCAACCAGGCCAATGTCGGCAACGAGCGGCAAAGCGTCGGAGTGCAGTCATCATTTAGATGATGGCTAGTATCGGTACAACGATGTTTGCAGGATCTTTTAGATGGCGGCTAGTAGTTGCATAAAGATTTCGAAAATAAAATTGCCTAAATTTGGAATATTACAAATTATAACTACCTATTGGATAATGTTCCATTATGTATCATAACTTCTGAAATTTATAAAGGAAAGACAAATGAAATAATACAGCAGATGTCTTTTAAATTTATTCCACACATTAATCACTTATGTTTCGTGTCAATGCCATTCTTTCAACGAAACAAATGCTTGGGCATCAGAGTGTAGACATGCCTGTCACTTTTAGTCACATGACCTTAGCTTACTCTGCCATGAGGGCCTTCTCCACCAAAGCCTTCAACTTGGCCCTTCACTAAGGATGAACAATGCCAGCTTCGTAAGTATTTGGGTGCTAGGGAAGCAGATCTAACCCTTGAAACAGCCTGACAGCTCTGACCTGTATGCTGCTTCTTCGCATGGACCTCAAAGGTTCATTTTCGAATTTAGTCCTACGGGAAAGAATAAAATTATAAAATTGTATAGGATTAAAATTTGGTACCGAAGTCATTTTTGCAGATAGCTATGTAAAAATTTCTAAAGAACAATGACAATTTTCAATCGTCCGTTAAGCACATTCAATTTAAGGAAAGAATCGAAACAGCAATAGTAGCGCCATATATCACTCTTGTATTTACTTACCTCTTGTCAGTAATGATTCTCTCGTGCCTCTTAGGTTTGCTTTCCCTCTGAATAGGTCTCCTCATGCTCTTGTCAGTTATTGCATTCACACAGTTGGTGATCTTCAGAGTCAACTCCCTGAAGCCAGAGTCTGATATGATAAGGAAGAGAAATTAAATGGAGAATTTTAAACAAATTCATGAATAAGATATAAGCAAATCCCTTATAAATAATTAATTAATTGTATCTAAAAAATCATGGTTCTCTTATAAATAAGATCTGCCAATTGCATTACTGTAAAGACCAGAAGCTCAACTATCACTGTTCTCACCAGTTCTGTCTCGGTCCATTCATGCCATTCATGAATATCATAGAAGCAACATTGTTCTTGTCTTTCTCATCATAGATCAAGACTTTGAATTTTTCTTCAGCGTCTTCAGTGATATGAAATCAGGAAAGTTTGCCTGATGGATGAAACAAAAAGATGAATAAATTATTGCAAAAAAGTAGTGTAATATACCTCGCATAGCTATACAAAAAAATTAATAAAAGCTATTGATGTAACTAGCATATTATAGACTATAAGTATAATATTTATTCAAATATAGCGTTAGAGGTTACAAGTGATAAATAATTTATAAGAAATTGAAAATTGGTAGGGGTTTAACGTCTGCTCCGACCATTTCTGGTCATATCACTGACGTCAAAAGGAAATAAGTACAAGGGACTGAAAAAAGCAGTCAGAAAGGACTGGCTACACGAGCAAAATCATGTACCACCGTCAATAACATGCTCATGGATGCAGAAAAGCTACTCTGTGAATACAGTCACTTACCAAGTAATATGACGCTCAAAAGCACCAGAGACTGCACAAACGGATCCAAGAGGAAAATGAAGAGGTGATAGTAAATGAAGCCTATGTAACCCAAAATCTGAGACCTTCTAGTTAAAGAGCATAAACTTAGAGGCTAGAGCTATCATCTTTTCTTCCATTCACCACAACTAGCTTTAGGATAGATCTCCTAGGGGCATAATGGTTATCGAAAGTACGTTAATGTAAGCAATGCACCTGTTAAGAAACTCTCAATCTTCTTTCCTCAGAGCTTCTGATTGCAGGCAGAGTTCTAGAGTTGCATCTCTACCTCCTTATTGAGTGGAGATTTCAAAGACTTTCTCTCAGTTGCGCTCAATCTCTGCAATGTGAGCGTACATTTCGATCTGCTCTTCCTTCAGGTGATCCAGATTGATGACGTCACACATTTAGCATACGACGTACTTAAGCTGAAAAGACATAGAATGATTGACCAAAAAAATATCCATGGAAAAAAGGGTATCTTGTCAAATAACCAAAATTCATATTAGGAGTTGATAACATCATTCAAAATTTTAATTAATTATAGAAGATATTTTCAAGATCAACCTTACATATCACTCACAAGAACATGTGATATATTCAAAGTGAACCTTGCATGTAATACAGTAAAATTCCTCTGTAGTGAATGTAGATTCCTGAGTAAGAGATTCACCGTGAATAGTGAACAAATTTTCTTTAATCTACCATGAATGGCCATCAGTTTAAAAAAATAATGGCCCTTCATCGCAGACTACGATTTTAAATGTATGCACTACGCAAATTCTTGAGTTAATACATTTATTGAAGGTTCTTACATTAAAAATTATTGCTTTATATGCAAGTTATTCAATCACAGTTATTCATTATCTAGAGTTAAAAGAATGATGAAGATACGCCTGCATTGGGATATCCACAGAGTAGAAGGCAGCATAGACAGGGTCTGCCTCTCCTCCTCCTAGAAGACAGAGACTGAAGTACATCTTGCCAATCTTCACAGACACCATGCAGTCCATGGCTATTCCTTTGAGGGATTTGTGGCGGAAGAATGCCTGCATACCTCATCAGCTTGATGTAATCAGCAGCTAACTATAAAGGAAATAGTTGGTGTCATTATTATGGAACAGTCATCAAAACTTAACAACAATCATCTTATAGCTATTTGTCAAAAAGAAGATAATCACAACTTTGCAAGCTTGAGAAAGAAGTCATGCAGCTAGTTATATGAAATATATATTCACAATCGTTCTTAAATTTACATGAAAAATTAATTTCAAAACAATTTCTATAAATTATGAGTTTAAATATGTATAGAATTTTCCAAATAAAATAATCTCCATTTCACCCAATTAATTGCACACTTTCAATGCTGTCCATTGTTATTGGCATGTAAATGTATTATCAACTTCATTCAGTTTTCAAAATAGGTTCAATCCTTTTTAGTCATTTGGTGGATACTATATTTGTTTATCTATAGTTAGCAAGTTAGCTATATCTCCCAAAACACAAGCAATAATTACATGTAAATATAGGAATTAATTACAAAATAGTTCAAGATCTTGCAAAGATATATTTCCCCTCAAAAAATGTTTCAATATATCTTTTGTGACATTGACACACTTTGCAAGCTGGTATATTACTAAAATTAGCAGAACAATCTTTGCTAACAATAGCCTTAATTATTAGCAAAGATTTCAGAGTTGTGCTTAAAGAAATACTTACTATAGGCAAAAATAATGCATGCATTCCAATGCACCCAGTAGGCCATCAATCTTTTTGGACTATTTTTTATAAATTGAAATATATATGGTGAAGAATTTAATCATACAGTCACATATACTAATTAGTAACCTTGGTGACTAACTAGTACAATCAGACATTGAAACTCTGGTTGATTGATAATAGGCTATATTAACTATTAATAATTAAGTTAAGCCTTAAATGTAGGCATTATTACTATTGTTGCTGTAAGCTAGTGTCCCAGTCTGTTTTGGTGCACAAAAAACCAATGACTTTACAAAAAGATAAAACAATCTACATATATAATTTCAATAATTATAATATGGCTGATTCACCAATATTCTCCCAAGTTAACCAGTAAAAATAAATTGTAGCACAGAAATAAATAGCTGAATATCCACAGACTTTGCTAGAATTAAAGAATATTATTTTCAAAGGGGAAAAATTTCACTGATAAGCTGATGGAACTGTGGAATTAACACAGTTGTGGCTGTGGATGCCAGGATGGTGTCCATGACATGATGACGCCCACTGTATTGGGTGCACTGAACTCCTTTGACTTTTGGCCATGTTTCAGGATAAGTTAGTTGAATCCAAATATTTGGCTTACATTTCCCAGTCAGTCTCCAGATATTTAATTTTTCAGACAATTTCTCTCCAAAAAATTTCAAATTTCTCGCCAAAATGACCCAAAATTGCAAAATACTCTCCAATAATTACATGTAAAAATAGAAATTAATTGGAAAATTGTCGCCGGATATTGCAGAAGGTCAATTCAAGGCCTCATTATTTTCCAGATAAATTTCACAACTTCACCAATCACCCATCTTTTGCAGTCATCATTTCATGATTTCAAAGGATCATAAACTCAGGTACCAATGTCAAATTAGTTTCAAATTTAGAATTAATTCCTATGTTCCCATCAATGATCATATCCCATATAAATTTTCAGAAATCCTTTGAGATTTAGGTTAAGCATAAGCTCAAAATTGGCAATTGGCCTACAGTTTGGAACTTTGGCGTTTGCCAGCCTCTATTATTCTATAAGATGGGGGGGATTAAATACAAAAATAAGCAAAAAAGCTACCAACATTTTCCCTTAATTTGGCTAATCTTGGCCCCAGTCTGCAGAACATGGGACATTTTTAACATATTCTGTGCAAACAATCCTTAATTTCCTCCTATATTCACATGTATTTTACTGAGAACAGAAGCCAAAATAGAGGATTTCTTGGAGAACACGCCACCAGTTCCTGCAGTCTGGTAATCTTCCAACACTTGAAACTTCCAACATTTTTTCTCCTAAAATAAGTACTACCTAGTTAGTAAATTTAATGGTATTACTGGAATATACTATTATTAATTAGGTAGTAATTACTATATGGGAATATATAGTAAACTGTAAAAGGTACTCTTGGCACATATATTGCATAATTATTTCTCCAAAATAAAGTTTCTTGTCATGTCAGAGGACTTTAAGCTATATATAATCCTATATTAATAATATTACCAAAAATTTAAACATGGGAAATATTGGAGGACTAGGTAGTCATTAGCCAAAATTATGAAAAATTGATGGCATCTTTTCTCCAGATTCTTTAATCTTAGAATAGTAAAGAGTTCACAGTTCAGTGCACCAAATAGCCTAATAGGTACCTACACCTAGCTTAGCTACTGAGTACAGATTACAGACAAGACTAAGACTTCATCAACACTAGGTTTAGGTTACAGCAACACTAATAATGTCTAGTGTCTACCAGGAACCTACCTTAAGCTTAAGGTTCAAACTTCAACCTAGCCTCTAGATAATTAATAATTAGGCCCTAATATTTTATAAATTATATCATATTATCAATCAAGCAGAGTAAGTTTGGCTGACATGGTGACAGCCAAATTGACCATGACACTTCATAAAATGCTATTTCGCATAACGGATAGCATATCTAGTACATACCAAGTCAGACCTAACGGTCATAGCCTACATGCTAGGTAGGTACATAGGTACTTACCTTAATGGGAGACTTTAAAATTGAAAAGCCTGGTACCAGGTAACTAGGCTAGGTACTTTACCGTACTTACCTATATTTGTGTTACTAGGTAGAAAATTCTCTTTGGCTCTACTACCACTTTTTTATATTGCGATAACATGGGTACCTAATTATAACTCAAACGAAGAAGAATTAGTCTGTTAACAAATTTATGGTACCTATTTAATATTTAACTGGCGTTATATAACAGATTTAGAGTGTCGTTGGACTGACGCAGTGACGCTACATTGCTCTGCTCGCATTGTTCCAATAATGTCGACGCTCGTATAGTTTACGATAACTAATTCTAGGTACCTATAATAGCATTATAATTTTCATCCAGTTACCAAAGTATTTCTCAAAATTTGTACTGGATAATTTTAATCAATGAATAAAATCTGAGGTCGAGTTCCCCAAGAATATTTAAATTATCGGTATCAAGGTCTTTTTAAAAGAACGTGCTGGATAATATATAATCCACTGTGCAGCAAATGGTTTATGATATAGCTCCCTACGTCTGGGAGATCTAAAGCGCAAATTAATTTGCAAAATTAATGTATGTTTTATGAAGAAGTTCGTAATATGAACGAAAAGAACTTATATGTCACAGAATATTTATGTAAGGAGTAACTAAAATGAATATACCTACATTTTGTGGTTTTATTGATTCAATGATTTTTATTTTTAATATTACTAGGATAATTTAAAACTCTTTATATGATTTATAAATGATAGTAATAAACAATGGAACGCAACATGTAACTCTATTTTATATTTTTTTACATAGGCCTAGGCATGAATTAAATAGTTAGAAGGATAGTCGCACTTGAAAACGGCGTGAAAGTGTGACGTCACGCGCGCCACTCATGACGTCACCTGGTATACAGATACTCGCATCGGAAATATTTAGTTATAGATTTTCATGAAATAACTTTAGATTGCTTGATCAAATATATAATTAAAGACATCGTAAATGTTAATATATAATTAAATATATACCTAATACTGAAATCATTTATTAAATTAAGCTCAGATCATGAATCAAATAGTTAAACTATTCAATTCATGGTTATGATGGTAATCAATAATAATTAGATTTGTGTCGACTACGATCGATTGTGTATTCCTTCAACAATGATTGATATTGCAGAACTATAGAGAGTAAATTCTAATATAAAAATGTAGGTATAAGAATTATTTATCACGATAAAGTCGATATGGTGAAATATATATAATTAATATTTGTCGGTGGATTTCTTCAATTAAGGAATGAATGAAAATCATAGATCACTAACTTTATATTGTGGTTCATAATATACATATCCTCAAAAACTGCAAGTAGCGTTTAAAAAAATGAAAATTGTGAATTTCCATGATAAAAATATAATTTCATCAAAAATAATAATAATAATACACATTCTCATAGTTAAGTTAAAAATAAAATTAATTAATAAGTTTGGAGAACTTGTTCAGTTTCTTTCTTTTATTTTGAATTATATTTCTATTTAAACATTTTAAACGGAAGTAAATCCTACACCTCATATAAAATTGGACAACCTCTTTGGGAACTTTACATGCCGGAGTGTAAAGCTTGTCGCCCACCTGATCGGAAACGACGCATCGGAACGGACACGAAGCATCAGACAAATATCTAAACCATACATTTGAACGTGCTAACGCCCACCTGCTCGGATCGGAAACGAAACGACGCGTCGGATCGGAACGGAAACGACGCGGATATGTTTGATAGAATATTTTTCTGATAGTTCTGATGCGTCCGAGAGATTGCGCATGCGCAGAACGGTGTATGGAGAGGCTGGGATGAATATGGAAGATTGGAATAGCTGTGAATATCCTACTGCGTGATGAATACGTTGATATTAATACATAGTCAATTAGTTTCATTCAATTAACTTTAATGATTATAAATCAGATCACGAAAAGTTATTGAAATAACTAAGAAGAAAAACATTTTATTTACATGAATTTTATTTACATGAATTTCATTTACATGAATTTCATTTACATGAATTTCATTTACATGAATTTCATTTACATGAATTTCATTTACATGAATTTCATTTACATGAATTTCATTTACATGAATTTCATTTACATGAATTTCATTTACATGAATTTCATTTACATGAATTTCATTTACATGAATTTCATTTACATGAATTTCATTTACATGAATTTCATTTACATAAATTTCATTTACATACATTTCATTTACATACATTTCATTTACATACATTTCATTTACATACATTTCATTTACATACATTTCATTTACATACATTTCATTTACATACATTTTATTTGCATACATATTATTTGCATACATTTCATTTATATAAATTGTACTTGCATTATACATTTGTTTATACATGATTTTTTATATACATTTTTTTATATGTTTCTAACAAATTTTTTTTAAATAATTTTTTTTCGCTTATATATTTTCAACATATCTTTTTTATATATATTGTTTTTCAACATATATTTTTTTGTATTTTTTTGGGGGGAAAAACATTAATTTCAATGGGGAAGTACACTTGTATGATTATAAATTAGAGAGATTCGAACTGAAAATTAAAAACAACAACGATGCTACCGATTTTTTTTTATCAAATACCTATCGTATAAAATAGTTGTCATGATCGATAAATTTTAACTTTTAATTGTTATATTCTTATAGGTATTGTGATGTCGGCTGTCGGCATCGTTTCTCTTCCGAAGTCATCTGAACTGGTGTGCGTACGAACGTCGTGTCGTGTCCGTTCCGAGGCTTCGTGAGCTTCCGCGTCGTTTCCGATCCGATTAGGTGGGCGACAAGCTTAAGAGAGTTCGGTTAGCTTTTCGAGAGCATTGTGACCTTCTTTCAGGTTCTCACCATGTATGGACTGAAAAACCTTCTCAATAGAAGTGAAATCATCAAAATATTCTTGGTTGATTCTTTTCAAACCTCCTCTACTGACATATGATGTCCAGCTATCAGGCTCGAATTCGGCAACAGAGCCAAGGAATGGGTATTTTTTGGAGAACTCGTTCACAATGAATCCAAGAAAATATTCCATTCCAGGAGAATCTTCACTTGCAAACTCACAAGTTGGTCAACATTGAGGTCGTCAACATGAGGAAGCATTTCAGAAGATAATTGTGCTTCAAATATTTCATTGCATACATCAGCTGACAGGCACTCTCCAACATTGAATTTATCTCCACAAAAACGTTTGGAAGGAGAGCTGTTCTGTTGTAGCTCTGTCAAGTTTTTTGTCATCACTCTTGATGCCTCTGAAGGAGTTGTATTAACATTAGACGATACTAGAACAGATCTCCTTCCTAATATGTAACTCTTAAGTCTATTCTTAAAGCTAAGTGGGCATGGGTTTGTAGCGATCATTAAATTTGTATTTAATTTTTTTAAACAATTTTTCATAATTCATTATTTTTTTAAAACTACTTTAATCTCTTTAATAATTATAGCTCTTATTCCAATACTCTTCAAAAGCAAATTAACAATAGGTTCAGAATAATTATACAAGTCAGTAGCTTACAATCCTCCATACCTACCTAACTAGTTAACAGTGTACTCTCCTTAGTTCTTAGTTACCTACCTAGGTATTTCCAATATTCTTAACTTTGTCATTTAGGTAACTTAGTTTGTTTCAATATAAAATTTCTTTTTTTTTAACCATAACCTTATGTCCTTATTGATATTCATTATGTTCTAAAACTTACCAATTTACCAGATTTCATAGTCACTTATAAAAATTTAAAATTCAACTAGTGTCCGGCGTTGTTACTGACTCTCACACTACTAAACTCTCACACTACTAAACTAAACGCTGGGTAAGTTAAACGCTCTCTGAATAATTATACGAATTTATTTTAAATGTTCATTACTTTCTCCCTGTATACGTGTATATATTTATCTATAATAATTCAAATGCTTGTAATATTAGGAAAGAAAAATACCTTGTTAAAATAGATAGGATTTAATTTTTTATGCATTATAAAAATAGTAAGACTGGTTATTTCTAAATTTCAGGTCTTAGCACTGTACCATCTACCAATACAAATTAGCATCACTCCTCGTATTCTTTCCATCCCTTTCTCGGGCTTGTGATATCCAAACTCAGAATTATCATTGATAAAAAGTTTACTACCTAAATAAAAGTATCTTTTTACACTGGTGACCTCTCGGAGTATATCACTAAAATGTCTGAGGAAGGTGATGTGAAAGACCCAGCGATCCTGGTAGCAGATGTGGGCGCAGTTTCCATCAGATGTCCGCAGTTCTCCGAAAACAACCCCAACAACTGGTTCAGAGCTCTTGAAGCACAATTCACTCTAAAGGGCATTACTGTATCTTCTACCCGTTATCTACATGCTCTTTCAAATCTACCCACTGAAGTTCTAGACAGTCTTCCTGATGAGATCCTGGACTCAAATGACTACGAACTGCTGAAAAAAGCAGTGAACGGTTTTTACACTAAAACCAAGGCAGAACTATTTGAGAGGCTAATCTCCGCTACTCCCATGGTTGGTAGACCTTCAGCCTACTTGAGAAACCTCCAACAAGTAGCATCTAAGGTGGGAGGAAATGAAGACCTTGTGCGCCATAAATTTATGCAATCCTTACCACCAGTGATTGCTGCTGCACTGGCGTCACATAGATCCCTCTCCCTCTCAGAAATAGGATCAATGGCAGATGAACTATCGCCTCTGGTGAACCAAGCTCAAGTACACCAGGTAACACCACCTCCACAGCAAAATAGTTACCAATATCACCATAACCGGCCAGCTTCATCATACAATCAGAGATCTCAAACACCAAGTCAGCAACAGCAAGGAATTCCGATAGGTTTGAGACCTTTCAACTCCAGCCAGCGTCCCAAAATATGTAGAGCACACCTATATTTTGCAGAAAGGGCTCGCACATGTAAGCCCTGGTGCAAGTTCCCAAAGAAGTCTGGTTGCTCCTTCCTTCCGTCATCCCGCGCATCTTCGCCTGCAAGAAGTACCACTTCGGAAAACTAGAGGGGCAAGTGACTATGGCAGTGACCACTTCGCCACTCCTCAGTGTTGTTGCTACATTGGGTACTGCCAAAATTAACTTTATCTTGGACACTGGAGCTTCTGTGAGTATTATCCCGAAGAAAATTGTACCAAATCTTAACCTGAAGCCAACAGCTGTGAAACTCACAAGTGCGTCTGGATCTCCAATCCACACCTACGGTGAGGTAGCACTTTCCATTGGACTAAAAAAACTGAGGCGGCAATGTGACTGGACATTTGTTGTAGCAGAAGTAACTAATCCAATCCTCGGAATTGATTTCCTGCAGAATTTTGAGCTCTCCATTGACTGTAAGAATAAAACATTGAATGATTATCTAACCAAAACTAAAATTTCAGTAAATACTGTTGCCACTAAAGTAGATACGATTAAAATAAATACTCATTATTTGTCCAAAAATGTCAGTAACTTGCTATCTAAATATAGCTCTCTCACAAGTGTACAAAAATTACAACCTACCAAATCTAAAATATTCCATAGAATAGACACAGGAAATGCACAGCCTATTTTTTGTGAAAGAAGAAATTTGTCACCTGAGAAAGAAGCTGCCAAAGAAGAATTCAAAGCTTTGATGGCAGCAGGCATCATCCGACCCTCTTCTTCTCCGTGGTCTTCACCGCTACACTTGGTGGCTAAGAAGAATCCTGGAGAATATAGACCGTGTGGTGACTACAGAAATCTGAATTCTTTAACTGTGCCAGACAGATATCCAATCATAATCATCAGGAATGTCTCGGGTAAATTGAACAACAAAACTGTATTTTCTAAAATAGATCTAGTAAGAGCCTATCACAATATACCAATTCATCCTGACGATATAGATAAAACAGCGATCAATACCCCTTTTGGCCTATTTGAATATATTTACATGCCTTTCGGTTTGCGTAATAGTAGCTCCACATTTTCGAGATTCATGGACAGCATTTTCATAAATTGCAACTTTGTATTTATCTACCTTGATGATATTTTAATATTCTCTGAAACCCCTGAACAACATCTCAAAGATCTAGAACAAGTTTTTAAACTTCTAGACCAAAATAGCCTCAGAATCTCTCTCGATAAATGTCTATTTTTCAAAGATAATATAGATTACCTAGGATTCAATATCTCCCAAAACGGCCTTAAACCTACTATAGAAAAATGTGAAGCAATTGAAGAATACCTAGAACCCACCAATAGCAAACAGTTAAGGAGTTTCCTTGGCATGGTAAATTACTACAGGCACCTAATACCTAACTTTGCAGATCTAGCATTTCCCCTAACAGAGACTATAAAAGAAAACCAAAAATCTAAGAAAATTACCCTGAATCCAGAGAGCAAACTATCATTTCAAAGATTAAAATCTGTATTGGCATCTACAGAATCTCTAGCACACCCTATTTCCAACTGCAAAACTTACCAGCTAGTCACAGACAGTTCACAATTCTGCATTGGAGCAGCTCTACACCAGATTGTGGACTCTAAACCTATTCCCATAGGTTTCTTCTCCAAGAAGCTCAGTGACACGCAGAAGAAATACTCTACTTTCGACCGTGAGCTACTGGCAGCATACCTTGCTGTACTCCATTTCAAGCCTTTCATAGAAGGAAGAAATGTCACTTTATTTACTGACCATAAACCAATCACATCAGCTTTCAAAAGTCAATCACCAGCAAAATCTGACAAACAACAAAGGCAATTATCAGTACTTACAGAATACATCACAGACATTCAGTTCATAAAGGGTGAACAGAATGTCGTCGCTGACTGCCTCTCAAGACCTGAACTGCCTGTCTGTGCAGTCTCCGTTGACGTTTGCGACCTTCCCTCCATGGCAGCGGAGCAAGCATTAGATCATGAACTGAAGGAGCACAAAAGTAAGTTAACCAAATATCCCTTAAGTGATAGATTAGAAATCTGGTGTGACACTGCACTAAATCACCCAAGACCATTTGTACCTCTTCCACTAAGAAAGCAAATTTTTGATGAATTTCATAATATATCCCACAGTAGTAAGAAAATGACCCAGAAAGTAATTAAAGAGAGATATGTTTGGCCTAATATTGATAAAACTATTAAAATTTGGTGCAATGAGTGCCAATCATGCCAACAAGCCAAAATTTCAAGGCATACAAAATCTAAGATAGAACCTTTCAATTTGCCATCAAGTCGCTTCACAAGTTGTCACATTGAAATTGTGGGACCATTAACCCCAGTTACCCCTTACGGTGAACAATTTGCTAATCCCAACAGATATTTACTCACCTGTATCGATCGAACAACTCGATGGATTGAAGCCATGCCAATACCAGACATCAGAGCATTGACCATAGCGACAGCCTTTCTCAATGTCTGGATTGCTCGGTGGGGCGTGCCACTATACGTCATAACTGATAGGGGATTGCAGTTCGAGTCCGAACTCTTCTCTGAGCTCTCTAAGTTGATGGGTTTTCATCGTCTTCGAACAACTGCATATCGCCCACAAACTAATGGAATGATAGAGAGAGCACACAGAACCATAAAAACTGCAATCATGGCAAAGAAGAAGGAATGGTTAGATACCCTACCAGTAGTATTACTAGGAATTAGAGGTACTCCCAATAATTCTGGCTTGTCACCATTCAACATGGTCACAGGATCACCTATGCTATTACCCTATCCTATTGTAAATAATGATAACCATATAAATGAAGATTTCTCCATTGATAATGTTAAAAAATTATCTAACGCAATGCTAAAACTTAATATACAAAACCCTTCTTAACAATACCCTAACACTAAAACCTATATTCCTAAAGAGCTGAATAAGTGCACCCATGTATGGTTACGCGTAGATAGAGTGCGCAGACCACTTGAGGCACCTTATTCAGGCCCATATGAAATTATTGAAAGGAACCCTAAATTCTTTAAAATTAAAATGTTAACTAAAACGGACAATGTTTCCATTGACAGGTTAAAACCTGCCAATGCACACATTACCCAAAGTAAAATTGGAAAAATAGATAATCCGAAACATGATCAAGATACCCTACTTAAGGATGAAAGGGCTGGTGCAGCAGATTCAGCAGAATCTCCTGCACAGGTCCGAACGTCATCAGGTAGACAGGTAAAATTTAAAAAAGATCCTAATTGCATTTACTATTAGTTCTAGTTTTTCGTGCTATGACACAGTGCCGCTAATATGCTCCGCATACTGGCGGGGGAGTGATATGTAGCGATCATTAAATTTGTATTTAATTTTTTTAAACAATTTTTCATAATTCATTATTTTTTTAAAACTACTTTAATCTCTTTAATAATTATAGCTCTTATTCCAATACTCTTCAAAAGCAAATTAACAATAGGTTCAGAATAATTATACAAGTCAGTAGCTTACAATCCTCCATACCTACCTAACTAGTTAACAGTGTACTCTCCTTAGTTCTTAGTTACCTACCTAGGTATATCCAATATTCTTAACTTTGTCATTTAGGTAACTTAGTTTGTTTCAATATAAAATTTCTTTTTTTTTTAACCATAACCTTATGTCCTTATTGATATTCATTATGTTCTAAAACTTACCAATTTACCAGATTTCATAGTCACTTATAAAAATTTAAAATTCAACTAGTGTCCGGCGTTGTTACTGACTCTCACACTACTAAACTAAACGCTGGGTAAGTTAAACGCTCTCTGAATAATTATACGAATTTATTTTAAATGTTCATTACTTTCTCCCTGTATACGTGTATATATTTATCTATAATAATTCAAATGCTTGTAATATTAGGAAAGAAAAATACCTTGTTAAAATAGATAGGATTTAATTTTTTATGCATTATAAAAATAGTAAGACTGGTTATTTCTAAATTTCAGGTCTTAGCACTGTACCATCTACCAATACAAATTAGCATCACTCCTCGTATTCTTTCCATCCCTTTCTCGGGCTTGTGATATCCAAACTCAGAATTATCATTGATAAAAAGTTTACTACCTAAATAAAAGTATCTTTTTACAGGTTATCACGAGCTCGTCCCATTTGACGAATCAAGGAAAAAAAATTCTCCAGAATATCTTGGTTAAGACGGCGAGTAATAATGAAACTAATATCAAACTTCAACTTCATTTCCTGAAACAGTGAAAGGAGAGATTTACAGTTCATAATGATTCCATTTTGAAAGGGTAAGTTATAGTTTTTTGTCTGAACTGAACAATTTTCCATGAATGATATCATTTCTAAAAGCACTTCAACTTGATGTTCAGAATTTGTGAAAGCATTTTTAGACGGATTTTGATCTTTCAAAACGGATGAGTTCATGATATCAAACCAACGATCTGTTAAGAGAATGAAATTGGAAGTCTGCAACTAGTTATCAGTTTTAACTTTACCTCGATAACCAAGATACTGTATGGCACAACCAACAGAATTAGAAAGTAATTGTGCTGCTACCTTAACATTCTGTCTATCAGTTTTCACTACAGATAAGTGTCTTTCATTCACTTTATAAGCAATTCTCAGGTCTCCTGTCTGACACGAAACAAGTTCAGCTACTGAAGTGCTATCCACTCTACCGGCTGGTGTAATGAAACCGTAATCCAAAAAATTATTTCGTATGAGCTTTAACAGATGAGGAACATCTGCAAAAAAATGAATCTGTCTACTTGTATCGTAAGGATTAACAATTGAAGTATTTTCAACAGATACACCCAACTGTGAGTGTAAACCACGATTACAAGGCCCTAAATCGCTAACTACACTAACTACCATAAATCCACTTTCTTCAACAGCTTTCAAGAGGGCAAAGAAGACTTCTACTGTTAAATTACAATCATAGTCAAAGAACACTGGTTGCTTCCAATTATCAAACAAACCTCTTATCATCACCACTTGTACTTTACTGTGTGGTTTGTAAATTCTATCACTACCCTTGTCATATACATACTGACTGGCGATAGACATTTCATCGAAGGACATAACACACACTCTACTTCTGTCAGACATACAAGGACTTTTACATTTTAAAAGTCTTAACACAGACTTCAACAACCCTGGCTCACATTTAATGGAAGAAGTCCACTTTATCAAGGTTGTAGGACATGGTAAGGGCAATTTCCAGACATCACGGATAAACTTGTACGCTTTTGAACTAATACATTTTAAGGACAACCCATTGGCAATATCTTCCTCACTCCATTTGTGAACTTTACCTTTGCTATTGTCGACCATAGCACTTATCTGAACGGGAGTGAAATATTGAGATAAGATGCGTCGCACTTCATCATCAGTTTCTTGCATTGATGAATCCAATTTCACCACAGCCTCTTTGGCAAGACACAGCTCGTGTTTTAATCTCTTGATGATCGTTCCCTGAGAATTTTCTGAGTCTGTGATGGTTCTCTTCAATGCTCTATTTTCCTCTTGCACCGCACTATTCTTTTTTTCCAGTTCTGCAAGACGTTTCATCACTGTTTGGTATTCTACTGTGAACTTTGGGTAGTCTGCATTGCATGAGGTTTTTGTTGCATGATAGCCTTCACAGGCGAAATCTGTTGGTATATCAATAATTAGAAACTGCAACTTAAGAAAAAAACAAAAATAAAAAGCATAAGTAATTATATTATTTTGATACAGAAGTGAGGACAGTAACATTGCCTCTGATAACGCACTTGCTGTAGTAGCTAGATATCACTTTTTGGTCAACTTGACTTTTTGAATGTCAGAGTAGCTATATAATTTGAAAAGAGCAAAGCTACTTACCAATCAGAAGCTGTGCTGTATCCCATGCAGCATTTAGTTTGGGCTGGAACTCTTCTTCTGTAACAAGAATTGTCTTTCTAAAATTTTATATACATATTTGCTTGTATAAGTCGGACTAAGATAATAATCTGAAGAAATTAGTTATATTAATCACAGAAGTCATGTAGAAAGGTAGATTGATGTGTAAGTATCAAATGTTCAGTAGGTATCAGGAATATCTCATGTTATATATATATATATATTCACCAAATGGATCTCCTGGAGTATATGCCCCCAGGAAAAGCAAAGAATATATATTTATAGTCAATAATAAAAACAAATATGATGGCCCAATAAAAGTTTAAAATTAATCAAAGCCCCAGACCAATGACATTAAAAATCAATTTTTAAAGTCAAAATTAAATAATCCAAACAGAGAATAGGAGTCATAACTGTTCTCTTTTATTTAGCTGCTAAAAATAAAATAAGTAAATAGATGCTGTAGCTACTTATGAAGGTAAAAGAAAAATAGGATGCCTCTTACACAACTTTAAATTATTTAAAGTTCAGACTCTGTAGCTAATAAGAACAAAAAGCAATCAATAGTAAAAATTTCAATTTAATATCATATAACATGATGAATTAAGACATTGATGATGTATTAGTTAGCTACCTGGAGGTTGTGAAGCAGTCAACTCTTCCACCACTTTCCTGTTTGATCTGCACTTGTTTCTATCCTCCCTGGAGAGAGAAGAACCTGTAAGAAAAGAGATTTAATTAGTTATGATGAATAGGTATATCTGATAAATAAAGAAATTTAAATCTGATAAATACATATTACAATTTAATAAGAACTACACAAGGCAAGATGGACAAACAGAAGATAGGATGTAAAAAAGAATAAAAAATCTTCTATGGCAAACGATGTATCTTTGACTGAACTAGAGGCTAGAACCTAATTTAGTATATAGCTATGTACAAAACTACAAACATGCCACTCTGGAAAAAGTGGTCTTTTCTGATGGATTAATCTCTATTTTTGAGTTTAGCAAACATTAAAATACAGTAATAAATTAATGGGAACTGTATAATCTTCAGCATTTAGCCTCTAAAATTCATCTGTTAGCCTGAGCCCTGAGGTTTTTTCCAGAGTGGCAAACATGATGGCAATTATTGGCAACAACAAACCATGTTAATTTTTTTTAATATACCTGAAAAACCTAGGAGAAAATAAAGAAAAACAAGCCATCAAAAAATAATTTACTCTCCAAGGGAACTCTGGAGTCTGTCAGTCTGGACTAGCCAAATTATTGGCTAGTATTACCCCAAGTAATAAAGCATGACCTTTCCTGGAGAGAAAAAAGTCATAGTTTTTGAGCATTTCAACTCCTCTATGAGAGAAATATCTAATCTCCTTGTTGTGATGTTATTTGGAGAGTATTTTTCAATAATTTCCCATTTTGGATAAAAATTGTGGTTAATTGTATTACCATACTTTATTTCTTGGTCCAGGATCCAAACATATTCAGAATTTCTGACTAGATAGGTATAAGGCCACTCTGCATAAGACATCCTGACTCTCAGGGACTTAAATTGATATAGAATTACCTACTCTCAGGCCTCAGCTGATTCAGATTTCAGAATCAGGGACAGTTAAATTAATGGTACCTAACATAGGAATTAATTCAAAATCTCCCTCAGCTAAATTAATGGTACCTAACATAGGAATCAATTCAAAATCTCCCTCAGCTAAATTAATGGTACCTAACATAGGAATTAATTCAAAATCTCCCTCAGCTAAATTAATGGTACCTAACATAGGAATCAATTCAAAATCTCCCTCAGCTAAATTAATGGTACCTAACATAGGATTTAATTCAAAGATTCTCTCCCAAGATCTCAAATTTTTACAAGTGGGCTCAGATTTGTCTCAGAGGAGAGGATAGAGTTTTGGGAAAATGTTCCATATTCTGCAGACTGGAACTACCTATAGGGTAGGTAGGTACCTACTTAGCCTAGAATGGGAATTTAATTTAGGTACCCAAGTTATACTTATACATAATATAATCATAATGGCAACATAAACTCACAAAGTTTAGTGGAGGAATGTGGAGGAGCAAGACCAGCATTTTGAGTGACAGATGAGGGAAGAGATGCTGAAGGTATGAGCAAGGTAGGAACTGCATCTTCTTCAATTGATTTTAGTTGGGCAGGCACAGGGATATTTAAAAGTTCATACTTCAAATTTCTTTTAAATTTCACTGGCTCAAAATGAAGAGAACATACACGAGCATTATCCGTATTTATTTTGTCACTGCGTCGGCACTTTGCAATCCATTGTCTCTTTAGCTCAATATCTTTTGGAAATCTAAAGAATTGAACACTAGACTGTTTACTTTGCTTTTCAGAACATCCAAATACACTGCATTGAATAGGCATTATACCTAGCTGACTAGTTAAACATAGACCAAAGTTAACAATGCAAGAACGGTTCAACGGTAGAACTTTGAAATCCAAAATCGTATTCCATGTGACGTCACCTTCTTTCTCTTCGTCGGTATTTCTGTCGAGTGCGAGTATCCTTCTAACTAATGGGCCTAGGTACATTTTTGTGGGTACATAGTTTTTTTATATAATTTTTTACATACATTTTTGATATATATAGGCCTACATTTTTTGCATAATTTTTTTACCATAATTTTTTCAAATTAATATTTCTTTAGCTACCAAAAAAAAATTTACATTCATTTTTTTACATAATTTTTTACAAAAAAAATTACATCAATTTTTTTACATTCATTTTTTACATAGTAAGTGGCTGTTATTTGTTTTGTCAACATCGCAGCGACAAATACTTAATATTAATTTGCATGTATAATTATAGTTGTTTTGCCAACATCGTGCCAACACTTGATATCTATCAAGCGGCCGATTGTTGGGTATTGACATCGTGCCGACAAATAATATTAGTCTGTCGGCCGACTGTTGTAAGAACGACGTCCTGCCGACAAATAATATCCATCTGACGGCTGTATGTTGTGTTGCCGACGTTGTGCCGATGTCGAAATGAATCAATTTGCCGATGCACGATGTTGCCATAAGGTTACCGATGCACGCCAGCATACGGCCGACGTTGCAATGTTTGCTGATATGCTAATGGTTGAGTTAAAAGTGTACAGTTTAGGTTTAATACCTATAACTACCTAATGAATATTTAACTATTTAATTAGACAGCTAACTAACTATTGAATTAGATAGGTAGCCTGGTAGGTAGGCCTACCTAACTATCGAATTAGGTTGTGAACTGACTCTTGAATTAGGTACCTAATAAGTTGAATTTGGACCTAACTATTGAATTAGGTAGCTACCTAATTATTTAATTAGGTAGCTAACTATTGGATTAGGTACCTATTCATTGAATTAGATCCCTAATCAATGAATTAAGTACCTAACGACGGCTCTATTTATAGATAGCTTCTGGAAATCCCAGAGTCCATTCACTAATTCAGTGTAATTTTTATATTAAATGTAAATTTTGATGAATTACTTCAAATGTACATGCGGAAATACCTATTGAAGTAAATATTTGACAGTTTATAACACTACAGCTAGAAGTTACAGCAGAAAACACAACATAGAGTAATCGTGCAGTTCCCGGAAACTAAATACATGCTTCACTGTTTTGTATTATTCTCTGAAGTAAGCACGCCTAGACTTTTTTTGAAGGTATAGAAATACTATGAAAAAGTTAAATTATTTGAACATGAAAGAGGCACACGTGTGCGATCAGTAATATTTCTAGTAATATTAAATGAAATTAATGTAAACCCCATTTTATTGAGTTCTCGGACACATAAACTATTTATTTATGGATCCCGGACAGTGGAGACATAACCTATACTGATAACCGGACACTTGTGTAATATCTGTTTTGATTAATCGGACAATGATTTCACCTATAATAAACTGTAATGAAAAGACAAAACTGCTGTATTAAATTTGAATTCAGTAGAACTCCTCTATAGTGAACTTAAACTAGTTTACTCACCTATAGAGGATATGAGAGATGAATAGAAAATTGCCCTTTTCATCGCAGATTATACATAATATTTCCTTTCTTTTTGAAATAAATTTATTATACACTGTTTTTCATTTCTCAGAACTCTAAAAATCACTACACATGACTTCATTATAGGAGAGTTGCACTTGTATAACGGCATTTTCATGAAATATAACTAATTTACTATAAAGAGATTCATAGAATACTTATACTAGTCATATGTGACAGATTAAACTAAATATGTTCACTATACAGGATTCTACTATTCAGGATGTGGTTCACTATACAGGAGTTCAGTATAGAGGAGTCCTAATTTACTGGATTTATATATATATCCAACTTTATAATTAATTACATTTTTTAAAGTTAAATTGAAACAACAGTATTGGTTTCATTGGTTTATTACAATAAAATAAATCTAGAAAGGAAAATAATATATTGATGATACATAACTTATCTATCCCTTTTTATTAGAAAACTCATAAAATTCATAAATATACCTAGATAACTTCATTAAATATCCTGGATAACAACATATCTATAGTTAAATCATAATCTAAATCACCATTAAATGGTTAATCAGTAGTTTTACGCTTTTTCTGCGACTGTTTGGTTTGTTTATCACACACTTTACATATTAAATTGAAGTTTTGAATCTCCTCTTCTGTCATTATTTCCACATCGCCAGTTAAACAGCTTCTGTGGAACCAACGAGCGCATTTATTGCATCCAATCCATTTTCTACCTTCATGCCAGTCCTCATCACCTAAACATCCTTGGCATGTATTTTCGTAAGACTCCATGTCTATCTCCCCATCAGTTGAAGCAAGGTTTAGGTTATCTTCAGATAAACATGAAGATTTCTTTTTCGTTTTCGGTTAGATTTTTCCTCTTTCTCTTGTTTCTTTTTCTCCCTCTCTTCTTTCCGTTTCTGTTTGTCTTTCGTTTCTTGCTCCTTCTTTTCTTGTTTGGCTTTCATCAAGGTATAATACTCCTTCCCAGAAATAGCAGCTGGCACTTTAGCTTTGAATGAAATCGATTTTTTTCTAAGGATTGAATTCTCGATTAGTTTAAGTAATCCTAAAAAGGGGACAAATCATTGAAATCAACATTATTGGACGATAATTGTGAAGACAACGTTGCTGTAGCGGACTAATTCCGCATAATCAAGGGCAGAGAAACAAACAGGCTGTTCTTACTATCCATTTCAATCCTCGTAAAATTAGTGACCTATAACAATAAGAAATAGGTTTAAGAAAAATATGCTATATATAAAAGTACATAAATAAATCAGTGATACAATCACAAACGATAGAATAAATGACTCAGTTAAACAATATATAATAAATGCAAAGAATAATAATAAGTCAAAGTGATATTAGCAAATAATAAAGATAACTCACTTCATGCGATCTTAGTAAGAGTTTCTGGAGTGCAGAAGAAAGGAAGGCGGAGAGAGAGCGAAAGTGCACAACCTCTCTCAACAACTAACTCTTTGGCAATGAACATGGAAGTACTAGCAAAGACAATATAAGATAGACGCTCAACTTGATAGGGCACATGCAAAAATAATAACAACCAATCAGAAGCGATCAGTAGCATACGTCACACCAAACAATAATAAACGTACGACCCCCCCCCCCCCCTTGAAATTCACAGAAGGATAATCTTTAGTCTTAACGTGTGAAGTCATTAAAAAATATAAATATTCTCTACTGATTAGGGATCAGAGAACTAATTACTTTACTATTAATTAAGTTTACAAGATCGCATATGTGGAACAATTTAGTATATTTAATATAATCTACCTTCTAATCGGAGAATAGTCATAACTAGGTATACCAAGCGAGTATAAACCTATATAGGTAGAATATTGTCTTAGACGACACTAAGTTGTAGGTATACCTTAACGCTGATTGGCTAGAAGTTGGGTCAGAGTGCTGACGTCAGTGCAAACATACTCTGTATTTTATAATATGGAGTTGAGCGTCTATCTTACATTGTCTTTGATACTAGTAGAGGCAATGAAAGGCCGGGAGAGAAATACCCAGGAGTAACAGTGGGAATTCCCACGAAAGAAAAAACCTAATAAGAAACCTTTAGAAAAACATCATATATTTAATAATAGAATAAGGAAATCGTGCTGATGAGCATCAACGCGACACTCCCCTCTCTATGCTCTATTCTCTACCAAATGACTTGAAGCTACCAGAAGAGAGATCTCAGTAACGGGCCTACAGAAATGATGTGCTCCACTTGTTCCACGAGGTGAAGTAACTAGATGAACTGTACGTACAAGACCATCTGAACTTTTCTTCACAGAGACAATCCTACCAATAGGCCATTGATATCTCTTCATGGTGA
The DNA here is from genome assembly GCA_947561585.1 of Caprella mutica. Taxonomy (NCBI): domain Eukaryota; kingdom Metazoa; phylum Arthropoda; class Malacostraca; order Amphipoda; family Caprellidae; genus Caprella; species Caprella mutica. Next base: position 49,687 of record CANNZV010001158.1, on the reverse strand, counting down.
TGTCTTTCATCAGAACGACGTCATCTGGTTGAAATGATCTTGCTTCACTCAACCATTTTCGTCTGGGTTGCAAGGTTTGAAGATAATTAGTTCGCCACCGATACCAAAATTGGTCACTAAGGTATTGAACTCGTTTCCAGCGTTTGCTGCCATAGGCAAGGGAGTTCTTAGTGTCATATGTCATAGATTCTACAGGAGAATCGCTTCGCAAAGTTAGAAGCATCGCTAGAGTTAGATGACGGGGGTCATTGGGATCTGATGAAATTTCCCAAAGTTGAGTATTGTTAAGAATACACGCGCAATCCTGAAGAAATGTATGAAAGTCCTCCCTGGAGATACTACGTCGGCAAAGAAAGAAGAGACAGGTGTTGAGAATAGCTTTGACGGTTTTAATTTGTCGTTCCCACACTCCTCCAAAATGGCTGGCCTTTGGAGGATTAAGTTCCCAAGTACAGTTGCGTTGTTTGGCTTCTTCTTCAACTGCTTTGAATAATGAATTATCCAAGTTACGGGTTCCAACGAAATTGGCACCCTGGTCGCTACGTAGGAGTTTACAGGAGCCACGAATGCAGAAGAATCTGCGGAGTACATTCTTCATGCTACTTATGTCGAGGTAAGGAAGTGGCTCTATGTGTGTGGCTCGAGATATCAAACAGGTGAATATTACAGCCTAGCATCTTTTAGTCGAGTTTGTACGCCTTGTCGTCACTCCATCAGTTACATCGTACGGGCCAAACACATCCATCCCAGTGTTGGTAAATGGAGGGAGGCATTGAACTCTATCCTTAGGTAGGTCAGTCATTTTTTGAACGTGCAGGGAAAGTCGTAATCTCCTACAAATTACACATGAATTTATGTAGCTTCGAATTACTGATGAAGCTTTGTGGATGAAGAAACCTTCTCTGCGGATCGCACTTAACGTTATTGTGCGCCCCTGATGCTTCACTTATTCATGGAAGTGTCGAATAATCAAATTTGTAAGCGGGTTTTCTTTTGGTAACAAGATTGGATACTTGTTCTCATTATCCAAGTCTGAGTTAGAGAGGCGTCCTCCAACTCGGATTAGTGAGTGATCGTCCAGAAAGGGTGAGAGCTCAAGTAGCTTCTTGTCAGAATCAGAATTCATTTTCAAAAGCGTAAGAAAACTCTCTTCTTGGACTACCTTGAACAGTACACGAAGAGCTTCTTCTTCCGTTGAAGGTCCATGTAGGGCGATACAAATTCCTTTTGACTGTTTGGCTTTGTCGGATAGTTTCCCTGTGAAGTTGATGACATGAATTAGTGATCGCAAAGTCTTTTTCAAGGAGCTACATCTTTTGACTAGACACAAGATAGGAGATTCGTGTACAGTTCCAGTTTTCAAGGCTTTGGCAATTAGTAAGGTTTTGGGAAGATCGATGTCATCGTGAGATACGTCTTTGTACCCACCATCCCAAACTTAGTACCTGTTAACCAAATCGAACTGATGAGTGAATCTACAGATTGTCTGCGCGATGCAATATCTGCTGGATTCTCTGATGTTTGTACAAAGAACCATCGACATGAAGGGAAATTCTTTAATATCATTTCGATGCGAATAGTAACGTAAAGAGGAAAACGCTTTCTTTCATTCTATAAATACCCTAGAACGATCATGCTGTCGGAATATAGGAATACATGATTTTCAGGTATGGATAACTTGTCAGCTACTTCTTTGACAGCTGAAGAGAGGTCTAAAGGCGCACATAGCTCAAGTCTAGAAATTGTAGGAGACGATTTGGGAACTATCTTAGAATCACCGATGACGAATGAGATGTGGTTATCCCCAGATGTGTTTGTTGATCTCAGGTAAATGACGAACCCAGTTCCGTCGTTAGAGGCGTCACAGAATCCATGTAATTCTATAGATTGAACTGGCCCAAAGTTTACTGGTCGATAACTGCGAGGCAATGACAAGCCGGAAAAGTCGCTGATTGAAGCTTTCCATGCGTCCCAATCACCTTTTAACTCTCAGGGAAAATCATATCGTCCCATGAGATAGAGCCAGATTCAGAGGTCATTAATCGTCTCTGAATATGTTTTCCCTCCAGCAAGACTGGTGAGCAGATTACAAGTGGGTCGAACACTGAATGTGAAGTTGAAAGAAGTCCTCTAGGAGTGAACGGTCGATCAGGGACGTCACTGCGAATAATCAATTTATCTAAATCAGTGTTCCATGTAAGACCTAATGCGGACTGGATGTCATCCTTTAATTCCACAGTAGTACCTGTTTCTCTCTCAGATTCGGGGAAAGATTCAGTTACTTCTTTTGATGATGAACAAATTTTGTGCAATCTAATGTTGCAACGTTTGAGGACGTTGATGGTGTCATCGGCGATCTTCACGGCTCCAACAACAGTTTCTGCACTTGAGAGGCCGTCATCAACATAAGAATATTCACTCACCAATTTGCAGACGTCTTCAGTTGTTGGAGGAGAATTGGCGGCATAACGGAGTCCTAAACCGGCTATAGCAGGGCTGGAGTTATTGCCGAAAATGCGAACGTTGGCACGGTATTGCACGAGTTCTCTTGATGGATTGTTGTCTTTGTACCAGTAGAAGCGCATGTAATCCCTATCAGCTGGACTCAAAAGGAAATTGTGAAACATGCACTCTATGTCTGCTGAAAAACCTATGCTGCCATTACGAAACCCCAACAAAACTGATCTCAGTCTATTGTTTATATCCGGTCCTGATATCAACTGGTCATTCAAACTGGTGTTGTGATATTTTGTTGGAGTAACAAATGAAGGTCCAAATTTTTGCTTACTAGGTCCAGCTACTGACAATACATATTATTTGTCAGATATTAAAGGACGGGATGATCTGGCGAAAAGTGTTGAAACATTGGACTTGGCAGAAAAAGAAGAAGCAGTCGATGTAGCAGTTGAGAGGGAAATAGAGGATTTTGCAGTCACTGGCGAAACAAACAGTTTTTTAATTCGAGATGAATCAGATGATCAATTATCTAATAGCTCTGTAGAAGATTTATCACCTACAGTCAAAGAAGAGCAAGGTATGTTCAACGGTAAATAATCTAAACATTGGGATACTTCAAAAACAGAAGATACTGGTACGGAAATAACCGGAGGACCTGATGACATTTCATAAGATCTGTACACAACAACTGTTTTAATTGAAGCATCACACAATTTCGGGACATTTACATTTGGTGAATCATTTTCGGTTAGTATGGAATCGCATGTATCTTCATGCCCATGATTAGTTGCATAAGATGAGTCGGAATCATTCAATAAATCAATATTTGTACGATCCTCTTCAATCAAACTTCTATTCTGGTATTGGACAGTTTCAGTCAGGGAATTTTCTACCTCTCTGCTAACTTCACTACTGTTGAATAAGTCTTTTACGGATTTGTATATCCACAAAAGCTTTTCGAAACTTGTTTCATCTAATAAATCATAACCTTCTTCATCACGCTTCTCAAACAGCTCTTTCTCCTCTAGTAAAATAATATTTTCAATCTTTATCAAGCATCTTCCAATTCCAAGTTTCTCTTTCTGATGCAAATATTCCATATTATTTTCCTGGTTCCATTTGCTAACACTTTCTTTGTGAATTAATTTTCTGTAACCCACACTATTAGGATTGAATGGAAGCAAGCCAGTGTTCTTAAAACCTGCAACAGCATTGCTTCTCATAGTTGAAGATTTCCAGACTTTGTCAAACACAGGAAAAAAATGATTTATCGTCATTGGAACGCGATGGAGTTCCTTGAATTCATCAATGCTCTTGTTCCAACACTTTTTTGGGGGGCCGAAAACAGCGACATCTAATGGTTGAAGAATATGGCTTCTATGTGGTGGAAAACAGTTCAAGATTATTCCGTGGTCACGACAAAATTCAGATACAGTCAAATTGATGTGGGTGCTATGACCATCCATAAACACCACAATTGGAAAAGTAATATCATTCCGAATAGATGAATAAAATAGCCTAGAAATCCATGTGAAGAAGTTAGTTGCTGTCATCCATCCATTCGGGCTATAGCCAACATCAAAATCCGACTCATCAACACCACTGAAATTATAACTTGGTTGCCTTTTTCCCGGGAAGATAACAAATGGATTAGAGAAGGTACCCGCTCCTGACACACAAGAGAGAACTGTAATTTGCTCTTTAGTCTCGGTGTTATTCTATACACATTTTTTCTTCCTTTTTCAGTTTTAACTTTCATCTTCCCGTTTGTGCCTTGTAAGGGAAATCCACTTTTATCTAAATTGAAGACTCGATTGGCATTATTTACAATGAAAATTTCATCAGCTTTTAGGTTATGCTCCTCTTCAAGAAAATTTTCTAAGTTCTTGGACCATTGACGAATACAATCTTCCGATAACATTGCCCTCTGAGATCCTAAATTTTCTAGAGTTCGTGCAGAAAACTTAGGGTGTCTTTCTATAAATCCATAGACCCAACACAAACTAGGTTTAGGGTCGATGATTTTTTTTTTGGGGAGGGATTTCATAACCATTTTTTTCGGCCTCATCTAGTATCTCTTTAACAATCAACGGAATTCTGTTCCTCACAATGCCATTTCCAATATCAGCCATATACTTGTCATCCACTTTAGCAATCGGGACTCTTGTTCATCTGAGAGGTACGTCGATGACCCAGGTTTGAGTGCTGAGAGGGACGTTTTCTCATTAATTTTGTCACTGAGAGTAGACCTTGGAATATTGTACTTATCGGAAGCTTCACGATAAGACTTCCCATCTTTTATTTCGGCAATGGCTCTCAACAGACATTTTTGAGTGTACTGCTTCGCATATAATTTTTTAGGCATGCCTGCAATAAAGAAAAATACTTTGAAGGTCCCCTCCAAGCAAATATTTTTATTGCTTTATTTAACGAGGCTAATGGTCCTTATCATTTTGCTGCAAACCGCATCGAATTTGGTAGTGTATTTTTAATTTTATATGCTTTTAAAGATTTTTAAAATCAAAACTCAACAAAACCTATTTTACTTCCGACTTACTAATTTAAGAAATTTTCGGCCTGAAGAAAAAGAATGTACACCATTTGTTTTGATTGTCAACTAGATATTAGGTTTAATAAATCCATTTAATATTCGTGTAAAGGTATAAAGGTGAATGAAGTTATAATAGAAACGTTTATATACTTTAGGAAACAATTAATATCTAAAATAATTTAAATAAAAGCCGAAAACGCATGGTTTGTTTATAAAATTTAAATTTGTAATCAAAACAAAGAGTGTACAATCTTCTTCTCGAGCATCAGATTAGTGATTCGTTCAATTGTTGCTCACAGAGTATTAAAAAACTTTAAAAACAAATTATAAAATATATACTGAACCAAATTGTATATAGTTTGCATAATAATGATCGTAGACCTTAGTTCTATTATATTATGTAATAAACTCATTTTTTTCCCCGGAGCCTGGAGAGGACCTTTAATTGTTATCATTTCTCTTTTGATTATTTACATCGTTATTACGATGCAGTTCATTATGACGAGTACCTAGTTAAAAAATTGAAATAGAACATCGAAAAAATCAATTTTATCAAAGACAAAAATAACACTTGCAAAATTAATAATGATCTGTTTTGAAGAAAAAAGTTTTATAAGTTAATTTTTAATGTGTAATGAGGATTTACTTACTTTTATATTCAGTTACATAGAACCAGAAAATCTTCATCCTTTCAGTATACGTACACTCGCGACCAAAGTATATTAACAAAAAAATTCGTTTTTACTCGCCACTCATGGGCGAGTCAGCCACTGGCCTACGAAACCATGGCCGTCTATAGTTTATCAGGCCAGCTCATCATGGTGTTTATAGTTCAATCAGCTGTTCAATGTGGTCCTATGATATCTAATTACTGTCGCTAAAATTAATGGATAAAGATGGCGCGCAACATATTTTCTTCGGTTTTTATGCCATTGCACTCTTCATGATGGTTTTTTCCCCTTGTGCTTTTCATGATGTAAATTAAGGAATGTTCCGGATTATTTGCAATCAAAATTATGTGAATTTATTCATTATAATATATATAAAAGTGGTTTTTAACTGAACGAATTACACAGCACCGGAGGCAAATCAGAGACTCGGAAGTTATTATCATTATGATAATGATCCTTGTTAGGATTTAAACATTTCTTCTTGTGTTGTTTTGTTAACCAAGTTCTCTAGTTAGTTTGTTAATTAGGACTGATATGCCTAATTGAGTGATAATTTTGTAGCCTTCAGCACTGCCTAGGCAGCTAGGCTATAGATTCCAATTTGGAATATTTTCCAAGTCTATCTTGACATAAATCTGAGCCTAACTTTAGGAATTTTAGATCTCTGAAGGAGATCTTGATTTAATTCCTATGTTACCATTAAATTAGCTGAGGGTGACATTGATTTAATTCCTATGTTACCATTAAATTAGCTGAGGGTGACATTGAATTAATTAATTAATCAGACTGCAGAATATGGAACATTTTCCAAGACTCTGCCACAAATCTGAGCTCAACTTTAGAAATTGTATATCTCTGTGGGAATACTTGAATTAATTCCTATGTAACCATTAATTTAGATGCGGGAGATTTTGAATTAATTCCTATGTAACCATTAATTTCTGAATCTGCTACTGTGAGTGTGAGACTTGTGAGTCAGAGAGTAACTGTCTCTCAAATTAAAATCTCTGACTCTCTAGGAGGAAGAGAAGAGACTCATTATGCAGAGTGGTGGCATGACCAGTCTGCAGAATATGGAACATTTTTCCAAGACTCTCTGCGGGAGTTTTTGACTGAATCTTAGAAATTGGAGATCTCTGCGGGAGATCTTGAATTAATTCCTATGTTACCATTAATTTAGCTGCGGGAGATTTTGAATTAATTCCTATGTTACCATTAATTTAGCTGAGGGAGATTTTGAATCTGCTGCTTAGAGTAACTCTCTCTCAAATTATAATCTCTGAGAGTCGGGAGACCACTCTGGAAAATACCTAAGGCTAACAGATGAATTTTAGAGGCTAATTGCTGCAGATTATACAGTTCCCATTAATTTATTATTGTATTTTAAGGTTTGCTAAACTCCACAGAGTAATTAATCCATCAGAGAAGACCACTCTTTCCAGAGTGGTCAGGAGACACATTATCATTATGCAGATTGGGTTATCATTAATTTGGCTAAGTGGCCACTAAGGGAGATTCTCTGCTTCTGAATCTCCCTTCAGTCACCTGGACCTTTTGGATGGTGACCAGTCATTTTGCCCAAAATTTTTTTTTGCTGCATGACTCTTTCATGCCTCATGGAATCATGGTATGTCACTTGTGCCCAAAAAAATTAAAATGCTATAAATTATAAATATAATGAGATATAGCAAATGTAAGTCCATTTCCCCCACCCAAGTTTGTAAGTGACAAGATTTATACTCTACTGTTTTTTACTATAAAATGAATATACCTTATTTTGCTAAATAATTGTCATATTGCCAGCAAAAGTGTGACGGCGAAAAGGATCTAGAACTACTTTGGACCTACCTAATTGTTGGTTGATTTATTTATAACATCCCTATTTTGAACCAATAATAATAATAAAAGAAACTATTTGCTGTGTGGTAGAAAATAATCTGAAATCTAAATATAACTGATTGAGAGAAAGTAGGAATTAAATCAAATATATTACACTTTTGTGTAGCTATAATAACTTTAATTCGGATTTGCATACTTGATGCTATAAAAAATGGAGTTCTAGATTCTGTTGGCAATATAATCTGGATGATTCAATCCCCATTAATTCACTAGTATTGGTGTCTGAACTTAATCCTTATTTTCATTTTTGCAGATCTCATAACTAGTTAAGTATATTTACATGTTCTTCATATATCTAGTTACCTAGCTACTGATAAGCAAAATATTGTCTACAGACTAAAGTGAGGTTGTATAGCAGCTGTTGATTCAACTTTTAAAGGTAATTAATCATTTAATTTTTGAATGTCAATTATGTCCACTGCCTATTTAACTACTAAATACTAATATTTAGTTTTTTACTGAATCTTATCACAATAATGATATAATAGTTGAAGCATATGTTTTAAAATAATCTTCATATGATTAGGTACTTAAAATTAGTATATATGTAAAATTTGTAATTACTTTTTGTCCAATTAGAACTAGCTGTAGCTAATAAATTTACAAAAAAATTGTATATATGTGCAATTCTCAACTAATTAAATTAAACACAAACATTGACAGTGTTTGATTATATCATTTGAAGATTACATAAATACCACAGAAGTGAAACTTTATTCTATCTAGAATAAAAGAAACCTTTTTCATTCAGTCTTTCAATTCATTTTATTTTGGGATAGGTACTTATAGTTTTTATTGCATTAACATATGATTTTTTCAACTTAGTAAAAATGATACATGTATCTATGCTTTTCAAAAAAAACAATATCACTATATAATAATAACCAATAATTTCTAATATTTTGTCTAAAGCTTCAATTGAATTACATCGAATGTATTCATTTTATTATTTTTATATTTTCTTTGTATTTTAATACAGTCGGAGCAAAACATTTTCATTAACATTGAAAGATTTTTTCTAAATTTATCTCTGTTTTCAACATTTCAGAAGATGGGAGGCAATAAATGCTGTGTTCCTGGCTGTAACTGCTATTACAATCTGCAGGATGAATACACTTTTTTTAGACAGAAAGAAAGAAAGAATATTGAGGATAAATGATGTTCATAATACTGTTCTTTTGTGTTTGTATTGAAGTTGTAGAAATAAATATTAGTTAACATTAACAGAAACAAATGCCTGACTGAAGGTATATGTAACTATTGTTACCAGAAACTTTGTCCTATTAAATGTAGCTATTGTATACAAAACTGCTTGCAAAGTGTTATTTTTTATTATCCCACCAGAATGTGCGTTGAAAATTAATGAAAACAATGAGAATTTTAATCTTAATAAATCCACAATAATAATTGAAAAAGATATATATTTGAAACTTTTCCAAGTGGTATAACTAAAGAGATAATTTTTTTTAATTTTTTAATTTATAAGCTTTTAGACAAAAAAAAAACAGTTTGATAAACTATATTTTATTAAAATAACTGATCAGCATGTATAATATGTCCATGAAGGGTTTCAAAATAATAATTAAAATCTTGTTGAATCAAACTTCACTAAGGAACTGAAAATATTTCATAGGTCTAAACTCTAAAGTATAAACAGTAAGCAACTATATTTTAAACTAAATAAAGCTGTTTGAAGATGACATACTAATTTTAAATGATGAATAGAATATGTTGATATCTTATCTGAAAAGAAGTGGAACCTTTTCCAGAAGTGTTCTTTTTTCATTATTCAACACTAAAAATAGTACAATTGAGAGGTTTTTTTGAATGATTGGAAGTCCCTTCAGAATTCAGACTAATTTGCAATGTAGCTCTAAAAAATAAGATTTAGCCAACATCTCTTCCACAAGAGTAGCCATATCAATAATGTATCTTGCAGAATTTGACTAGCATTATGAAAACCATTTCATAAAAATTCAACCTTCAAGTGACTGCAATATATGGGAGAAGGATATGACCAAGATATTTCAGCAAAAGTAGGTGTGGTGCCAGGCCATGAGTGGTGTCGATGCTAACAATGAATCATTTTTGAAAACATTAATCTGGAAAAGAGAACAATATTTATAAATTTATTCTATTAGCTATAGATACATGAACTAGCCCAAGAAATGAATTACTATCATTATGAAGTTGATTATGAAGATATGAAAATAACCATGATATTGATTTCATTATTAAGGTATGAGAACTATTCTATTATTAAATAATGAACTCAAGTTTAATCTATATATATATATAAATGATTTCTGGTCGTCTTTACCTTCGTAGGCTTCGTTCCTTGGAAGGCAGCAGCAAATTTATTTCACTTGATATGTTTGAGGACCTTAATTTAGCAGAAGTTCTGAAAAACATAATAAATTTTAGTATAAATAACTTAACATTCAAATAAAATGAATAAGGATTAATACATAATTATTTTTGAATCATTTAATAATGAAGTTTTAGGAATGAAAAGGGTAATACATATTGTGGCTAAGTCATGATGGTTTTATATAAACAACTCACAGAGATAGTAGATGAGTTTGAGCATAGGTTTTCAAGATTAGATGTAATACATTACTTGCAGTACCTTTAGGCTTTAAAGGGGGGGTGCGGGTAAAATCAAACTTTAGCAAAAATGTGTTTTACTGGAATCAGCATAATTAATTATGTATAATGACATACTTTGTTCATCTGGGAAAAATCTATTTAAAAAAATAATATTCAATTAAAATTAGGTTTGCGCCATCTGGTGTCAAATAGCTCAAGCTTCGTGGAATTTTTGTTGTATTTAAACAAGTTCGATCGTGTTTACCTAGGTGTATCCGAATATCAAGTACCTATCTAGGCTATCATGCGGCGCGGTTCTGATACTGACTGAAAATAGTGCCTAGGTACCTTTTTAAATATTGTAAAATGTCAATGATTAGAAAATGTATTATAAGAAACTGCCCTTCATGCCATATGAAGTCAAAACTAGGCTGATATTTCAAAAGATTCCCATTGAAAACAAAAACGACTCTGTTGCCAGTTGGGGTTAGACAGAAGTGACTTTATTTTATGGACTCCATTCAATCTCTAAGAAGAATTTGAAAATATGCTGTCTCCATTGGCATTTTAAACCGGAAGATTTCAACAATTTTGACTAGGCTACCTATTTCATCAGTGGACGGAAGTCACAGAAATTTTGTTTAATACTGAAGCCTCAATCCCTCAACTTTAGGCATTTCATACTTCTGAGATTGATTCTCACTCTGGGTAAGCCCATTTTCCCTATCTACCTTGAGTTTTATAACTGTTACTTTCATGTTACTGTCTAAAACAAGAAGCTTCCTAACACTAATAACAGTTAGATAGTACCGTAGTAGGTATACTAGGTAGTACTGTTGGTGTTGGTAAATGGTAGATAACACTAGCTTGGGACTTAGATTCCATGACCTTAGATGAAACCTATGCTACTGTTACTACATAGTACCTACCAACTTGCCTAATTTTAAACTAAATATACCTAGTTAGTAGTTAATTAGACATTAGTTAGGCTAAGTTAGCCCTCTATATCATGAAAAATATTTATTTAATATCAAACTTTTATGTTTCAATTTTCAACTAAGAAAGGCAATATTTTTTCAATTTAAACAAGAGGTGTGAATTTGTGATATAACACAAAAAAAGAAATACATATCCTATTGTGCTAAGGTTGATTACCTGAATTATGAATAGGTACCTGCTAATAAGTTAATAGTCTAGCTTCTTTTTCAATGTATCATTGTATGTTACAGTGTTATATAGAGTATAGACTAGTCACTAGACTCTCTACAGTCTACTAGGTTAGGAATTTGTAGCCTTGTAGGAACTAGCCAACTGGGTACTGAGGTACCTAAGACACTTACCTTAGTCAACTTAAATATACTATTTAGAGTTTCCAGGTTTCAAATTGAGCACAAAGTTGCCAGCCAAGTACTAAGTAGACACATTCCAAAGAGGAAATTTGAATTTAATTGTCTCAAATATAATCTTCACCTGGTAGCCTAATTTAGATACAGTGTCAAAATCAGTATGTCAAGTAATTACAATGCAATTAGTTTTTATTAACCAATACAATATTTTACTCAAGCTACGTTAGTGAAGAAATAATATTAAACTTTTTTTATCCAGAATGATATTAAGTGGCATTCTGATAAGATTTTAATCATTTTATAATTATGTTTCTCAGGTTCAGCCATTGTTGCAAGAAGGGACTTGGGAGAGATATGAAGGACTGAGTTTGAAGCATTCTTTGAAGGAAAGTATTATTTCCCTGACAAGATAAATAATCAGAATCATTTACTACAAGAGGTAATTATGAGATTTGGCCTATACATACAAATTCTTATTAGCTATATAAATTTTCATATAAGCAAAAGAGCATATGATGTTTCCTCTTCGACCCAATTGAAACGCATGCTGTTTTAGTAGCTACTAAATTAAATTCTTTAGCATCATGATCTATTACTATTACTATTGATCTATTATTACCCTACCTCAATTAGGATCTTTTGAGAGTACTTGAAATATATTGTTAAACATTTTTGCAAGATAACTGATAACACCCAACTAAATTCATTTTCAGGTAAGCATTTACAACTTATAAGAAAAAATAACTTTAAGTGAAGAAGGAGACACTGCTATGTTGATAATATAAAGGAAGTTGGAAAATGAACTCAACTCTGAACAATCAATATAAAACTACAGAGAGAATTAGCTCCAATGCTTCAGCCCTAGTAACTGCCAGTGAAGAAATCTGCAAAAAAATTTATTATCTACTCTATTCTCTTCTAAAAAATAACATTTTTCATGGCTGGTGAAACTTGCATTAGGAAATATTCAGAGGAAACGATTGTCAATGGCATCACACTACATACACTCATAGAGTTAAAATACAAATAATGAAATGTGACATTTTAATGATGCTTCTGCATCTATAATAAGGAAACTTTTTTGGCTACTAACTGTGAATTGAGTATTCAAATATCTGTCCTCAGTATACTTTCATCCAAGATTGAGACTATTATTACATTTTCTAGGGTTTGCAGCGTTTCTTGAAAAGAGATTCATATTGCAAAAAATATGTGTATGATAAAGATTGGAACAATTTACTCTCCTCCTTCAAAAAATCAATTTATTGTCATTATGGGCATTTAATGAAGATATCTCTGATTCTCTACTAAGTATTTGTTCCATTTATTAGTTCACATATTAAGATGAATCCACAAACTTGTGTTATTTTAACTTGATTTAATCAACCATTACAATTCTGTAAATTCTAAAATATTCAGTAGGTATATAACTGTTTTTTAAATGTTTATGATCATGGGATTAATTGTTATAAAATGAATCTTATTTCTGTAATGTTTTAAGGAAATAATAAATATTTGAAATCTTGTCACATTTGTACTGTTTAATAAAACTTGTATATACATATGGTAACTTTTATTGATAGGAAATCCTTGAATATGAACAATAATGCAAAAAATATAAAAATATAGAATAACTATTCATAAATAGACTCCTAATGATTAAATAAAAATATAGAATAATTATTCATAAATAGACTCCTAATGATTGATAGTTATTGTTGAATGATTTTTCACAAAAAAGATGATATTTATATAAACTGTATAATTAGCAAAGTTTCATTTCATTTATTAACACTAATATACCAATATTAAAGCTATTTTTTGTGCTTTTACTCCATTTCTTTCCTTTCTTTATCGCTGCCATTTATTTTCAACACATGATACTATTAAATTTTGGGAAACTATAAATTTTGATGAAATTGGGATTAGGGGATCAAGTTCTTCATGCAGTGATGAGTGTTGAATAACCATTGTACAGGCAACAGTGAGCTGTGATGTATGACAAGTAATCAGGCATCAGTTTGCTATGTTGTCTTAAGAGGATACCTGTGGAAATAGAAAATGAGATTATAGATTGTGTATTTAATTATATACACAAAATGAGAATTAATGTTTACTTGACTTTTGATATGAATTTAATAGAAAATGAATAGTACAACAATGAGAAAAGTATAAATATATATAGTTAGTTGCAAATTTTGAGATTAATTGATAATCAGATGCAGTAACTGAAACAAAACTGCCCACTTAATAATATTGTAATATAAAATCTGCTTTAATTGCAATTAGTATTATTTAAAAATTAGTTGTAGTTGAGATTTATTTCAAATTGACTGGTCTGACTCTGATATTGTCTTAAAACAAATTACTTCAATTTAGATGTCACTCATCTAACTAGGGGATATAATATTTGTTTGTATATAAAATAGCTATGGAAAAATTTACATAGAATAATTATGAAATTAGTAATTACCACTAAGCTTTTGGCAGATGATTTCAATTTCAGTCTCTCAAAGTAATGAAAACAGGATAAAATCTAACTGAAGATATTGATCAATTCTAATTAAGCAGCTTGTATAAGATGTATAATTTATTCTCAAAAAAACTCTTTTCTCTTTAATTAACATGCAGATATTGATGTAAATAAGCATCTGCTTGCAAAGAATCTTTCAAAAACATCACCAATAATGCACTGGCTAATGGAGGTAAATGTACATAGACTCAGAGTGCAGGAACTGGTAAAGTGTTCTCCAAGAAATCCTATATTTTGGCTTCTGTTCTCAATAAAAATACATGTAAAAATAGGAGGAAATTAAGGATTGTTCGAACAGAAAATGTCCTAAATTTTGCAGACTGGAATTTTTATTATTATTTATTTAATTAATTTAATGTACATATTTTCAAAATGAAAAACAGAAGGTAGGGGTTAAGGTAAAGCAGCTAAATTGCGACACAGTAGCTAACTGTGGGATCTAACCACTGTAAACTACAGAACAGTGAGAACACTAATAAAATTATCAGTTTCAAAACACACATTAAATTGAAATTAGCTACAATTTATAGTAACATTTCAATATAAATTACGTTCAACTGCCAGCAGTTTTTAGAGACTTTCTTGAGAGGGCCGCAATTAGAAATTAAAGGACCGCAATTTACCCAGACTGTAAGAAGTGGTAAACTTAGTTTACCAATTTTACAATTTTTGATTTCTAATGTCTTTCTATATTTTAATAATTTACAGGGATTTTACTGAGTAAATCCATGTAAATTATTAAAATAAAGAAAGAAATCAAAGATTGTTTGCACAGAAATTGTAAAAATTTCCCATATTCTGCACCAAGTATGAAAAATGAGACAATTTTCTGTGCGAACAATCCATTATTTTGTCCTATATTTAAATTAATATAAGACAGAATTTTACTGAGAACTTCAAGTGAGAAGTGAGAACAAAAGCAAAATGGAGGATTTATTAATTTCATTGGAGAACAGTTTACAAATTCCTGTAATTTGGGGAATGGGTGTGCTCAGTCAAGGCCATCTTTAGATCAGGCCGTACACTAGAAAATATCAGCTGATCAACTACTCCCAAACAAACATAGTAAACCTCGCTAAATAACATGGATTGCGTCGCGGAGAGCTATTATTTTCACACTATATTGTGTTTTCTGCTGTAAATTTAAGCTATAGTTCTATAAAATGTTAAATATTTACTTTAAATAGTATTTCTACATGTGTCTGTGAAGTTTTAATCAAGAAATTTTACATTTAATATAAGAAATACACTAAATTAAAATTAGTGAATGAATGGACAGCTGTTAATTTAGCTAGTCGTAGTTAGGTACCTAATAATTCCTATATGAATAATGGATAGCAACCAATTTATATATATATATATTATAATTATATATTGTTAACATATTATAACAATATATACTAGGTATAGGTATTATATATTGTCCAGTTGAAGTACAAGTTACAAGTAGGAACGTAACTTAATTATCACCTACCTACTTGATGAGGTTGGTACCTACTTCATATTTGTAATAATTATTGAACAACATTCAACTTTGGGCAGAGTATATCCGTATAATTAGGTACCTTAGTATGTACCAGATAATAAAGCACGGCCTTTCTCTCCATTGGACTAGGTAGTGAGCTTATGACAAAACTGAGAATTTGAGTCATTCAAATGCAATTGAGCAGGGCTAAAAATATTAAATATATAATTTTCTCCTATGCAATGTTATTTTTGCCAGACTGTAGAAACTGGTAAAGTCACTAAAGTGTTTCACTGTTCTTCAAGAAATCCTCTATTTTTGCTTTTGTTATATGTTAAGACAGTTAAAATAGGAAAATCTTAAAGATTGTTCACACTGAATATGTTTAAAAATAAAAAATTCTCATTTTCTGCAAACTGGTAATGCTTTGATGGAAATTTATATTAATTGAATCATTTTGTAGAAAATTTTAACTGTTTTTTTAGAGTGAGCTGGAGATAGAAAAGGAAAGATCATTTACTAATTACTATCTTAATTGGGAGTTGGGACAGTAGCCATTTTAGGTATTACATGCCTACTGCATAGTCCACTCTCAGCTCTGCAGAATATGGGAAATTTTTGGTGCAAACTATGCTCAATTTTCTCCTAGGATATTCCCATGTACAGCATGGAGGATTTTTATTTCTCTGTTAGTGTTCCCATCTCAAAATTTTAATATTTTTTTGTAGACTAAATTTTACAATTAAACATCATATGCTTAAGTGATTTTTTTTTATATAATAGGTAGCTATAATTTTATCTAATTTCCACATATTTTCCCCTCTATGTTAAAAGAAGTCCTAGCTATACAGAGTTCCAAGGTATGAATGAATTAAGGACAAAATACTGTCTTAGAGTAGGTATAGTATATGAAAGCTTTCTCTCGAGAGCTGAGACAGTGACACAGAGAAAAGAGCTAGAGAAGCAATATCTACTTCGTCAGGATTGAAGCAATGTCAACAGCAGAAGGAGGATTTTGAAGATTATTTATTAATGAGGTAAGGTTTCCTGACATAAATGACTGTTAAATTGTTAATATAATATACTATTATAACTGAATTTTGAAACAATAAATTAATCACTAGTTTTTTACTTCAAAAAATGCACATTTACCATGTCCACATTGCTCACACTTTATAAGACTTTCAGGCATGTGTTTATATAGAAAGATATTATCTTATTTTCAGAACCATCACAGTGAAGTCAAGAAATAAAAATCTAATTGGATGACTCACCTCAGCATTGTATAGTAGAATTGGAGAAAGAGTCCTGAGTCAGCCAGACTTAGCCAGTCAACCCCAATTCAAAGCAATGTCAGGTGATATATAATTCACTTTATAATCAATATTTTAGCACCTGTTACATTTAAACTTTGTTCCACTTTAGTTATAACAATCCAATTAAAATTAGCTATTAACTTGAAATATTACAAAATTCTATGTAGTAGTTTGTTTACTATTTGAGCCTTTCTGGAATTCTTAAACTGGTACTTTTTTTACATTGGTATAATAATTTTTTTAGATAAAATCGATATGATAATATGCCTATGGACTAGCTACTTTAAATTTTACAAAAATAAAAATTGCCTGAAATCATTAGGAATGGCTTAGAATCATTAAAATTATATGGAAAGTTTAAAAATGATTAGATTTTTAAATTGAGGAAACTTGTTAAATGGATTAGCTATATTGTTAATTTTTTTTTCTATTTTCCTTTCAGCATAACCATTAGGTCCACCACTATCCTAGTCTTCAACTCTGAAGGCCTGGACACTGCATTCAAACTACAATACATTTGAAATTCATTTATTACTTTTTTATTCCCTTATTATAAATTTAATTTATCATAGTAGAAATTATCTCTGTCTGGTATTCCATTCTGAGATTGATCTCTGTCTTTGTGGTCAAAAGGATGTTTTTCTAAAATTATTGATTGATTCTTAAAGTAGGTAGATATATATTCATCAACCTACATCCAAAATTTGAAATGCAAAAAGCCTACTAACACTTATCACTATTTTCATATAGCTAAATGACTATTGATATCATTTTTATATAAAGTTAGGACCTAGCTAATCTTGGAAATTATAATAGAGTTTATTTAATCAATCAATTACATAGTTTTATATACAAATATTTGAGTAAGAGATAATTTATTAGATAGAAGAAAGCTATTAATCAACTTTTAAAAGGTTATTCGGGCAAATTAAAATATACCTATATATTAAATAATTGAGTTAACAAGATTAATCAGAATGTGACAATTGAAAACTATTGAATGAATATATTAAACAAAAAAACATGAAAAGAAATTGATGATACATTGACTGCAATAAAGAAGCTACTAACAAATAGTAAAATAATATGGATTCAGTCATGTTTTGAAACTTCTGCTGATCATTCGTCAATTTTATTTTTTAAAACTACATGATTCTTCTGAAATTAATATTCGATATTTAAATAGCTAAACTAATGTCATTTTTTGCATTTATAAATAATTTAATAGGCTTCAAATTTTTTTTCTTTTGATAATATAATTATGTTAAATACAGCTGTCTATAATTGAAACAAAATATTGGCCTTTAAGTTTTTATTAGAATATCTTGGAATAGAGAATCAGGAGAAGTAAATTCTGAATTTTTTCTAGTTGCAAAATTTACAAATTACTTGAGTGTGGAAAGCTTCAATCTCTTTTTTCTATCATTTAATTCTATTGTATTATTGTTGTAAATTTTTGTGTAATTATTTAGTAGAATATTACTCATGGTTCTGGTACATAGTTTATATATATCTTTTGTAGTAATTTTGCAACTAGGATAAATTTCAGTCCCTTCTCTTGAATCTAATGCCATCAAACTCACATTAATCATAATATTTCTCTGGTAATTACTCCTAACGAACAAATCTTCATATTCGTTAAGGATACATTGGAAAATTACATAAACAGTAAAGCAAATTGTAAGAGTGAATGATGTTGGTGTTTTTAATCCACCTCTGTTCAAATTAATGAAATATTCAGATATAGGAGAATTATCAATTATCAAATTTTGATCAGTGCACAATCTATTACTGCACATCTTACATTTTGCTTTACCACTGACAGAATGGGCAACATAACCAGAGATGTATTCAAGTACATCTGAATCATGCTCATTGACATCATAACTAAAGGTAGAATCCAGAACAGAATCAAAAGGAGCTAAATTCAGGTCAGACTCAATATACTGGTCTTCATCAGATCCAAAATTGCACTTTAAGTCTTTAATTGAGAAGATTCCAAATTTAGAGTTGAGGGATAGCAAATTTAATAATTTTATTTTTTCTTTTCACTTTCAAACACTTGGGGAACTGAAATATTATAATTGCATCCACTCATCTGTCTATATTGACCAAATCTGGCTTCTAATGGGTCTGTTTGGAATTTGCCTAGGAGTACATAATCATATCCAAAATTATTTAGCAAGTAAGAGGACAATTCTACTAAAGTTTTGGTGGTATGTGCAAGGGCAAAAGAAGTCTCTTTTGAGAGTTTTCCAATTCTTTTATTGGTAATTTCCCCAGCCACTTCCCAATTCTGAACCCAATTTGAAAATTGAATCAAGAAATTTAAATCATTTACATCAGCTATTGGTTTACAGAAATCATTCCTTAAAAATTTACCCTTAAATTTACTTTTTACATTAACCATATTCCACCATTTCAAAATTATTTCCATGAAAGTACAAAGAGACAAGTTCTTTTCTACATTATGTGTTTTGAGAGCTGCAATAGTCTTTTCATTAAATAATTTAACTACATATTGAACATTTTGTCTTTCAAAACTAGATGGATAGAGGACTTTTTGTGATAAGCCTGGAGCATGTTTAAGTACTGAACTCTTTTCATCATCATAAAGGATTTTGATATTTTGAAGAGGGGCATTTAATAGTGTGCTTTCATTATCATTTGAAAATGGGGGAAAGATGAATGTTTGGATAGGTTCTTTAACATTTAACCAATTATTCCTAATGCATTTAAATAAATGAACGGTGTCAAAAAGAAAGAATAAATTTAAGTCAGGATTATAAGGATGAATAATACTAGATTTTAACTGTCCATTACAAAACTTTTCAAAAGCATTTTTATTGATCCTATTGTTATCTGATATTAATGTAATGACTTTATACCCTATTTCATGAAGTTGTTCAAGTACACTGGTGATTAAATCGTACAAAACATTAGCATTTATATTTTTCACAGGAAATAAAGCTACAATATCTTTATTTTTAGATTTGATGGAAGTTATCATGAAGGCCTGTAAACTTGTTGCTGGAGAATCGGAATTTTCAGCAAGACCATATATATTACCAGATTTGTACGATAAAGAGGGCTTGATGTGTATTTCATCCAACAACAAGTTTACAACCTTTTCTTCTTCAGTCAATTTAGAAATCTTTTTTTTTTAGATAATTTAAGTGAGAATTAGTCATACCACCATTAAGCATGTCAGAATTAAAAGCTAACCTCTTTAAATATGAAGGGTGAGGAACTTTTAATACTTCTGAATTTCTAAGTAACTTATACCCTTGAGGGTTTGAATAGAAAAACATACATGACCAGAGAAGAGTGTCTGGACTGTAATGAAGAGAGTTTGCATCTAATAAAGTAAGTTGCTCTACTAAAAATTTAAAACTTTTACAATTAGTTGACTTCTCATCCACACATTCTTTTAATAATCTTATTGCACAGATATATTTGTCTTTATCTTTAATATTAGTTTCTTCAAAAGTAAGAAAATGATTAATAATTTTTTCAAATATACTCCATTTAGTGAGGACACCATCTTTAGCTAAGAATGGAAATGTGTGGTTCTCTAACAAACAACTGTTAGACCAAATAGTTACAATCATATTCCTATCAATTTTTATGCAAATGGTAACTTTAGGAATATTATCAAAAGAAATTTTATAGATATGAATATTTTCATTTACAGTTGAGTATTTCCAAACATTATTATCAATCTTATCTTTAAAATGTGCGGAAAAAAATTCAAATGTACCTATCTGATCATTAGTTTCATTCTCCTCCAATAACCTTTGATTGTTGGATTCTACATTCTCCAATCTCTTTTCTGGTAAGGTTCTTTTGGGAGGAATGCAAGTACTGAGGTACGAAGGCTGGTTTGGAAATATTGAAGGATATGCAGTACTTTTCAGTGAAGGAATTTTTTTATTGTAAGTAATTGTGGTACCATCTTTTGTAACAATAGTTCTCTCTCTCTCAATAAAATCTGGAGAGAAGTGCTTAATGCATACCACAGAGGTGTTAGAGGGCTCAAAATCAGCTCTGTGTATTCTTCGTATCCAGTCCCTCTTCCTACCTTCATCTTTAGGAAACTGGAACACTGAAACATATTCATCTTGTGGATGATAGTTGCTTTTGCAGCAAGGTACGCAGCATTTACTTCCTCCCATCTGTTGATTAAGAGAATTATTTAGGATAGAATATATAATTACAATAATTGAATCATCTAAAGAAGCTGATAAATAGCAATATTTGGAATTTGTTCTAATAAAATTTTGAATAGCAAATTTCAAAATAACTACCTAGCTGTAGCTATAAATTCAATGCCACATTACAAATAGATTCCATTTATGCATTAATTTCAATATAGATATAATGAAGGAATAAATAGCTATTGCTATATTGCTATTTCAGTTGAAAAAAAATAGTCTCAAAAATAATTAATCAACAAAATTTCCATTACTAATTGATGAACTACAAAAAGTTTCTAAATATATGGAATCAAGTAGCTAAAGCATAATTTTTCATTTAAATTACCTTGAAAGTTGGATATAGCTACTCAAGCAAATATTGATCACCACCTAGCTTTAAAAATTCTGTGCCACCAAACTTTTCAATTTTTGACGATCTGTGAAATTCAAATAAATCTGAAAATAAGATTAGAAATATTAATGAGCATGAACATACAAACGAATTTAAAAACCTTCACTAATAACGAATTTAAAAACCTTCACTAATAACAAATTTAAAAACCTTCACTAATAACAAAAAACGAGTTTATTACATAATATTATAGAAATAGAACTTAGATCTAGGATCATTAATCTGCAAACTGCTTAAAATTTAGTTCAATATATAGCTAAATATTTTTGAATGCTTTCAAAGTTTTTCATACTTTGTGCACAAGAATTGTGCAATATGACATGACGATGAAGAAACAGACTGTAGCTACAGTAAGTTTTGATTTCCAATTAATTATATAAACGAACAATGTAATGTATGTTCTGCCTTAGTTTAAAATTTAAATTATTTCCTGAAGTATGGAAACGTCTTTCTAATGAATTTATCCTATTTTTTTCCTTTACGCAAATATTTAATAGTGTATTGAATATAGCTACCTAACTGACATTCAAAATAAACAGTGTAGCTTTATTTTTTTTATTTTGACTAAAATTTAGCAAGTGGGCTAAAAAAGTGGCTGTTGTAGAGTTTTGATCCAAAAAATCTTTGCATATATCAGTAACAAATTTCATGGTGTTAACAGCAACAGCAAAATGATAAAAATAGACCTCATTGATCAAAATTTTTAAAACATTTAAAAATTTGCTTCAAACTTTAAGCGGGCCGGGCCTTTAAAATTTAAATGAAACAGTGAAACTTGGTTTCAGATTTGGTTTTGACACATGTGGCTATTAATTCAAGAACTGCAGTAGTAAGTAGTTTTGGAGAAGATTTCCTACTCTGACTGGATTCAGTCATTCAGTGGAGATGGTTTTGGTGTGGAGTGTGGTGCAGTGGTGGAACTAGGCTCAATGATCATGGATAGAATAAAAAAATAGTCATACCTAAGTAACCTATTAAACGGTTAAACCTAACCCAGTCAGTCTCCAGATATTTAATTTTTGGGACAATTTGTCTCCTAAGATTTTCAAATTTCTCTCCAAAATGACCAAAAACCTGAAAATTATCTCCACTAAAAACATAGGAATTAATTAGTAAATGGTCGCCAGTCGCCAGATAATTCAGGAGTCTCCGAGTCAGCAGACTAATTTCAAGGCCTCAACAGTTGCTGGATAAACTTCACATCTTCATGCCTCTTTTGCAGACTGGGTCATAACTTCTGACTTCTGTCTTCTGCCTCATACCAGTCTGCAAAGCATGCACAATCAGTCTCCAGATATTTAATTTTTGAGGCAATTTCTCTCCAAAGATTTTCAAATCTCTCTTCAAAAATCAAAATGGTCAAAAATCTCAAAATACTCTTCAATAATTGCATGCAATTAAACAATTGTCGCCAGATAATTATTATTAATTCAGGAGACTAATTCAAGGCCAGATAAACTTCACAACTTCAATGCAATTTTGAATCTTTTGCAGACTGGGCCTCATAAGGTCAAAGATTAAATGATTTAAGTCTTAAGCCTTTCTTACCTATCTTAATTCTAAGTAAGTCATAATTATCAAACTTAAGAGGTAATAGTACCTACTACATAGGTACCTTACCACCTAAATGAGTTCACTGCCGTTGGCGTTCAGTACTCTACTTTTAGAAAATAGAAGTAACCTAACTAATAAGCCTAGTAGGTTACTGTAGGTACAACCTTGAACCGTACAGTCTTACAGATTAGATACCTTATCCCAGGCGCGTATACAAGGGGGGGGCATTTGGGGCAGATGCCCCCCCTTGAGGTCTGAACTTTTTAAAAATAAATCTACGGATTAATAAAAAATATATGGAATAATCCTCCAAATTGAAGAAATGTCAATTATTTGATTATTTTTAATTGCTTTTGACATGCTTGAACTCAGTATTCTATCAAAATCGACATTTTAAAATTGAAAAATGCGAAAAATTAAATTGCAAAATGCGAGAAATTAAATTGCTTCAAGTCGTATTATGTATAAGCCATTTTCTCCATAGAGAGTGGATTTCTATCACCCTATTAATATAAGCATTGTTCTTCAATTTAAAAATGTTTTTGAATTTTAGAAGAAATGCATCGTCCTGTACTCTGTAGTTTGCCAAAACACCTTCTTCTTCAACAATACGCTGAAAATTCATGCTTTCCCAAGATTAATGGAAGGGTGGCTAAATCTTACCACTTGAAAAAGTTCACAAGAAATCGTGGTCTATCCAACGAAACTGGTTCGATTCACAAGAAAAAACAAATGAAAAAACAAACAAAATAAACACAAACTGCATTCAGGAAGTGAAGATTTTCCTTGAAGAAACCACTAGTTTTTTTTCTCAGAAAAGTTTTTCAGCAGATTTCATCCACACCAAAACCACGTGGTGGAGGATCGTCATACATTCATTTAGTTTCCGTTTTTATCAATGAACTTCAGTTCGACCATTAACGAAAACCACATAAATAGCGGTTATGTGAGTGGATTATGCAGCAACAATCCAACATTGCCAATTGAATCGTTTGGACAGACGAGAGGTTAATTTACCTCCATCAAAAACACATCGAAAGAATACGAATGGAAATCTTCGAAATATCTGGAAAGAAAATGATAGATACGACGTATGATGCTAAGGTTGCAATTATTAATGGAATGGTTCCAATTGTTCAAGTATTCCTTAACGAATAAGGCAACATGTTACCATGTTAATGTTTTTCAAAACTCTGATTCCAAAACTCTGATCCCAGCCTGCAACTTCTTCATTTTGGTGGATGCAAGACCAAATGCATCTCTAGAATTTAAGGAAAAGTTTCGAGGTCGAGTGATTAGCAGAAGTACGGAAATAAAATTCCTGGTCAGCACACAGTCCAGATCTCAACTCTTTGGACTTTCGCATATGGGCTGCTGCACAAACTCGAGTTTATAAGTTTATATAAAAAAAAGATCCCAATGAGTCTCTTATACAATGTGCTCAAATCTCAGTTCAAAAAAACAAAAACAATAAGACTCTCAAGAAAGTATGAAAGAATGTTCTGAAGCGTGCATCGTTCTGTCTTCACTTCGGAGGGGGTCATTTTCAACAACTTTTGTAGGACCACAGGAGATGTGCTTCATATGATATAAGACAATAAATGTTAACAATAATAAAAATTCTTTCTTTTCCTTCAAAGTGATGCATCTATAATGGTCTTTGACTCATTTTTAAGTTCTTCTAACTCGTAATTAAAAAATTCCGTTATCTGATGAAACACAGTGTAGCAGTATGGTTTTGATTATTTTTGCTGCAGCCAATGATTGAATATTGTGATTAAGTTAATGACTATCAGTCTATTGGACATGATATACAGCTTATGGACTGTACAATTCATCCACTGACACATTGTGTTCCATCAGAAACGATATTTTTAAATTACGAATTAGAAGCACTTCGATCTAATGCATCAATTGTCATCATAGATACACCACGTTGATGGAAAAGAGAGCATTATTATTAAAAATTTATTGTCCTATATATATGGCTATATCATATGAACCACATCTCCTGTGGCCCTACAGAAGTTGTTGAAAATGACCTCCTCCAGCCTGAAGACAGAACGAAGCAAACTTCAAACCATTCTTTAAAATTTCTTAGGGGTCAATGAGTTATATCTTTAAGCGAAACTTTAAACACTTTGTATAAGAGACACAATGGAATATTCTTTTTCATATATAAACTCGAGTTTGTGCATCAGCCAAGAAGTGAAAATCCAAAGGGTTGTGATATTGATTGTGTGCTGGCCAGGAATTTTCCGTTCTTCTGCTAATGAATCGGCCTCTAACCTTTTCAATGAGAAATTCTAGAACTGCATTTGTTCAATGTGTTGAATCACCGTCTTGCATCCACCAAAGTGAAGAACGAGATGCAGTATGCGCCAAATAAGGGGTGCTAGTTTGGTATGCGATCTGTGAGGTTAATGTGATCTGATAATTTTTATTTTAATAATTATGATAATTTTTCTTTGTAAGTAACTGTGATACAAAACAAACAATATAGATGAGATGATATTGTCACAATGCATTAAAAGTAAAATAAACATATATTAATCACCTATTTTACTTTTTTACCTTATATTCATACAAGTTTAGTAGGATGTAGTTTATATATTGATATTTTCTTGAAGTATTTCCATAATAAGGCTTTGCATATGTAAATGGTACATAATGATTTAAGGAATATATTTGGTATCTCGTATACCTGTTTGTATCTTTTATATTTGCTAATAAATTCTGAATAGATCGCATGCCAAACCAGTAAATGATGATCAGATCGCATAGCAAACTAGCACCAAATAATGTCCTGTAGCAATCTGAGATATGAAACACCATTAACCGATGACGAGTTGCCATCATCATCAAGGAATGCAAAGATTAGATCCATTAAATTAAAAATGGAAACAAAGATATTACCTTAGCATCATACCTAGCATTTATTCCTTTGATATTTCAGGGATTTTCATTAGTGTACCTGACGATCCTCCACAACGGAGTAATGTTTGGTGAAATCTGCTGAGAAACTGGGGGTTCTGGGGGGTTCTTCATAGAAACTCTTCACCTCCTGAATCACTGTTTCTGTCCTTTTTGGTTTTGTTATAATTTGCCTTTCTTGTGAAGTTGTGAATAGAAGCAGTTTCAATGAATAGACCAAGAACTCTTGTGAGCTTTTTCAGGTGGTTAGATTTAGCCCTTGTCATGGAGTGAAGCATGAATTTTCGACATACTGTTGAAGAAGAAGGTGTTTTGCCAAACTACAGAGTACAGGACGATGCATTTCTTCTCAAATTCAAATTTTTTGTTAAGGTTTAAGAAAAATGCCAATACTAATAGGATAAAATCCATTCTTTATACTTTATGAACATAATGACGTCCTCCCATTTCGCAATTTGAAAAATGAGTTTTCTGACGAAACACAGTGTAAGCATGTTCAAAGCAATTAAAATAATCCAATAACTGATCGGTCTGAGGAATTATCCGTAGATTTTTTTCAGAAACGTTAAATTTTTTGAAAAGTGCCCCCCCCTTGACCGAATCCTAGATACGCCCCTGCCTTATCCCCAATCTGAAGCCTAGGTACGCTAAGGTACCTAGTATAGGCTAGTTAGGTACTAACTACCTACTAGGTAATAAATAAATTAATCCTAACATATACCTATCTAGGCCATAGCATACATTGTATAATTGCGAAGCATCGGAGTCTAGTGTAGCGGCGTAGCCTTTGTAGACAGTGTAGGTAGTTTACAAGCTATTTATTCAATATTCATGAATAAAAGTCCATAAAAATTATACTCAATATATTCAACACAGTATTATATTAAACATTACTAAGAAATTTATTGGTTTATATCATCTGAAACTCGACACTGATAGTTTATTTGAAGAAAACATGACGTGCAACGCAACTACTCCATGTTATAACATAGCGATTAATTCGGTTTGTTATGACCGAGTATATCAGCTGTTAAAACTATAGACGCCGAGGTGTCCGGCCTGATGAACTATAGACGGCTTTGGCTCAGTGCTCCTGAGTCCTGTCTGACTCCTAGGTAACCTATCTGTCTCGTGTCTGGCAGCATAATAATAATCTGACTCTGTCATATGTTTCAAACTTTCAGTTTCATATAAAATACTGAGACTAGTCTGGTCTGACTAGAGTGTAGTGTACCTACTACCTACAAGACTACAGTAACAAGCCAGTACAGGGTGAAATGTACCTAGGATGTTAGGACTATGAGGCTATGACAGCCTAAAAAAATTCATACAAACTTGAGTTTAACTGTTGCCAACTTACCTAGCACTGTAGTCTCAACTCTGTTGACTGCACGGTTCACTGTAATTGGTATACTGCTGGTTTAGGCTCATTAGTCGTAGCGGCATAGCCCGTAGATACTATATAGTCAAGTTTAATAGAAATTAATACCCTAATTCTTATATATAAGTAAAAGAAGATAACAATAAAATATTTACATACAAATACGAGAGATAATAGACACTGAGTCATGAACTATACATGTGACGCCATATTTTTTCTATCATACATTCCAGTTTCGATCAGGACATTATTTTTTGTTTACATTATCAGCTGATATTTGTAAACATTGCAGTTGTAGGTAACGCCATCTACCGGACTATCGCATAACTTCATAAGCTTATGTTAACTAATAAAAAACCTATTTTCTCTTAAAATACTGTGAATTGAACCGAAATATTTCATATCGGTAACTAATTAATGTTTATCTATCATATTATGTTAAAATATTTCATATGAAAATTAGACGCACCCCCCCTTTAACTACATGATTTTTTACATAGATTTCTGAAAAGAACAGTTAATAGAATACATAATGAACTTCACTGAGTTATACATTCAGTAAATTACCAGCACAAACAATTTGAAATGTTTTTCTATTCACTCTATTATTATCTGAGATGAATGATATAACTTATAGTTAAGCACAGAGAGATTCTCTAGTTAAATTTTTCATAGGATATAGAGTAGAGCTACTAGCTGTATCTTTATTTGAATTTGATGACTTGATGGTTCCATATGAATTTCATCAATCAATAGGTAAAATAACATCTCATTATTATTCAGCACATCTATTTTCTTTTGTAAGTAATTTCTGTTAGATTGTTGCATTCCTATTTTTAGAATGTCTCTATTAAATTATAATTTTTTAATGTAATATGGGCAAGGCATCTTTTATAAATGTGAATCTCTAATTAGTATTAGTTTATAAACTTGAGGACCTCCTGATTTTACTTACATAAATAGTTACCTATACTATATACAATATACTGAAAATAGTAATTAGGTACCTACCTACCCACTCCTGTCTCCTGAGTCTTGATTTGAATAGAAAGTAAAAAATGATAACTGATACCTCTGTTGACACAGTTGACTGTTATTATATATATTTGATTATTAATGATAAACAGATAATATTAGGTAAGATTCTGCAACCTTTTGAAGAGAAATTGTCTTTAAAAAAATAAAATCTTGGGAGACATATTAGTCATACTTTGCAGCCTGGCAGTAGGCTAGTCACAATAGTAGTGGGGAAACTGGGAAGTGGACCCAGGTTTTTATATTTGTTATCAAAATCTCTTTCTGACAGTCTTATCATATTATTTAAAACATTAATTATATAGGTACTTATTTAATATCTATGAAGAAAATATATTTGATCTGTTCTGTTTTTAATTTTGGAAGATGTTTCTAGCCTAGCTGACTAGGGACTTAGGTATATGAATGGTTCAGTCCGTTCTACTTTAAATTCATTAATTTTAACAGTTTCAGATAAAAAGAATCGAAAAAAAACTTCAGTCCTATCAATCATGCCTTTGGCAATATTTTCATTCCCTATTAGAACTATCGTCAGACCACTCTAAATTGGTTTAAACTGTAAAATAATGCGAGGACAGCCTCCATTTTTTATTGAATCGCCATCAAGCTCTTGTGTATATATACGATTTTTAAATGGATTAAATACGATCAGATCAGTTAAAATAGCACTACTATAGTAATTGACTAATTACAAATCCATTGGTATAGTTTATTTTATCATTACATAACTATAAGTTGCTTAAATAGGCAAATTATAAAAAATAGACACAGACTGAGTTCGCGGTTTGTTTTGATTTTTTAGGACCACTTTGAACAGCTGTTATTTTCGGGAATCTGGCCTGATCAACTATAGACGGCCATGACGAAACTCGGATGTCAATTTGCACTGAACAATAACTTGTATGTCATGCAATGTAGATATACCTAGGTTTATTCTATTCTAAACCTGAATAATTTTGTATTCAATTAGGTAGCCGATTTGTCATATTTTCGTTTGAATCGGCTTCATATTGTTTGGGGTTTTATTTGATGATTAATAAAGCATGTATATCTTATATATGTTTGAAATTGCTATATTAAATATTATGAATTAAAAAAATTTAATATCCTATAATATTAATCCAATTAATAAAATGTTAATTAAATTAATGAAATGTTAATTAATTTAATGAAAATGATAATTAAATTAATACATTGTTAGTAAAATTAATAAAAACATTAATCAATAAAAAAGTTATACAATGCGAGTGTAGGTTCAGTAACTGTCTATTTACAAGCCAGCAGCTCGCACTTGTGTGACCGGGTGAGGCGAGTCGAGCTACTCGATCGCATGCGAGTACAGTGGGACAGTTGC
The DNA here is from genome assembly GCA_947561585.1 of Caprella mutica. Taxonomy (NCBI): domain Eukaryota; kingdom Metazoa; phylum Arthropoda; class Malacostraca; order Amphipoda; family Caprellidae; genus Caprella; species Caprella mutica. The sequence goes on along the minus strand of CANNZV010001158.1, from coordinate 19,994 downwards.
TGTCCAATGTCATGACAGTAATGTTAGAATTAGGTTAAATTATAGTGGGTTAACAACGTTAAGACATAGAGTTTATTTAAAGAGTAATATGTTTTACAGTTAGAAGTATATTAGAGAGATGAGTGAAGCACATCTCTCACTGAGTAATGTAAAAGACAGACTGATTTAAGAATTTACATACGATGGTATTTAAGACGCACCGGAACTGTGATCGGACTTTAACCCTTAAATCATTTCTCATAAAAGTAATACATTGTTATTTAAACAATAGGTAATTAATATAGCTCAGCTAATCTAACAGGAAGTTAACATTAAACATATATAAGAGTGTGTAATACATTTAAACTAAAATTCCAACACTCCTCCTCACACGACATTATATATTTTTCATGCCTATTAATTCAACTAATTTAGTAAATCTATCAGTAGGCAGAGGTTTAGTAAATATGTCAGCAAGCATAATTTCACTGGGGCAATAAACAAGTTTAATTATGTTTGAAGCAACAAGATCTCTAATGTAATGAAATTTAATATCAATGTGTTTCGATCTAGGATGATTTTTAGCATTTTTAGCAATACAAATTGCTGACTGATTATCCTCAAACAAAACGATAGGATTCTTATTAGATACTTTAAGATCTAATAGTAATTTATTTAGAAATACAGCTTCTTGGGAAGCACCAGAGAGGGAAACATATTCAGCTTCAGCCGTTGATAAAGCAACACATGACTGTTTCACAGAGCGCCAAGAAATAATGGAATTATTTAACAGAAAGCATTGGCCAGAAGTACTTTTCCTATCAACTCTGTTACCTGCCCAGTCGGCATCAGAATAACCTATCAAATCAGAATCTTCATTACCATATGTAATGCCAAGATCAGGCGTGCCCTTTAGGTATCTAAATATTCTCTTAATTGCAGACCAGTGCTTAGTGTTTGGATTGGAACAAAATTTAGAGACATTTCCAACTGCATAAGTTATGTCAGGCCTAGTTTTAGTAGATAGATAAAGTAAAGCACCTACAGCTGACTGATATTTAGTTTTATCTTCTAGTTCACAATCATCAGTAGTTGGTTCCAAATGAGAATTAACATCAGCAGGAGTTGATACTGGTTTACAATTATTGAATTCAAATCTATCTAATAACTCGTTGACAAATGAAGATTGATTTAATGATATTTTATTTTCGTCTTGTACGACTTTTATGCCTAAGAAATAGGATAATTTTCCTAAGTCTTTCATCTCAAATTTAGCACTTAAATCAGTCTTGATTTTAGTCAGGTCATCATAGTTCTTACATGCTACAATAATATCATCTACATACACAGAAATGAAGCATGGTGAGTCATTGATTACTTTAACATAAATACATGAGTCACAAGAGGACTGAATACATCCAAAGGATTTAAGATATGCATCCAAAGAATCATTCCAACATTTGGGTGATTGTTTTAACCCATACATAGATTTGTTTAGTTTGCACATTAAATCTTCTTTTCCTGGTAGAACATAGCCTGGAGGCTGTCTAATATAAACTTTTTCTTTAAGATCCCCATTTAAAAAAGCAGAATTGACATCCAAGTGATGTACAAATAATTTTTGTTTAGCAGCTAAAGATAACATGGTTCGCACCGATTCAAATCTAACTACAGGAGCAAAAATTTCATCATAGTCAATTCCAGGTCTCTGTAAGAAACCCTGAGCGACTTATCTAGCTTTATATGAAGCCACTCTACCATCAGATCCCTTTTTCTTTTTAAACAACCATTTAGATTTAATGATGTTTAAGTTTGAGGTAGGTTTTACGAGTTCAAAAACTTTATGTTTCTCAAAAGCATTTAATTCCCTCTCCATGGCAAGTTTCCATTTGGAGGATTCAGAACCGCTATTAAGAGCCTCAGATACCGACCTAGGTTCGATATTGATATTCCCATTGACTAATAAACCCTCCTCCTCAAACTGATCAAGGCTATAATCCCAACTACCGTATCTAACAGGAGCTCGACGCGTTCTAGACGATCGTCTATTTTCCAGTTCAGGAAGATCCTCATCTGGTCTGATAGCTGGTACAGGTTGCGCCTCAGGGAGGATTATTGTCAGGAGTTTGATTCTCAGGCCCTGCAGGTTCTGAATCTTCTGAAGGGAACACCAGTGGAGAGGTAGGGTCTCAATCAGTTGAGGGGTCTCAATCTTAGATGAAACTGATTCATCAAAGGTTACATTCCTGGAAAAGAAGATTCTTTTAGATTCAACATCATACATCTTATACCCTTTAGTAACAGTGCCATAACCAAGAAACAGGCATTTGGTAGCTTTATTTTCTAATTTTGATCGTTCATCTCGAGAGATGTGAGCATACGCAGTGCATCCAAAAATTTTTACATGCTTTACATTTGGTTTTCTAAGATTTAATGCTTCATATGGAGTTTTGTTAACTAAAAATGAATTAATGCATCTATTATTAAGGTAATTTGCAGTATATAGTGCTTCACCCCAGAATTCCTTATCAATTCCTGAATCAGATAACATACATCTAACTTTTTCCATAATAGTTCTATTAAATCTTTCAGCTAACCCATTTTGTTCAGGAGTTTTAGGAATAGATTTCTGGTGAATTATACCTTCATTGCGTAAATATGATTCAAACTTATTTGAGGTATATTCTCCTCCATTATCTGACTGCATTGTTTTAATTTTCCTTTCGTAAATATTTTCAACCATTGCTTTCCATTCCAAAAACTTCTGAAACACATCACTCTTATGGGCAATAACATATATCCAGGAGTATCGAGTAGCATGATCAATAAAGGTCAGAAAATATGAATTATTACCCCTGGAAGTGGGAGTAATTTTCCCACAGAAATCTGTGTGGATTAAATCAAGAGGTTTACAATTTTTCTTAATGCTTGTAGAAAATGGTATTTTATGCATTTTCCCATTACAGCAGTGTTCACACACACCTTCTATAGCCTTTAATTTACTATCCAGACCATTAACTGATTTAGTTCGGATCATTTTAGTCAAGTTGTCGTTACCTATATGACCAAGCCTTCTATGCCATAGAAGATTTACTTTATTTTGATCAACCGTTACAGCAGCTTTATGAACTAAAGTATTAAGATAATAGAGTTGACCAACACAGTGAGCCACAGCAATTAACTCTTTATTTTCGTTCAATATTTTACAGTTATCATTTTCAAAAATAATAGATTTATTATTATTTGTCATTTTTGACACTGATAGTAGATTAAAAGCTAGATTTGGCACATATAATACATCATTTATTGTACATTTTCTACTTCCACCACCTGGTATATTCACAATAACAGAAACATTTCCTAGTGAAATAGCTTGCAAAACAGCTCCATTGCCTACTCGAACATTGATAGGTTTGGTAATGTTTGCAAAATCTCTACATAAATTTTTATCACCACTCATGTGTGATGAAGAGCCTGAATCTATTATCCAAATATTACTGTCGTCATATTTGTTACAAAGAGCGCTATCATTAGCATACATTGTGTGATTAAGTTCTATATGACTTACGTTTACATCATTTGGCTGATTTTGAGTTCTGTTAGTTTGAGGATACCGTTTAAATTTAAAGCAGTCTTTCTTCATGCGTCCTAATTTCTTACAAAAATGACACTTAATTGACTGTTTATTTACTGCAGCATCAATCTGTGTATTTGATAATGCCAAACCATCATTGGATTTAATACTCAACTTTTCAGTTTCTCTCCGGAGTGTGTCAGCTACGGTAATCCAGTTAGGAATGTCTGACTGTGCTTCAAGTGCAGTAACTAACACTTCAAACTGCTCTGGTAATGATGATAGTAAACAAATAACTTTATCCTCTTCACTGATCACTTGATTCAACAAGGCCAGCTCTTGAAAAACTTCAGTTAGTTCTTTCAAATGGGAGTTGAGTAGTTCGGGAGATTTCAATTTTAAGTTGTAAAGTTTCTTCTTCAGACGAAATTTGTTCGCCCACGTGTTTTTCTGAAACGTTTCTTGAAGGGTGGTCCAGACAACGCGTGGATCCGTGGGTTTTCCAACTAAGTACAATTGATCCGGTGAAATAGATAGTACTATATCTGCCAGAGCTTTATTCTTCTTAGTGTCATAGGCATCCTTAACCTCAGTTGAAGAGGAATCTGGTGGAACTGGTTTAGATCCATCAGCTATATCCATCAGTTTCTCTCTTAAGAGGTACATTTTCATTTGTACCCTCCATGTAGGGTAATTATTTCCGTCTAGGGGAACAATCCCCGGTAACTTATTTGAAGACATGTTTTCAAGTATTTATTATCATTCAATACTTAACAAACATAAACAAACAAAGCAGTTAAATTGATTTACTGTTTAACTGAATTGATATTTAATCAGGAATAATTATTCTAATTCATAAGAATAACTTCACAGAATATAATTATTAATATTCAAATTGGAACAGCAACACAAGTCTTAGTTCGCAAGAACCTTTTGTTGAAAGACTGTTTACCAAAGGATAAGGTCACAGATTTAAAGGTAATTTGTGACCTCTCTTGACACCTCTACCGCAAAGAATAATAAATAATTATACGAGACAAACAAGTACATACCGCAATATCAGTCAATATTATTGACCTCAATAGCGCATTAGCAAGATATGCTTACACAAACGTTCGTGCGTATATGTGTCATTTAGTTTAACACTTTTTCACTGTACTTATTGTCACTTGATTACTGAAATATATTTCTAAGTGTTTTTAAACATGATTTGATTTATAAACTCTTATCGTTCACTGGGCCCATAACCTGTTAGAATTAGGTTAAATTATAGTGGGTTAACAACGTTAAGACATAGAGTTTATTTAAAGAGTAATATGTTTTACAGTTAGAAGTATATTAGAGAGATGAGTGAAGCACATCTCTCACTGAGTAATGTAAAAGACAGACTGATTTAAGAATTTACATACGATGGTATTTAAGACGCACCGGAACTGTGATCGGACTTTAACCCTTAAATCCGTTTCTCATAAAAGTAATACATTGTTATTTAAACAATAGGTAATTAATATAGCTCAGCTAATCTAACAGGAAGTTAACATTAAACATATATAAGAGTGTGTAATACATTTAAACTAAAATTCCAACAAGTAACTCGCACCGTGTAATAAGGCCTTTAAAACGCGAAAAATGAAATTTTTTGGCGTGCACGCTCACGCAACTGTCTTAAATGTGGAAAATAGGTATTTAGTTAAAATATCACAAATTATAAATTTGTTTGACAATATCAATTGTATACAGTATAATTTAATTTTGAATGGATTATGTGTTGGAGTGATAGAAAAGTGTGGCACTCTTCTTAGTGAAAAGATAACAAAAATTATAGATTAGCGTGACCATATCAATTGTGTAATTTATTATTGGATAGTATTATGTGCTAGCGTGATAAAAAAAAGTGCTGCACGCTAGTTAGTGAAAAGGTAATAGAAATTACGCTCAGGTCGATCACGCTCACGTTTTTTCCGCATTTTAATTAGTGCCTACCTACTTTTTTGCAGTTTGTGTAGTAGATAGTTAATGAAAATGCACAAATTCAATTGGAAGAGGAAGTACGAGTCTTTATCCAAAGACAGTTCATCATCAGTATTTTCTACTGACAATCAAATAAGAGAAGATGAGGTGAATGAGATCATTGATATGGATTGGCTTGATCCAATCAAAAGAAGAAAGGTGAGTGATTGTCTGAAATTTGACATTATTTACCAAATTACCAGATGGCAGAGTGCAGAAAAAATATGTTTTTGGTTTTTTGCTTTTGTACTTGGTAAAATACTTCCTATGAGAATCTGTGAAAATTCAGGATTGTTTCCAAAGAAATTATTAAAATAATAAAATGGATTTTATATTGCAGATTGGGACATTTAGGAGAGGTAGGTAATCTGTTATAGAATTAGAATGCATTGTGCACCTAGGTTTTTTTTCAGTTTTGTTTTTAACCCCTGTAGCTGTGTTTAATGCAATGGTTTATCCTGTAATTCCTGTTTCAATATAAATAGATTTATAGTCTGACAATCTGATTTTATTATCTATCAAATTTCAAATAACATTAGCTAACCACTGCAGAATATGGGACATTTTTAATATTTTCTGTGTGAACAATCCTTAATTTTCTCCTATGTTTACATGTATTTTACTGAGAACAGAAGCCAAAATAGAGGATTTCTTGGAGAACAGTTTACCAGTTTCCCATGTTACAGAGTATGTCCGTTAATTTGTTAAAGTCAATTAATTGGCTTAGATTTCAAAAGGTCAAAACTCAGATATGTCTAATTGGCTTTAAATTTTGAAATAATTCCTATGTTTCCATGTTAATTTTGGCTTGAAATCTTCAAAAAATGTGCCAAATTGGCTTGACTCAGAATTTTGGCCAGTCTGAAAAGAATGTCTCCTCAGACCCAGGATTTTTTACAGAAATTGGGAATTTGGCGCAGCAATTAACATGGAACTTAGGAATTAAATAGGACTTGGGCGCAGGATTAATCCACAAATCCTGCTCTACTTTTCAGACTGGAATTTGGGCTCGAAAATTGGCTTACAATTATCCAGCGCCTCTGAAACATGGCCAGTTTCTGCAGTCTGGAGACTGGACCTACCCAGTCTTCAGAATGTGTCTCTTCTCCCGCAGAGAATTTAATTTGAGAGAGAGCTTCTCTCTGACCCAGTTTGTATTTGGTGCACTGAACTCCTCTGACTTATTCTAAAATCTGAGAAATAGCTGCCAACATTTTTCATAAATTTGTTTAGTCCTCCAACATTTTTCCAGTTTCCCCTCCCAAAATTATTGGTAATATAGGAATTAATAGCTAAATATCCTCCGACATTGCCAAGTAAAATAGTATGTCTCATAAACTCTCCATTTATCTCTCCAATATTCACCAAATTTCTTTTCAAAATGACCAAATTATCATAAATTCTCTCCAAAATAACATTGTAGCATAGGAGAAAATTAGATACTTCTCACCATTTGCAATTGAAGTGGTATTAGAGAAATTAGATATCTCCTGATATATCCTTGGAATTTACCACCAAATACAATCTGGTCTCTGACTCTCAGCAGCAGATTCAGAATCTCCTGCAGCTAAATTGATGGTAACATAGGAATTGATTCAAAATCTCCCGCAGCTAAATTAATGGTAACATAGGAATTATTACAATATCTCCCACAGAGATCTCCAGTTTCTAAAATTCAATCATAAACTCCTGCAGAGAGACTGAGAGTCTTGGAAAAATGTTCCATATTCTGCTTCTGCAGACTGGTAACCTACCCATATTTTAAAGTATGGACAAAGTCGCCATTATATTGGCGACTTTTGAGAGGTTAAGTATGTTGGAAAAGCGGTAAATAGCAAGTACATTTTTCATAAAATAGTTTCGAGAGATACACAGGCATGAAGCATAAGGATGTTTCCAAGTGTAAATTCTTCACTAGGAAGCCAAAATTTCTCCTTTAAAGTATCTTAAATGTGGCGACCTGGATTCATTTTCTCACTAAACTGGCGACTTTCCTGCCACACTTTCCAGTCTGTATTTGGTTCACAAAATTCCACTGACTTTTTAAAAAAGCTGAAAAAATCCACCATAAATTTCCAGTAATTTGGCTGATCCACCAACATTTTATCCATTTTCCCACCGAAATTTAATGGTAACATAGTAGTAAATAGCTAAATATCCACCGACTTTGCCAGAATATTATTTTTAATTCCACATGCCGGTGGAATTTACCACAAAATACAGACTGGCAAACTTTAAAACATGGTAACCTACGTACTTCATATAATATACTTTGATGATAGATATAGGTAATGATTTGATTATTTTGTTCTCTATTTTATTATCATTATTTCTGAATGTATTTTTAACATCAAACTGCAGTTAAACTTGGTTTTTAACACAACTTAACTTCTCTTTTTGCAGGTTTTGGTTCTTGAAGATGGTCCTGCTAAAGCCGAAAGGCTGAAGAAAGAAGGAGTGATCTTAGCTGAAGGTTTGTAGCTGAAGCCTGAAAAGAAGAATCTGATTCTCAGTATCTCTAACTAAGTCTCGACTCTTAACTACTGTTTCTAAGCTATTTTAAATAAGATCATTACTCTGTATTGCTTTTTGAATATCAAAAATTTATTCTATTTAGCTAATTGAAATTATTTGATAGGTGCCCGTTTGTCTTACCATTGTTCATGTGAATGTGATAATGTGAAGTGTTATAAAAAACATTTCTTCTGCTCCTAGAAAATTCTTTGTAATAAAATAGAATAATTCACTCCCAAGTATTCACTGCATTATTAATGGAATTGAGGAATTGATTCCAAATTTTTTGTAGAGGACCAGTTTGCAGAATCTGGTAAAGTGTTTGTAGAGATCTATTCTGTTTGTAGCAAAATTAATGTCAATATAGCGATTAGCTAATTCAGAAGTGTTCATAGCAAAATTAATGTAAATATAGGAATTAATTCAAAATTGTTTCGAGAGAATATCCCAAATATTTCCCATATTCTGCAGACTGGTTAGAGGATATCCAAAATAGCTCTCATTTATTTCAACAGATCACACTCTATAGCAGGGGTGGGCAGAAGTTTTTTTTCGAGTGCCACTGATAGAAATTTCAGTGCTACAAAATATTTTTTTTTATAGAAAATTAAATTTAATGATACACTTAGTTAATTTTTTGTAGTTATTTCTACACAATAGGAGAAAAAAGTAAAATTGCACCATAGGAGGCAAAATTATAAATACAATTAACGAACATTTGCTTATTATAGGAATGCATTTCTATTAAAATTAGTATATAGCGTCAGACCGGGTGGCTTTGCGCACTTCAACATTCCGGGTGAAGTTGCGCATCGGTAATTGACGGCGAATGCTTTAAAATATTTCAAATCTGACAACACCATTGGAAAGAACAGCTCTTAAACCCCCTAGTCCATAAATTTCACGAAAATCGTAAGAGATTAAGTATAGATACTAAGTGTTCAAACAGAGACCTATGTTTTTTATAGCAAAATAATTATTTTGGACTAGAATCGAATCTCCGCGAACTTTGCTGTAGTGTTGATAATTATGCTCAAATTTGATTGCAATTTACGTTGGATACGCATAATTTACTGCAGATTAACGTCATATAAGATGATTTTAATAATAATTATAAATTATTGAGATATAACCAATATACTAGATGCGCAAGAACACCCTGGGAATATTTTAATTCACGGGTGGACTTGCGCACATTTATTAATAAAGTTAAAGAGCTCTTATTCATTAATAAACCTGTGATACTCATCCCCGATACTCCTATATCACGGCAATTCCACAGCAGCCTCACAGCAATTCAACAGCAGCCTCACGGCAATTCCACAGAAGCCTCACGGCAATTGCACAGCAGCCTCACGTCAATTCCACATCAGACTCACGGCAATTCCACAGCAGCCTCACGACAATTCAACAGCAGCCTCACGACAATTCAACAGCAGCCTCACGGCAATTCAACAGCAGCCTCGCCCTCACGGCAATTCCACAGCAGCCTCACAGCAATTGCACAGCAGACTCGCGGCAATTGCACAGCAGACTCGCGGCAATTGCACAGCAGACTCGCGGCAATTGCACAGCAGACTCGCGGCAATTGCACAGCAGACTCACGGCAATTGCACAGCAGACTCACGGCAATTACACAGCAGACTCACGGCAATTGCACAGCAGCCTCACGGCAATTGCACAGCAGCCTCACGGCAATTGCACAGCAGCCTCACGGCAATTGCACAGCAGTCTCACGGCAATTGCACAGCAGGCTCACGGCAATTGCACAGCAGCATAGAAGATTGGGGCAGATTCACGGCAGTTGCATAGCATATTGGGGTTAGATTTTCTATTCACAGTTTAAACAAAGAGTGAACTTCTATTGAACTTAAAGAGTTGAAACTTGATGTGCATCTAGGTCTAACCTTCATCTATCTGCACACAGAAAATCAGATTGCTGACTTCTGTAGTTTTTTCGTAAAATCAAAGTATGCGGAAAATGCGCAAAGCCACCCGATCCGACGCTATATATTAAATTATATCATCATGTGTAAAGGATTGCTATTTATTCAGGTGATGCTTCCTTATTCTTCACTAATGAAGAATAATTTAGTACCCAAAGTAAGTAAAGTATTGAGATAGAATAACAGACAGATGACAATTATTTCTTCTTTTACTCTGACGGTCATAATTGGTCGAAATACACTGTATTATACAAGTGCTCAACAATTAATAATTACACGCTTATGTTTAATATCCACAATGGCACCGTATAAAATAACAATTCTGCAGGGTATACTTATTAGAAAATACTTTAAACAGGTAAATTGCACATATATTAACGGACAACAGCAATCACATACGATACCTGAATATAATAAATAAATATTTGAAATAGGTATCCGTAAGTTTAATAAAAAATTTTAATGAACTTTTATTTTCTTTCAATTTAATAGGGGTAACTTTTAATAATTAGTATATAAATTAGGTAGGTGGGCAAATGGTGCCATTTGAGTGCCAGAAACAGCACTCAGTGCCACAATTGCCCACCCCTGCTCTATAGAATATGTATTTACTCCTCTTGTAAATAGTTCTTATTATATTTTCTAATTAGATTATCATATCTACAGTCTACTCAGCCAGCTGTATATTATCACATTTTATCTAACTGCATTATCTTTCCTCTAGCTAACAAATGGTGGTCTGCCATTAAGAAGTGGCAAGCTGCTCTCTCCTACGTGCCCACAGACCACACTCTGCACGAGATGATTGCTCAGGCATACATGCAGGTTACTTCCATCACTAATAATTAAGTCTCGGACATTGGAGCATTTATAAGTAAAATGCTACTAGTGCTCATAATGCTCCAAATGCTATAAACGCTCGTAAAAAGCTCCAAACTCTCCTAAATGCTCCATATCTCTCTGGTTGACTTCTAATGCGCACAAATATGGAGTAATATCAAATACGTAACTGTAACATTCTTATCGTGTGTACAACTGTACCTTTAATTAAGTGTATTTAATGGTTCATAAAGCTTAAACTTGACTGGTCGAGCTTATTTCACATAGCTACCTGCCAGTGAATGTTGAAAATGTTTATTTAGGTAGCCTTTTTAATTTATATATTTCTTTCCCCATCTTTAATATTACCATTAATTACTTCGTATGAAACTAACAATAGATTATAATGCGAATTTGATATTGATAAAGAGATAGCTTCAGTGAAATAACAGGGTATGTGCTTGTGTACTATTGCCTAGGTACAGTCAAAGAAATTTTATCCGTAATTATTTTTTGAAAGTTAACTAATTTAAAATTTTGAAGAGAAATCATATTACAGGTAAAGCACGTACAGCGAACTATCTTGTATCGGGCAAAAAATATCCTTTCTAAGGGCCATGCAGCTCCTACAATGATATCTTTAAATTATATGGTTAACAAATATTTCATATGTCTACCCAGGTATCTAGTCATGCATTGATTATATTCACTTAATGAGTTAGTCTGTTAATGTATTGTTGTTCAGTTTTTTATAATAATTTGATTTAGTTACCCTTTTCTTATACATTTTCTTTGATTATAGTAGTTCTATAGAAATAAAAACATATGTATAACTATTCTATTTTAAACACTAGATTTTCACCTAATTCATATCTATTTAGGTGCTTTTGTTTTTATTTTTGTTTTATTTTATCTATCTTTTTATTTCATACATTTATATGAGTAAGTAAATACTGCGTTGATAACATTGAAAAAAAAAAGTCAGAAATGATTTGCAAGGCGTAAGTGAAGAAACTCGACTGAAACCTTTCCTGAATTGACGTCCTAAGGTGTTTCCCGCTATGCTAGTACCCTTGTTACTTCCACAGAAATAGAGATTATTCTTGTTAATGTGGGTTAACTTTAATACGAGTTGACTTTCACATTCTTACCAAACTTCAACAACATGTGATGCTAGAATTTTCTGTAACATTATAGACTCAATATACATTCAAATTATTATATGTACTGTATACGTTCATTTTTGGGTCCAATATCCATTGTTCTTTTTAGTATGTTTTTTTCAAGTATTGCACAATACTTTTGAGCCTTACATATTTACATAATGATTGTGTCCTTACATATTGCCTCTAACAATGATCTTTTAAAATAATTTAATTTTGGATACAATTATTCTAGTGTATAATTCATCCAAAAACTCTTCAAAAACAAAACCTAATTAAAATTCTTACTACGATAAGTAACACGCTTTTTCTTTCGGTGCATGAAACACTCCAATAACTGCCTCAAATGCTCCCAAATGCTCTAATAAGTGATCCCAACGCTCCGATAAGTGCTCCAAATGCTCCGATAAGTGCTCCAAATCCTCCGATAAGTGCTCCAAATCCTCCGATAAGTGCTCCAAATCCTCCGATAAGTGCTCCAAATGCTCCTTTCTATCGCTCCTACTGCACACTTATAGAGCTAAAAGTGCTCATTTTAACTGCTACTACTGCTCTTTTTTAAGTGCTCCAATGTCCTAGCTCTACTCATAATACTTTAGGATAGTCATCATAGAACACTTCTGATTTATCAATACTTTCAATAAATTTCTAAGCATCTTTAAATTTCAATTCCAGCAATGTTCTTCTGTTTTAAAAAGTTTATCATTTTGTTTAAAGAGAATATTTAGTCCAATCTACATTATACCTTCTTAAATTGTAAAATCTCTTGACATTTTCATTTTTTATTGATCATCCTCAAAGTCAACTAAAATGTTCTTTAACTGTTTGATTATTTTTCTTTTCTTTTTCTCCAGGTTGGAGAGTATGTGCCAAGCATCAAGTCAGCTCAAGAGTGTGTATCTCTGGCCCCATTGTGGTGGTGTGGACACCAGACTCTAGGACGTGCACTCATGGGTAGCTACCTAAAGCTATAGATAGGTTATAATCAATTTCACAGTCGAAGCATTCCTACTCTTAGCTACTATTTAAGCATTAAAATACTTTCATATGATTTCTAACTAGCTACCATTAAGATCATTAGATTCTTATAGCTAACTAGATCAAGAAATTCAAATTATTGTAACTGCTTCAATTGATAAGATATGTCTCCTCTTAACATTTTACTTTTGTTTTTAGTTATTTATTTAGTAAATTATTTTGCTGCAATATATAGTTACTTAATTGTAAATTTGGCAAACTATTTCAAACTTGTTATATTATGTTGTCTAGGTATTATTATATATTAGCTTGCCCGTCTGTGGTGAATGGAAGAGAAGGGGTGGCAATCCTTGGGCCCCTAACTGTTGTAATTTGGATTATGAATTGCCTTTTTCATTTCTTCCATGTTTATCATTTTTTTAACTCTACTTGCAGTTTTAGAGGATTGTGCTAGAATTATGCTGTCTACGAGGGTGACAGGACAATAACCCCCCGTGCAAAAAAAAACCATACAATAAACCACCCGGACAAGAACCCGGTCGATATAAATAGCATAATTCATTTTAATTAATTTTCATTAATTTTTTATTAATAAAATTACTATATGCTATAAATATAAAGAGAGATTGTCCACCTAAGGTTAGGTTAGCGGTCCGATTGGGGGGGTTTTGGGGGGCTTGCCTTAATTAATAAAAATGAATTATGCTATTTATAGAGACCGGGGGTTTTTGCTTGTTTTTTTTTTTTGTCCGGGGAGTATTTGTCCGGTTTTTTTTTGTCCGGGGGGTATTTTGCACGGGGGTTTTTTGACTGCGTTTTTTTTTTTGCACGGGGGGTTATTGTCCTGGAATCGTCTACGAGGTCTTATATTTTTTGTGTTAGGTAGGGTTGTATTCTTCATTTACTATCACTTCTTCTTTTCCTCTTCCATCCGTTAGTGCAGCAACCGGTGCTTGTCCCTTTCAGAGTCACCAACTTTGTTCATGAAGCCACTTTCCTTTCTGACTGCTTCTTTCATTTCCTTGTACATGGTTTGCTTTTGACGTCAGCAATATGGTCTTTTGTTCTGAAGCAGACTTTATACCACTACTAAAATTCGGTAAATTATCCCTCAAAGGATGCATTTTATCAATATAGTTACATTGAAAACCTTGTAAACTGAACTTATCTGTAATCATTTCTTCTCTTTAATCATAATTATTTACTTTCTCCTTGAAAAGTAATTCATTATTTTTCTGATCCAGATTTTATATCTTGCAGGTATTGGTGAACTACACAAAGCAGTTATAACCTTCAGTGTGTGTCTGAGACTCAACCCGGATAACTCAGAGCTGAGAGAGCATGACCTCAAGGTAAATAAATAACCCAGAGTTGAGGGAACGTGACCTCAAGGTAAATAAATAACCCAGAGTTGAGGGAACGTGACCTCAAGGTAAATAAATAACCCAGAGTTGAGGGAACGTGATCTCAAGGTAAATAAATAACCCAGAGTTGAGGGAACGTGATCTCAAGGTAAATAAATAACCCAGAGTTGAGGGAACGTGATCTCAAGGTAAATAAATAACCCAGAGTTGAGGGAACGTGACCTCAAGGTAAATAAATAACCCAGAGTTGAGGGAACGTGACCTCAAGGTAAATAAATAACCCAGAGCTGAGAGAGCATGACCTCAAGGTAAATAAATAACCCAGAGTTGAGGGAACGTGACCTCAAGGTAAATAAATAACCCAGAGTTGGGGGAACGTGACCTCAAGGTAAATAAATAACCCAGAGCTGAGAGAGCATGACCTCAAGGTAAATAAATAACCCAGAGCTGAGAGAGCATGACCTCAAGGTAAATAAATAACCCAGAGCTGAGAGAGCATGACCTCAAGGTAAATAAATAACCCAGAGTTGAGGGAACGTGATCTCAAGGTAAATAAATAACCCAGAGCTGAGAGAGCATGACCTCAAGGTAAATAAATAACCCAAAGCTCTACGCAAACATTACCTCAATTTCTTTAAAGGTAATTACTGATACAATAGAATAATCTTATTAATATGGAATGAGCTGACTGTCAACAGATATTTTTATAAATGATCATTTGAATTCCTGTCAAAATCAGCTAAACATATAGCTAGCCAAGTTATTTATATTGAATAATTATTCTTTCCAAAAAATGGACATCATTGCCTTTTTATTAGTAAGTTTTTTCTAATAGTAAATATAGTTATGTAGCTTTGTAAATTGGCTTTGAATGATATGGCTACTGGGTAATACCTGATTTATTTCACTTGTCATAAATATCATTGTATTCTATTTCTCTATTTCATTGTAAATTTTTATCTATTATTTCTATCTTTTTCCAGTGGGCCGCACAACTGTTGCATTCTTATAGAAATCTCCAGAGAGAAAATGATGTCAAAAAAATTGAAACAGATGACAAGGGAAGACTTAGTGATGAAGAATCCAGAGAATCATTGCAAATAGTAGATCTGAAAGAGAATCCTGAAGCCTTTAAAAAACTCTTAGAAGAATCTAAAGTCTCTTCGAAAAGCAAATTTAGCTCGTACAAACGTAGCTCCGTGTCAGATAAAGTGAAGTTCATTTCATGTTGTAGTTCCAATAAGTCAGGAGCTTCGAAAGATGATGTCCCTAAAGTTCCCTCCAGTGTAGATCTATCTAATATGGTTTGTATGAGACCTAAGCTGCCTGACAGCTGAGAATTAGTGTTAGTTGTATAATTATAATATTTATTGAATGATTTTATTAACTCTTTTGTGGTCGCAGACTGCTATAGCCTTCATGTTGTTGAATTGGCACTAATGTGAACCACAGTGAACTATTATTTATAGTAGAAAGATGAAAGCAATATACAATCATAGCTTGTTTGTTAAACAGTTTGTATTTACTCAAAGTTGTCACAAAAGATGCCCCTCCTTTGATGGATCTTCACATGCCACCGTTTTGTGAGTTTTTGACTACTATAGACATCTGTCATTTTTGTCCCAAAATTACAACGGCATGAGCGTGAAAGTATCAATTGTAGCTACCTATTCAGAAATAAACTACAGTGAAACTCCTGAGTTATGAAGTAGTGGTTGCTTCATAACTCAAAGCCACTTCATATCTCTGGTGTACTAGATAGTTTTCTATAATTAAGATCTTAGAAAATTATGGTCATTGAACTTTTAATATGACGAAATTCTTGGCCTATACCATTTTCTATGATATAAACATAGAAAATAACTTTTTAACTCAAGTGCATTTCATAATTCAGGTTCTTCATTTCTGAAGTGCATCATAACTCAGAAGTTTTACTGTATTTAGAAAAGGAGAAAATTGTGTTTTCTTTCTTTTATCTTTACTTTATTGCTGATATAATATTTAGTTCAATAAAAAGTGGAGATTCTAGATAAATATTTTCTGTTAAAAAAACAAAGGGTAACCATAATTGATCTGTAAAATTTATTAAACAAAATCATACAGGAAATATAAATCATGAATTTGTTATTATATCTACTGCCTTTTCACATCTCAAAATAATCCTATTTTGATATAGGCACTACCTACGGAATTGCATGTAGTATTTAGTATTTTATATTGTTAGAAATCATCTAATGGCTTCCTAAAATATTAATAGTTCATTTTCTCAAAATCATTCAACATTTTCAAGAATTTTATAATTTCAACTTCAACCTTTCAATTTCAATAGCTTTTCTACGTGCATGAGTCCTACTAACTACCTGCTAATCCTTTCCAAAGTTCATAAACTCATTTAGTAGTCATAGTTATTGTATATTATTATATTAATTTGTAAATCTATAGATCGCTATGTAAATATTTTTATTGTTGAACATTACACTTCGTAAATACTGTTCTTTTCCTTTTACCTGTAGATGATATTTACATTAATTTACGATGTAGAAACTTTTACTTATGGTAAAGGGTAGTTAGAGTGAGGTGTGTAATATTCATATGATTTACTTAGTTTGAGATGATGTGGTAGATGAGCATTGGTTAATGATAATTAAATATTTCGGCTGAGATCAATGCATTTACAGAAAAGATAAGTTTTTATTGGTTAACTAGTTTGACTGCTCGGTAGTGTTGTTTACATTATTCACAGATAGATGAACTTGAATTTTCATGAATGTTTAAAATGATCATTAGGGATGTGACAATATGCTTAATTTTTGACGCGATATGCAGCATATTATATGCCTATTTCTGCATATAATATGCAAAAAGTCAATGTGCATATGAAGAGTTTGGTTCCAAAACGCTATAAATCCATTTTGATCAATTTGAGTTAAAATGTGTTTTCTTTACCAAGAAAGTACAAAGATGAAAACCACTATTTTCTGTTTCAATCATTCACATAGCATATTGAGGTTATAATAACATAAACAATTCAAATCCACAATACCGACGAAATACAATATTGATTTAGGTGGAAACTCATTTTTTTCAAAAGTGGCGTTTATCGCGTTTTGGAACCAAAGTCTTCATATATGCTGAACCGAAATGCATATTGGAAATATGCAAAAATATGCGGAACCAATAAGCATTTTTTATGCCAGAATATATTCAATAAAGTGTGCATATTATATGATCAAAGTTAATTACAGAATTTAAAATAAAGTTTATCTATGTATAGTTATGTTTTGAATGTAATTGTACTTTGAAGGTTTGAGTGGAACTTACAATAAAATGAAGGTTTTAAGCTTTTATTTTTACTGCAAAATGTTTATCATTTGAAAATAAAGCTGCTTTAAATTTAGACTTCTTTAAGAGAAAGTCAATTTCAAACAGTGAATTGCACTTTATTATTAAATGGTATTTCAGGTTTCCAAAAGTGAATCTCGCGATCCTTCTATTATCTGCTAATGTAGTTTTGTACTGGGAAAACACCCGTTCTACAGGGTGGGGCGTAAGTTTGGAAGCAATTTTTCAAACATTAATATAATTCTTAAAAATAAGTTCCTAAGTAGGTGATAGGGTTTGAACTATAGTAGAGACACTACATTATGACGTGGCAGTGTTATTTTTTACAAAAATTTAGTCAATTCAAAAATGTCAGACAAAAAAAAAGCCATTATTGCTCTACACCGTGCCGGGAAGTCAGATTCCGTCATTTCAAAGACTCTCTCAATAGCGAGATCGACTGTTTGGAAGTGTGTGAAGCGTTTTAATGAGAGAGGAGACTTGACTGATCGTCCAAGAAGTGGTAGACCACGCTCACAAAGCACCAAACAACTGATAAAATGTGCCCGAGAGAAGATCAGGAGGAACCCGAAAAGGTCAATGCGATTGTAAGCCAAAACAGCTAATGTGAGTCCCAGAACAATGAGAAGAGTTGTCAAAGAAGACCTAAAGATGTCCTCTTTCACCCTCCAAAAGAGACAGAAGCTGTAAAGAAAAAGAGATTGGAGAGAAGCAAAGCACTTCTGAGCGAATTGAAGTCTAGCACGGCTGGTGAAATTGTTTGGTCTGACGGAAAAAATTTCAGTGGAAATGGCTCACAACCGGAAGAATGACAGAATAATTGGTAAAAGTGCAAAAGACATCCCATACAACCAAAAAACTGTCCACAGAACCATGAAACCTGCTTCAGTAATGGTCTGGGCCGCCGTTTCAGAAACTTGGAGATCTCCTTTAATTTTTGTGGAACAAGGCGCCAAAATCAATGCTAAATGTTATATTGAGAATATTTTGACGCCAATGTTGGAGTCAGCTAAGGATCACTTCGGTGAATCGGTAATGACACTCTATGGACATTTCAGCAAGACGGCGCGACTTCACATACTGCAAATGTCACTCAAAACTGGTGCCATGACCATCTTCCACGGTTTTGGTCCAAAGAAATGTGGCCTCCCTGCTCCCCAGATGTTAATCCTATGGACTTTTCGGTATGTTCCATTCTTGAATCAAAGGCCTGTGGTAAATTCCATCGCAGTGTGGATGATTTAAAGCGTTTGCTCCAGAGATCTTGGAAGGAAATTTCACAAGAACAGTTGCGTGCCGCAGTAGGAGGAGTTCGGAGGAGATTTGAGGCTGTTATTAAAAACAAGGGGGGACATTTTGAATAAATTTATGATTTTTGAATTCTTAAAACCCTTATGTAATAATACATAACTGTAAATTATTAAATATATTTTTCGTTGCATTATAATATGCACTTTCATTTGCTTCCGAACTTACGCCCCACCCTGTACATCACAAAAAACAAGAGGAGCAAATGTGTTGCAAGATAAATCCGATGGAGAAAGTTCACTTATCTAAATTTTTCTAGTTCTGAATTCTAAACCATTTTGTGTTTAATTTCTAAAATGAATGACATACCTTCGTTCTATTAGATTTCATATTTTTCGAGTACTATACAACGCTCGAAAATATTTTTATTGATTTACTTATCTATTAGCTACTATTAATATTTACCAAATACCAAGATGCATATGAATTTAGTAATACATTTGTAGTTTCAATATTCCACCTACAAACTTTTTAGATTTGAATATGTAATTAGTTTGATAAAATATACTTGGGTCCACAGTTAAAGTAATCTTCTATGCAGGGTCCCAGAAGAAAACGGCATAGGTTAGACTTTTATTTACATGTTAAACGTGCATATTATATGCTCTTGAAATATATGCAGAGAACTGCATATATTTGATATATATATGCACCCTAATGATCATCGTGGAACATTTTTGGAAATGTAAGACAACGTCAATGACTCTGAAAAAACTTGATATAAAAGCAGGCCCCACTTTTATAAAAGTGCTAATTATTTCGAGACATGTATAATCCACTTGAGGTTATTAGAAGCAATTGGTTCAGAATCTCAAAATATCCCATTTAGGGTTAGTTCCGTGTTATCGCACGGTTTCATGTTTTCGAACACGTAAAATCTTTATATAATAATCATTATTTAACTTATTTCCATTGGTATCCATGATACCAATTAGAATAGAAGTTAAATACTGGTAAAACTCTTGAACCCCCTACAAAGGCAAAAAAAATTTAAATA